>OX030953.1:14026730-14626730 GCA_943735915.1 Pherbina coryleti | reverse complement strand
CTATTCAAGCAACCAACAGCCAATAGTGCCTGGCTTGTCATAAACGCTGCAGCCGTCACGGAACAATAACAAAAACCATCGCAAAGCTGCTACCCTGCGCTGCAGTGCGCCCCTGCACACCCAGCAGCCAATCTGAGTCAATCAGCAACATGACCAATCAGCGCTTAACGTAGAATTTTTTGTGTTTCGTGGCGGCAGTCGTTGCCAAAAACATCGCACGATACGCCACTGACTACAAATGCGTTCGTGAGCGCGGTTGTGAAGCACTTTACAGCATTAGTACGTACGTTCGTACCTACGGTCGTTTCTTTATTTGTTTGTTTGTTTGTTTGCTGTGTTGTCTGTCATACATTTGTGTCTGTAACTTTCAACTGCGTGAGTGACTTCGTGCGTACGTAATGGGACTGGCAACTGGCAACTGGCGACTGGCAAAGCCGAATTAGTTGTTAACGACGTCGCGAACGTGCAAAAAATGCAAATATTTATCGTTTCAATGCTAGTCAGTAACGTGCGCCGCAACGTGTAGGCCAAGTTAAGCCAACAAAACCAACATGGCACTAAATAAAACCGTAAAATAATCGAAAAATCGTAAAAATATTAAGTTACGTATGTAACAAAAATAAATGCTTCGTGTTATGTAAACAGCTATGTTTATCTATGTAAATCAGTGCTAAAAGTGTCAAGTGAAAATAAATGTATGTCACCGCAACACCTGCAACAACTACACTTAAATCAACAGATTATGGGAATATAAAGTAATGTGTGCAAAAAAAAAATAACAAAAAGTTAATAAAAAACAACTTGTCAGCATTTCATTGCTTTCAAAACATACATACATATCATCAAACATCAAACAAGAGTGTGCTAAATATGTGCATCGCAAAAACAACAAATATCCAAAAGCATGTTTAACTTATTCCTCAGTTATTTGTCGCACAAAACCAACTCACTCAATGAAAATCATTCTGAAGTTGTGAAAAAATCACACGAATTTGTCAAAAAGATCAACAAAAATTGAGGGGCGCACAACAAAAAGCTGTCAAAAGCGCCCCACGCAGCGTCGCTGTCACGCTGTGCGCTGCCACCTGTGGAGTAGCTGATGCTGCGCAGCTCAATAGAACGCGGTGAGCTGCTATTTTGCGCCTTGCTATGGTCTTGCAAACGCACATTTTCAAATAACAAAGCTAAATAAAAATGAAAATCACAAAAAGCACAAACAATACCGCTGACAATCACTGTGACAGTTGAAAAATTAAAAAAAAAAAAATATTCTATGTATAAATAAACTAGTAGAAATGTCAAAACTCATCCGACTTAACAATTCAAAATATTGTGTAATAAAAATTGCGACTTGTATGTAAAACTGTTTGATTTGGGAACAGGTCCAATTTTTATTTTTGCTAAAATAACTGTAATTAAGCTAAATTATATTTAAACAATTCTACCGTTAACTTTAAAGTACGAAAATATGAGTGTCTAGCTCTAGATAAGGACTAAAGTTCAAAAAATTACTAATGCTCTTGAGCCACTTACTAAACGGAGCAAGGGTTAAAGACTAAACATCGCTGATAAAGGCTGTCCCAAAAGCCACTGACATCTTAATTTAAAAAAAAAAACACATTAGGGCGATTCACAATCTTGTGCAAATGGTCTTGCATCATAGCATTTGCAAAATGATGGATTATATTTGTACTCGGCACTAACACAATATACAGAGATGCACTTACTAGGCTTTTGCAAATATGCAAGACTAAAAACCCAACACGAATGCAATACTGAATTGCAAACTGACAGCTGCAAAGTCAGCCGAAACAGACAGTTCGCACGAATCTTCAATCTCAAATACGCAAAATTGTGAATTGCCCTATTGTTTTGTTGAAATGCCTGTGTGTTTTTATTGAATGATAAGGTGGAGACATGAAGGTTAAGGACTGAACATCGCTGATAAAGGCTGTTCCCAAAGTAACTGACAGTTTAATTTATATAAAAAACACATTAGCGGTATTCACGATTTAGAGTTTGTGGAGTACTTTTTGCTAAATTAAAAAGAATTTGCTACAAATCGTGAGCTCACATAGCTTTTCTTGGCAAGCAGTGCTGCCATAGAACGCCAATTCAGCTGTTTTTCAAATACACAAACACTATGAGAAATGTACAAGAGGGTTCCACCATTGTAAATTTAGTATTTATATTATTTGGAAAATGTTTATGTTTTGTTTTTGTAAAACTGTCAAATTCACTACAAACATCAAACTTATCAAAAGTACAGAATACAAGAATATCAACTCCAGATCGTGAATACCGCTATTGTTTCGTTGAAATGTCTGTGTGTTTTTATTTAAATATAAAGTACAGACTTGGAGGTTATTGATGAAGTATAATATCACGGCGTCAGTTTGCCGCCGCGACCTTGCTTGCACACGCGAGACCCTTTCATGAAATTTTCCATGACATTCTGGCAAATTGCTGCAATGGCCAGTTGGATATCCTATTCAGCGTCGAAAGCGTTCAGGGGTTTATTGGCATAGACTTAGTCTTTGGGGTAACCCCAAAGGAAGCAGTCCAACTGCGTCAAATCGCATGATTAAACCATGCATGATATTATTGATTATTGATAAAATGAACCACAGTGCTGCAAGACGGTATGTCATGATGACCGAGAAGTGTGCGGGTTTTTGGCGCACCGTCTCCGCAATATTTCCACTGTATTTTCGCTATATTCCCACTCCATTACTTTTGTTGTGATTCTTCACAACTTGTATGACTACCCCTCCATGCTTGCTGTTGACAGCTGATTTAGCTGTCAACAAAAACCAAACGCTGCTTTTATGGTTTCTACAGTTGCGACTCGAAAGTTTTGCATTTCAAGAGTGATTATGGTCTATTTAAAGCTGGCAAGAAAGCTTTTTCTCTAGTTTTTTCCTTCAAAACTCATGCGGAAATTTTCATCAACAGAACAATATTTTCAAAGTCTGTGGAACAAGAACATGATCGACTTACAGTGCTGGGCAAATATTTAGCACACTATTGAATAATCTATAGAAAGTTCAGTTAGTTGCACATTTTTAAATCAATTTTGACACATTTTGCGAATTTGAAATGTACGGTTCAGAGAAACAAAATGACTTCACCTCTGTTTTAAAAATTTAATAAGTTGCAGGGTTTTCACTCGAAATACAACCATTTGTATTGCAACCTTTTTCAAGTTCAAATTCCAAATAATTTTTGCGGGCCTTAAAGACATTTCCATTTTGAAAAAATGTGGACATTTCAAACAAAAACTTCGGTATTTTAACCCCATCCGGCCTACTTTTTTTGATATATAACAGTATGAGTGTCATTGTGTCATCAAATTATAGAAAACTCAAGTTTTTCTTGATCGACCTACATTAATAAAAGTCATTTTCTGTTTGTTCGACTCGAATACAAATCTTAACAGGTGGACGGATTCAACTCAAATTCGGCACACATATGAACTGATCAGAGCAAAAGTGGCATAAGTGCATTTTTGGTAGTTTTGAGAACATTGAACGTTTAGAAAAATTCTTATAAGAAATTCTAGATATGAAGAACAACTCAGTAGGTCAAGGACATGAAGAGAGCTCATTCATATCGTAAAAAATAACTAAATAATATCCAAAAATGATTGCATACTAGTAAAAAATTCGGACTAACGCCACTTATCCTCTGAAAATTTTTAAAAATTTCTCGTTTTCGCTGTAAAAGCATCATTTTCATGATTTGAATTTTTAAAAATATTAAAACGAGGACTAAATATCGAAATTTTACATTTGTTTTCCTCCGAGTTAAGCCGGATATATCAGCAAGTATGCTATAAGTGGCGATTTGAATTAATCTTTCCTGGTGAACCGAAGTGTATCTAAGCAAACACAAACTTATGAAGGATGAATTCAAGTCAGAATCTTATTCAAAATAGCTGCATATGTTCGGCATGTCGACTTGCATGTGCCGATGCGAAATTAAAAACTGACCGATGCTAAATTTGAGGCGCCAGCAATTTGTCTTTTGTCCCTCCGGCCTCTTTCCCGCCGAACCATGTGATGAATTTCATACCGAAATGAAAAATTGCTCCATTTTTTTCAGTGCTAAGTTTCTTTTTTAATATATCCAAGGGCGTCCACAGGGGAAAGCAAGGGGGAACTTTCCCCCCCTGGACGGGAAAAATTGTATGTTTTTTATTTCCTATGTGTATATGTTACATTTTCATTTCATCATTTTCATAAAAGTGCACACCAGTGCATACCTTTGTCCCATTCGAAAAACTCCTGCGGACGCCTCTGAATACATCTACTATTAGCAACGTCCATCCCAAAAAGTCGCAACTATGGAACCGTTTATTAAAATATGTATGACTTAAGATAAGATTCCATTCAAACGTGATAAAATTAAATTCCTTTTATTTAAAGCTAATCGCCTTGACTTTCTTTATAAAATATTCTTTTCGGCTTTTAATGCCTGTTGTATTAATTTTTTTCTAAATTTAAGTTCAATATGTAGTGCACAGAAAGAAAATACAAAAGCAAAAATCATAAAAATACAATAAATATTAAAAGTGATAAATCAATAAGGATCAAAAAGCAAAGCTCTGTGTCGAACAAAGCGTGAGTCATTTTTCAACAATTTGCAAAAACCAACAACAACAACGGAGCTTTCAAACTATTTCATGCGCTGTAGCGCCAACGAGGAAGGCTATTATTATCAGCAACAACAGCAACAGGAGCAACAGCAAAAACAATACTACTATCATCAACAACATCATCATCATCATCATCATCATCAACAACATCAACAACATCAACACCAACAGCAACATCAAGCGCAACACCAACAACAGCAGCATCAACAACAACAACATCCGCTACAACATCATCAAAAAATCCTCGAAATGTTCGCTTTGCAATCAACACCGAGCATGGGTGCCGTTGTGGGGCCCTGGTCTGGTTCCATGATAGATCGGATACCCTCGCTGGATGACATGCCACATAAAGGTAAAGCAATAATACCAAAACTATATTTGACACTAATACACAGACAGCACAATTGTGTTAAATATATAGCAGAATAGATAGCCTCACAAAAAAAGAGAAACCCTCCAACGTAGGTACACGGAGAAAAAAATCAAGCATTCTTGAAAGCTTGAATCAAGCAAAAAGGCGTTTAGTTTGCACTCAAGCGTAAATTTCTAAATTCAAGCATTATTTGCTAGAATTGAGCAAATTGAAAACACATGATATTAAGAAAAGAAATGCTTATTTCAAGAAACATTTGCTTAAACTCAAGAATATTTTTTCTAGATTCAATTCTAATATTAGCTTGAAGTAAGAATTTGCTTGATTCAAGTAAACAATTTTCTTAATGCTAGAATGTTTTGCTTGATATTAGAAACTTAATTTTCTTATTATAATGAAAATCATTCAGCAAAGATGTAGGATGCTGGATAAACGATCGTATTGTTCACCTCTGGATATCTTTAACCAGTGGGCAAAGCGCTAGATTTTCAGAAGCAAATCTCCACTGGTTAAAGATATCCAAAGATGAACAATACGGCCCTAAATGTATCTTGTAGACGCGTACATGTTTCCAAGTAAAGTAACAGATAAGACACTGCGCCTTCTAACCATGCCATAGTCTGTCAATCCACACCATCTTAAACAATTTTTCATGCAAACATGTTGTGAATTATAAGCACGCCAATATAAGTTGATGTGATAAAAATATGCTTGATTCAAGTCAACCATTTGCTGAAAACTAAAATAATTCTGTTCTCGCTCAGAGTAAGAGTTTCATTTAAGCGTTTGCTTAAATTAAGAAAAGATTTTCTTGATTCAAGTCTTGTTCTAGGTTGTAGAATCAAGTATTTTATTCTTCTTTCAACCAATAATTTATATAAAAGTTTTGTTTTGTTCCGAAATAATAATAAATAAAATAAATAAAATAAATAAAATAAATAAAATAAATAAAATAAATAAAATAAATAAAATAAATAAAATAAATAAAATAAATAAAATAAATAAAATAAATAAAATAAATAAAATAAATAAAATAAATAAAATAAATAAAATAAATAAAATAAATAAAATAAATAAAATAAATAAAATAAATAAAATAAATAAAATAAATAAAATAAATAAAATAAATAAAATAAATAAAATAAATAAAATAAATAAAATAAATAAAATAAATAAAATAAATAAAATAAATAAAATAAATAAAATAAATAAAATAAATAAAATAAATAAAATAAATAAAATAAATAAAATAAATAAAATAAATAAAATAAATAAAATAAATAAAATAAATAAAATAAATAAAATAAATAAAATAAATAAAATAAATAAAATAAATAAAATAAATAAAATAAATAAAATAAATAAAATAAATAAAATAAATAAAATAAATAAAATAAATAAAACAAATAAAAAAAATAAAATAAATAAAATAAATAAAATAAATAAAATAAATGAAATAAATAAAATAAATAAAATAAATAAAATAAATACAATAAATAAAATAAATAAAATAAATAAAATAAATAAAATAAATAAAATAAATAAAATAAATAAAATAAATAAAATAAATAAAATAAATAAAATAAATAAAATAAATAAAATAAATAAAATAAATAAAATAAATAAAATAAATAAAATAAATAAAATAAATAAAATAAATAAAATAAATAAAATAAATAAAATAAATAAAATAAATAAAATAAATAAAATAAATAAAATAAATAAAATAAATAAAATAAATAAAATAAATAAAATAAATAAAATAAATAAAATAAATAAAATAAATAAAATAAATAAAATAAATAAAATAAATAAAATAAATAAAATAAATAAAATAAATAAAATAAATAAAATAAATAAAATAAATAAAATAAATAAAATAAATAAAATAAATAAAATAAATAAAATAAATAAAATAAATAAAATAAATAAAATAAATAAAATAAATAAAATAAATAAAATAAATAAAATAAATAAAATAAATAAAATAAATAAAATAAATAAAATAAATAAAATAAATAAAATAAATAAAATAAATAAAATAAATAAAATAAATAAAATAAATAAAATAAATAAAATAAATAAAATAAATAAAATAAATAAAATAAATAAAATAAATAAAATAAATAAAATAAATAAAATAAATAAAATAAATAAAATAAATAAAATCAATAAAATAAATAAAATAAATAAAATAAATAAAATAAATAAAATAAATAAAATAAATAAAATAAATAAAATAAATAAAATCAATAAAATAAATAATATACATAAAATAAATAAAATAAATAAAATAAATAAAATAAATAAAATAAATAAAATAAATAAAATAAATAAAATAAATAAAATAAATAAAATAAATAAAATAAATAAAATAAATAAAATAAATAAAATAAATAAAATAAATAATATAAATAAAATAAATAAAATAAATAAAATAAATAAAATAAATAAAATAAATAAAATAAATAAAATAAATAAAATAAATAAAATAAATAAAATAAATAAAATAAATAAAATAAATAAAATAAATAAAATAAATAAAATAAATAAAATAAATAAAATAAATAAAATAAATAAAATAAATAAAATAAATAAAATAAATAAAATAAATAAAATAAATAAAATAAATAAAATAAATAATATACATAACATAAATAAAATAAATAAAATAAATAAAATAAATAATATACATAAAATAAATAAAATAAATAAAACAAATAATGGATGTTTTTTTGTTTTTAATACGCTGTAGGATTTCCTTATGAAATTAAACATACGTTTGCTACATATGCAGGGTGGGCCAAATATATTTTTTTTTTAATCTGCAATAAAATGGACAAAATTACATTTTAACATATATTATGGCGTTATTACAGCAAACATTCCCATTAATTATGGAACACAATGGCGTTCAAGTGGCTGCCTCGGCTGGCTTCGCAGTAACGCATTCTGTCACTCCAATTTTCCAACACCTTGTTGATGGTTTCCGGCTATAGCTCACGGATTGCTTGAATGATATTGGTCTTAAGTGCTTGAATCGTTTCCGAATTGTTGACATAATGTCGGTCCTTCACGGTTACCCACAAAAAAAAAAGTCCAAATGGGTCACATCGCAGCTCCGAATCGGCCAATTGACATCGCCAAGACGGCTGATAACACGAGTTGGGAATGTGGTGCGCAAAAGATCGATTGTGGCATGGTGCACCATACTGCATGAACCAGAGGTCGTCCAAATGCATGTCTCTAATTTCAGTAAAAAAAAGTAGATTAACATGGCTCTGTAATGACCACCGTTGACCGAAACGTTGTCACCAGCCTCATTTTCGGAGAAAATGGTCCAATACCATCACTCCACAATCCGCACCAAACTGTCACTTTCGGTGGATGCACCGGCTTCTCGACAATAACGTGCGGGTTTTCCGAGCCCCAGATGCGGCAATTTTGTTTGTTAACGTAGCCGCCGAGATGAAAATGCGCCTCAGCAGAAAAGATGATTTTTCTCACAAAATGAGCTACACAGCACTCACTTTGGAAATAAGTTTTCCATATTTCCCAACGTTGTTTAAGAAAAAGTAAAGCGACTCATTTCTTTCCGCGGAGGTATGATACTGACTTTATGTCAAGATTTCGAGCGGTAAACAGCTGTCAGTGTCAAAATAACCTATGATTTAAAAAGAAACCACTAGATGGCCCACCCTGTATTTTGGGAATAAATATAAAGACCGAAATTTTGCTTTATTGTTCACACCATTTGTCACAACATCTATCCCATTCCGCTTGAGACACCCCAGGATCGTAAAAAAACTCTGAGGAAAAACATTTTTCTGTTCTGTTTGTTTCTTCTTAACCTTCTCCTTTGTTTTTTTTGCTCTCCGATTCAAATAGTAACACAAACCGAAGCAAGCAGTGAATCAGAAAATGTTTGGTTTTTCGAATTGAAAACACTTCCTCTATAACACTGTTATAGAGTGTTTGAATCGCGGGGGCACAAAAACAATCAAAATAAACTATCTTGAGGGATCTTTTAGAACCTTATTATCTAAATGCTTCTTCGAGAATTGCTCTGTTGGTCTGTTTGAACAAGATTTGTCCAAAGATTACTTCTATGGAGGAAAAAAGAAAGTTTAACCAAAAACAAAAAGCAATGAACACTTCTTCAGATGATGAAAATGTAACTTAATTCTCAAAAAAAAAAAAAAAGCCACAGATTCTCCTTAGTTTAAAACTCTTTCGCGTACTTGCCATTGCTAAATATTTTTTATATAGAACTTTAAACACGCGTGAAAAATGACAACTGACCTAAGCACGCACCACTCATTCCTTTCTTGCATTCCAACAAACGTAAATGTTAATTCATAGGAATTTATAACAGTACCAAGAACAAAAATCAAAGAGAATTTGTGTATGCAGAATGGTGGGAGATGAGATTACAGCTACAGGTGATCAATGAACATAGTTTCAACTCGTATTGATATCATTCGTTAAATCGAATGACAACAAAAAATTTGAATTCGTTATATAGAATAGTCAATGAAGAGATTTTGCCGTTCGTTATATTGGACATTTGTTAAATCGGGTATTCGTTATATTGGACGTGTACTATGAGTACATAAAACATTATTCATTACGAAATTGTTTAAAACAATTTCTATTTTGATATATTATTAAAACATACTCTTGTCTAAACTATTGAGCAGCTAACATGAGTGTATCCATTGCACCCTGGTAATTTACATGTTAAACGCTTGTTGTCCCATTGTGGCCACAGATCAAAATGGTCCAACCGAACTTATGCTTGAGAAAGTGGGAAACTTCTCGAATGTTCGTCATTTTTTGCAAGGTTTTTTGATAATTCGGAAGGTCTTCCACTTATTGTGGATAGTTTTCCTACTTTGCAAAGACTTTCTACCACTTACAAACGAACACTGACAAATATTATGTTTTCATGATTACCGCTTTATTGTTACGCACGCTTATGCAATAGCAATGCATTTACTAATATTATCGAATAGCGTATTTTTATCTTGTAACTTCCAATAAATGATTGGAACAAATTGACTTCCCCCATAAATGTATTGTATTGTGAAACAATATTCGGACACTCAATGGATATTTTTTTACACAACTTCTTATCATATCGTTCAGTTATGGTCTCAGGACTTTTGCCACAATAGTTTAACATCAAATTAACAACTTTATTATCTCTCCATGAAATCAAATGTCATGGTAAGCTGCATATTCGACAGACTCTCCTCGAGATGTCTTCATTAATACGGGAATACTCGGCAGTTTTGAGTTCGGAATTCTGTTCCGACGGATTGTGCCCAATAAATACCCCTTTTGGCTAGTTCAATCATTAGTGGTGGTGTTCATATAATGATTATCATAAAAAAACTTTGTAATTCATATGAGAAGTACTTCCCGTCAAACTCTTTTATAACGATATTTACACAAGCCCAAGATCATTTTCTTCGTGGTGACGAAGACAGGGGCTGTTTTCTTGACCCAAGCAGTTTATTTTTAAAATGAATTTAATTTTAGCTTTAAATGTAATTAATTGCATGGAATTGCACATCTGCACTGTAACCTCATATCTGCAACTGCAAAATGTCTCAAATGCATGATATTGCATATTTGCAATTAAGCCATTTATTTTATGAAATTAAAGTTATAATACACAAAAAAATAGGAAGCTTAAAGAAAATTAATTTATATTCCGGAACATTACTTACATTTGAACGTTTTTTTGATATTTCTCGTATAATTATCAAAAATATTCACTTATTTTTTCTACGTATAAGACAGACCTTGTTCGAATCAATATTTTGGACAAATTAAATCACCAATTTGACAAAAGTAGACAAAAACTAATAAAAAAATGTCTAAACTTATTTTTAAATAAAATTCCGCTAGGTATATTTACAGGGTGTGTATGCTATATCTCTTAGAAGTCAACATTGCATATGTGCAATTCCATGCAACGAAGGGTTAAGGTTTTTTGAAAATTATTTGAAGACCCCATAAATAAGAGGGCTAGAAGGTTCACATATTTTACAGAAATATTTCTCATTAAATTTTAAGAATACTACAGATCATCTTTGAATACACCAACTATGGATGTTTCAGGCATATATTTAAAAGTTTTCTAACGGTTTTTTACTAAATTTCAAAATTTTCTGTCTACTTTTACTAGTTCTCATACGTTTACTTTTAAAACATCGATACAAGTGTAATTTTTTTTTTGTCTCATCTGGCAACATCATTTTTGAGTGTTGAAAAGATGCTTGTATACTGTGCTCATATTGTTGTTATTGTGTTGTTTTTGCCCATTTTTCCCCATTTTTCCCCGTTTGTTTTATTAGTATGTGTTTGCTTAAAAAAAAATTTCTTGTCTCTTTTATTTATTTACTTATAGACAATGTTATAACTATGCGAAATCTTCCATGTTTGGGAAGTGTTGGTGGTGGTACGGGAAAAGCTGTTGCAGTGGATACAACTACCGCGGAAGCGCCCTCAACGCCCACAACGTCATCATATTTTGCAACAACTTATTATCACTTAAACGATGATGAATGTACGTTAACATAATTTATTTACACAGAACCATAATGATATATTTTATTATAGACTCATATGTACCATGTAAGAGCATATAATGGTGAACCTTATTTTTCAACATAAATATTTTAACTTTTTATCTTGAATTTTAACTTTTCGCCAAAAATCAAGGGGTTTTTTCGCCGTAAGCTATCAAGCTAACATAACTACCCAATGTAGGGTGCAAATAAAAGGTATTGATTTTTATAAATCAATAGAATTCTTTTTAGAAATACTAAATTTTCTAAAATTTACTGAAACATAGCGGATTTACAGAGATTTTTGGTAAGAACTACCCAAAATTTTGACGGAAATCTGAACACTTTGCACTAAAAAAAAATCCCCAAATCTAACAATCTTTCTATTCTCAACTTTGTGGCCCCAGATACCTTTAATTTGCACCCTACTTTGGGGAAGGTATTTCAACTTACAGCGGTAAAACAGTTGATTTTTGGCTAAAAAGTGGTTATTTTTCAAATCAAAACGGCTGGCAGACGGTACCGATTTCGATATCCTTTGTAATTTAAACTCTACTTGAATCCACCTGCCAGAATATGAGTGTCGAAAAATAAAATGTTTTTACTGTCATTATTATTGATTATATTAATTATCTTTCTCCCTATGTCCACCCGTCTTCTTTTGGATTGCACTCAACGCACCTCTGTTGCTATCTCTGTCCGCGTATTAAACAAATTACCAATTTACTGTTGTATGTAACAATTTGTCCAAAAAGTAACTCTGAACTACAAGCGGTTCATACAACGAAGGGAAAAACAAACGAGGTTTTCAGTTGAGAAAAACAGATTTTTCAATTGCTGCAATTTAAAAATCACTCGTGTTTATGACAAACGAAATTAATTTCCTGCAACTAAATGACGCGTTTCTCGCAACTGACTATTATTATGACAACTGTTGAAACATTTGCAAATAACGATTCCAAGCACGACAAACGAAGTTCGTTGGCAGCAAACTGGCAATAAACGTAAAAGGTTAAAACATGACATTTGGAGAAATTCGGCCTTAAGCCATTAAGCTCACACCATTTCGCCTCAAGTTGCGTTTGGTTGAGTTTCATCCAGCAAAATTGTACTGGAGAACTCAAGAGTTTATTTTGCGTTCAATGGCAAAACTCAACTTTGTACTGGAAGCCCAACTAAACTCTCTGTGTGGACTGTGTAGCATTACTTGAGGTTTTTTGTCTGACAACATATTTCATTAGAAAGTTAAGTGTGAGAATGAGTTGAATGAGTTGCCAGACCAAAAACTCTTAAGTAGCTGATTGCGTTCGAACTGATTTTCTATAAATATGTTAGATTTTTGTAAAAACTGTTTGTGAACAGAGCAATTTTCAATATTATTTTGAAATAATTTAAATAACCGTTTGATAAAATGTAAACCTTTGAACTTATAGCCCACACCGAGATAGTAAAATCTCTTAAGTCGGCTTGGGTGGAAAAAAAAATAGCTTTTTTTGTATAAAACAATAAATTATTTTGGTGAATAAGCACAAGTTTTTAATTTCCATACAAATCCTTTTCACTCAAGCCCGACTTAGGTGATTTTACTATTGTTTTTTTCTCGGTGTACACTGCATACACCCTGTTTATGGAATAATATGCATTCATGGCTTAATATATTTTGTTTTGTTTATTTTTTATATTTTATATTTTATATTTTTTTTGTTTTTTTTTTTGCGCTGCACGCTATATAAGCGAGTTACTATCGGCGTCAAATATGGCTTCGACTAGCTACGTGCGTTCCTAGCTATGTGTTCTTATACGAGCCTGAGCTAATGTGTGTGTGAGTGTGTTAGTCAAAAAGATGTGACTATCTTTTTTTTCGGTTTTTTTTTTTTGTAAATAATCATGCCTTGTGTGACCGTGCTTCCTGGCCCTCTAATATATCAAATTTCAAGACGCAGAATGTCAGCGAAATATCATTTTTTGTCAAGTTTCTTCACCATGCATACATATGTATAAACAAGAAAAATGTTCGTTTTTGGTGTTGTTGCTTCTTAACGAAATTGACCGTTACGTTCAGTGCTTCATCAAACTTTAGGTGAACAATTTCAATTGCGATTTTTTTATAGAAGGTGAGGTTCTTTTGTGTTATGATATTCTGTGAAGTTATTGATAAGATGATGAACATTTTTGTTGTGGAAGTAATGAAAATGCTAACGCCCAAATTTCCCAGATATGCTACTTTTTTTAGTTGAAGGGGGTTTTTGAACCCCCTGTGTGAATATTAGGGGACAATTATGTGTGCCAATTTTAAAGGACGTTGAATTTGCAAAAATTTTACTGTAAGTCTTAAATCAAAATTTTACTTAGTTTAGGAGTTAAAGAAAACAAACGACGGCCCCTTAGCATGAAATGTGACCTTGAAAAATCGTTTGTTTGAGCTAACCCAGAAAAATCAATTGGCTAACAGAAACCGTTGGAGTTTTTGTAGTTATTTCAAATAACCCTTTAACCATTGGGATGAATGAGTGAGTATTTGCGTTATGAAACAGAATTCAGTTCATGTTTATGTTTGACTATCTCCAAAAGAAAGAAAAACGTATGACGAGGACTACAGGGACACATAACAATATTGGAAAGAAGCTGTTAATAGCTGATTTTTGTTATCATAATCAAAAGAGTAAAGGCCTGACGAAAATAGACGAAACGATACGATTGCAACTTGCCGAACGTTTGCAATCGTTATGTCCGTTTTGACAATTAACCCAAAATGAAACGAGTACCTCCAATCGTCTGAAACAAGAAGAAGACTGCTTTGCACAGCTGTTGTTGACGAGTTGAGACGCTAAAAGTTCGGTTGTTACGGAACAGAACGTCTCGTCGCAATGTTTCGTTCAGTTTCGATCAGTTACGTATGTGCATTTTGGGTTTTATCATTGGCTTCCATTTGTTCGAACTTACTCGTTATGTCTCGTTCTGTCTATTTTGGTTAAGCCTTGAAGTTCAGCTGTTACGGAACAGAATGTCTCGTCAAACTGTTTTGTTTAGTTTCTATAAGTTTACGTTTGTTCATTTTGGGTTACAACATTGAAATGGGTTACATTTTCGTCATCACTCGTTACAAGTGTTACTCCCTGATACAAACCAATCAATCCTTGGTTAATCGTGGAGACAAATTCTCAAATCAATTTACTTGCAAAACTTGTTTTCGAGGATGTCGAGGATGTGTTACGTAAGGATTACAATAGGTCAAGAAATAAAATGAGCCATAACTTTCGAATAACTCAAGATCTAGGATATCACCCATTCTAATGGCTATTGTTCAAGGCTAAGATACTCTCATGTAACGCATCGTGAAGATTTTTCATAGCTGATGATGACACATTATCTACTGATCAAGATGGATGTCCTGTTATTCGTTGCAGTAAGGTTGACGCCAACACCCTCCTGTTCTGGTATCTGACTTGAAGTGCCTTCCACGCTAAATCATAATTATCCTGGGTCAGTGTTAGATGTCTGAGGACTCTTTCGGCTTCACCAGGTAAATTTGACTTCAAGTACCACATTCTTTGTATTGTGGATATTGAAGATTTATGAACCATTTCTGAGAAGATGTCATAAAATTGTAGCCATTTTAGGTAATCGCCATCAAATTTTGGAACTGAGATTTTGGCCAGCCTGCATGCTGAAGAGCTTTCATTATGTGAGAGTTGTCCTTTGGATTTTGTCGACAAACTCATTATTCGCTCATGTACAAGCAGTTCTGTATCCAGATAAGCGCTGTACTCGTAGCCTTGATCTTCTGGAGTTAAGCTGATTTCCCATATCCTGTAGTTGAAAGCCTCGATTTCGTTCCATAATTTTCTTAATTGTCATATGTTACCCTCGTGGTATTCCTGCGGTTGTTCCTCTTTTGTATCTGCTATACCCTTTAAAAGACGATGCAATGACGTCATGAACGCACGTTGGACGCCCAGGTTGCTCGCTATGCTTAATGCTGATTCTGCTTCTGGATATTGTTGCCCGGTAGTGGTTCTTTTGTCAGTTCCCAAGGCATTTGATATGCTGGCACCATCTTGAGGTGTTGATAGAGCAGTGGTTTTTGCTATTGGTCCAAGTTGTTGCATTTGGACTTGGAAATAATTGGTGTTCTCGGTCAATATTGCCTTGATCTTATCATAGTACCCTGACGAAAAGTACTCGTGATCTGTCGGCAGCCTACTTAGCGAACGTAAATTAGTGTCCTTCTCCTCAAATTGTTCCCAAGCGTTGTTGAGTTTTTGAAATAAGCAGAGGTTGCCTTCCGCTCTCCGGAATCCTTTTTGAAGTTGGTGATGATTCTTTGTATTTCATCACCCGTATCCTTTAAGCACATTACAAGTTCCTCGAATGTAGACATGTTGTTGGCCAGGATTAAATTGAAGAAGGTTGTATATCCTTTCTAGGGGTCACCAATGTTTGTTTGCACGCAGTTGTATGCAGTCAAAGGATTTGGCACATTAACCAATTCCTGGATGAAGAGTTGAAGCCTTGGCACGTTCAGGTTTCTTGAATGATGATTGAAGTAAACAATAATGGTTACTTGAGCTTCTCAAATGAGGAAGTGAATCTATATTAAAAATTTACTCTCTTTTATACATAATAAACATACCAAAAATAAGCTCAATTAACAAAATATATAAAATACAAAAAATCATAATATTCCAAATGAAAGCCTTTCTTATAAAACTAGGTCTCTTTTTAACGAAGCCCAGAAACTAAAAATTGAAAAAAAAATTTAAATTTATTTGGCTAAGAAACGGTAAAATATTTTTGCGCAGAAAAGAGGGTGACAATATTGTAACTATCATCACATGGGAGGACTTAAATAAGATAAATTAGAACTAGTTTGTTCTGATAATTGTGTAATCAAAGTTTCAATATGAGTTTAAATAATGTAAGTCAGAGTTGCCATTAAAAAAAAAATAAAAACGTCATTTTGACGAAGTGAAAAACGTCAAAAACGTCATTTCATATACTTAAAAACGTCAAAAAATCGTCATTCTCTTCAAATCAATACTAGAATAATTGTTATTTTAATTGTTTTTATTTATGTTCGATACATATGGGTTTAAATAAAAATTAAATAACATTTTTAAGAATTCATTTATGTTAACAGAGATTGATTTATTTAATATTATATAAATAAAATTAAATATAAAGTTAAAAAATTATTACATTCGATTTGAGCTCGAAATTTCTAAAACTTCGACTAGCATATTATTTTAAGGCCAATTTGCACATTTGACAAAACGGACTACAGTTTTATTTCTTTTATTTTATTATTTTATATTTTCAACGCAAATAATAAGAGAAAAAACAATTCCTATAATTTTTCTTATGCATCTCTTGTCTTTATATTTTAAAGCCTTTTCGTAAAAAAATTTTTATAATTAAGTCCTTTTTGCCAAACGAGAAATTTAACCTTAAGGTACAATAGTATAGTAACATAGAAATTTTTTATTTGTACAAGTCTTTATAGTTGTATTTTTGTATAACTTTTCTCTTGTTAAATATTACCTTTGGCGGCGGTTGATCTCCATCTCCTGTGGTTGGTGTGCTTGTTTCCGCATTTGACCTCTTTTCAGCTAAAATTAATTCGTATTTTAGTGTTGTATTTATGTATTTGTGAATAGAAACTTACCTGGTTTAAAATATAGGTTGATTGGAGGTAAAATTATTTTAGTGACCTGCACTTCGCAGCAAACAGTAATAAAAGAATAAGTAAGCAAAGCAAAGAAATCTAGAAAATGAAACACGCACTGCAATAACTTAACAGTTTGAAAGGAAGAGCAACAACACAGTATGCTCACGAGACCCAGTAAACATTAACTTAAGCACAACCCGGCAAACATTAATCAAAGAGTGCTTACTTAAATTTTTAACAGTAAACTATAAAACGAGTCAATTAAAAAACGTAATTTTTGGCATAAAAAGGAATGAAAAACGTCAAGTCATAATTGAAGCCAAAAAACGTCAAAATGACGATAAATCGTCAATAATCACAACTCTGATGTAAGTCCTTATGAACATTTATTTAATGTTCCTCTTGCACAATGCAAACATATTGATTTTCAGTCCGATTCCTCATACCCAAAAAAAACTAATAGCTTTTATGTAATTCATCAAAATATTAGAAGTATAAGAAAAAATTTTAATAATTTTATTACACATCTTGAATCGTTTGAAAATAAGCCTGATTTAATTTTTTTTACCGAAATCTGGATTTTTGATGATGAAAAGCCTTTTTACAATATTCCTGGTTACAAATCTTTTGCAGCCTGTAATAATAAGTATGCGGCTGGAGGAGTTTTGGCATTTGTAAGTGCTGAATTCAGTTGTGACTTTTATTCTTATGACTTTGAAAGCTCGGACGTCTTAAAAATTTGCTGTGTCATTGGTAACCAAAAATATTCGTTCCTTTGCTCATACAGATTACAGTCCAACTCTAATATTGACATGTTCTTTTGTGATTTGAATGTTCTGCTGTTGGAAGAAAAGTCCGGTAATGTTATGTTTTTAGGAGATATCAACTTGAATGTATTACAAAACTCTTCATTCGTAGATAATTATTTGTTTTTGCTTGCGTCTTATGGTTTTGAATCATGTATAAAGGAACCTACTCGTATATCTGAATTTTCGTCAACATGTATCGATCATATTTTTGTGAGGTTAAGTCCGTCATCTTTTGTATCCCGTCTAGTGCCATCTCAAACTTTAAGTTTTCAGACCATTGCTTGATTTGTTTATACTTTGATAATGTTGTTAGTCTCAATAACGTTAATACGGATTTACTTGTTCAAACTTCTTACGACAAAATTGATTTTTCTTCTTTGAACAATAGACTTACATATGGATCTTGGAACAATGTTTACAATGAACATGATCCTTCGAAAGCATTTGATAAACTCCTTAGTATTTTAACTAACCACATTTCGAAGTGTTCTATAAGAATTGATAAAAGAGATTCAAAAAGAAACAAAAAGATACAGTATAGCTTGTATACAGTAAAGAAGTGAAACTTCTTCTCTGTACACTCTTTCTCTCCTAGAACAAGAACGATTTTAGTGTAAATCGTAAAGCTACGCAACATAACGTGGCGTAAATTTCTATCTGGAATAGAATCCTACGTTACGTTACGATTTCACTAACAACTTACAAGTATTGCCATAAGATAGCACTCTTCGCCACGTTACATTGTTTTGCTTTACGATTACATAATCGAGCCTTAAGAGACAAAGAGAGAGTATTTCAAACAAAAGAAATACAATAAAAATTTTTCATAAAAAATATTCTGTTCATTTAACACTCAACCTGTGGTTGGTCAACTGGTAATACCAGTGAAATGAGATGTATGTCCATGATTCGATATTTTCGAGAAACCGTGAAAAAACTGAATCTATTGTTGTTCCAGATTTTGTTGTTGATTCATTTGGATTGTTATTCATGTGCGTTTCATGTTATTTAATTCGCGTCGTATTTACATATAGATTTGAAGAAACCAGTTAGTGTCAAAGAAGAAGTGTTAAAGAAGTATTCAATGGCAAATGTGTTTATTGGAAATCAACAGGCTGGTCGCAGCAGACTACCCCAGCGGGAAAATAAAAAGCGCTCCTAAAAACAGCGCATTTTATGCGCATTTGTGGTATGCTTTGAGGATGCGCTTTTCAGAGTAGTGGAACTCATATTTTTATATACATTTTGTTCAGAAGTAATCAAGCAAGGAAATAGTAGAGCGTTTTGACATTTGACTGTAATGCCAGCAGTCCAAGTTCAATCCCCGCATGTGACAAAAAATAAAATTTTGTCGCTTTGTTTTTAGTACAAGTGCTCGGTTCTCGCTACGTTTTGTTATTTACCATGATTCATTAATATAAGGTTATACGTATTTTTTGTCGTATGCTTAGTTTGACAATTAAAAAGGTTTTGACAATCGGTGTCAAAGTGTTTCGTTGTGTAGTTTTTTAGTGAAAAAAGTAGTTTTCAATGGTTTCTTGCCAGGCTAAAAAGAAAAAAATAATTAAAAACAAAAACTGAGAAGAAGAAGAAGATATGTCTGAAGTTGGAGAACATGGAGAGAAGAAAACTTAATCTCGGTGAAGAATTCGGGTCTATAGGACTTTGTTGTTCATTCACTTGGGTTGATCAAGTTTCGCGAGGCAGCTTGTATAAACGAAACCTACAATTTTTAAACGGAAAAAAAAAATTTGAAAATATTTTTAGAAAATACAATGGTACGAAAATTTCACCAATTTTAACCATTTAGCTTTAGCAATGCTAAAGGTTCTATATAACGTTCAGCTATCCGAAAAATTGTCAAAATGTTTTTTGAATTCCCTATTACCAACCGAATACGCAACCTTAACAAAAGACCATTGCAACAAAAAATAAGGCAAGTAATTGCTGGAAACAATTAGCTACTCAAAATTAAATTATAATGTCACTCAAGTTATCTCTCAAGTAATTTATGCAAAATTTCTGCCTGTACGTGAATTCTTAAGTACTTTTTTTAAATTTATTAATTTTAAGAACAACACTTTAGTTTCTTATTATTTACGTTAACTAATATTGTACTTTAAGTTATATTTTGTAACATTAATAATAAGGCCGTGTGCTGTTCGGAAACTATTCACTTGATGATGAAATTTAGACAGTGTGAATGAGAATATTTGACACTTGTGAGGTGAATATGATTGCCAAATATTCATGGGGCGCAGGGACTAGTATTAATTTTAACAATCGGCAAGAGAATTTTATACACAAACAAAAATAGAAAAAAACCCTTGTGAGTTAAAAATATTTTGCTTCCGACAACATAGCAACCAGAAGTGGTAAATATTTGCGTAAAATACTGTTAATTTTCAGTATATATTAACAATTTTGTGAAATAAATTAAATTAAAAATCTTGCGAAATCTAAAACGTCAAAATTTCTAGTTTTCAAAATTTCATTGTCCTTTTGGCACAGCAAAAAATTACAATTTTATTTCGACACACAGAAATTGTATACAACTCAGTACATTCTTTCCTACCACGAGTGAAAAGTTTCTGAATAGCACACGACCTAAATAGTAATATACAAAATAGTAATATAGAATATAGTAATATTTTGGCACCGTAGCAGCAACACGCAAGAACCTTTCTTTTTATCAATTCAATTTCATCACCTCATCAATTTAAATGTTTATTAATGCAAATAAACTATATATTTAATTTTTATATTTTAGTATTTTTATTTCTAATATATATATTAAATGAGTTTTTATTGAAGTTAAGTAAGTAAAAATAGTTTAGCAAGTTATTAACGCACAAAGAAAATGGAGTATAAAAGTAGCAAGTCAAATTAATTGTACTCAATTCAGTACCAAATAGTATGTAATTAAGGCAGCCGTGTGCTTTTTTCGCTCAAACTGCATTGCTCTCATGCTCTCATTTTAAAATAAGCATACCAATTGGAGAAAACGTCAAAAATACGAATAACCTTATATAATTGAATCATGGTTATTTACTATAATGAGAGCGAAGCGCTTACATCTGATGACATGCCCATGATACAATAAGAAGATAGGGTAAGGTGCTTTGACAAGACCTACTGCTTGAAAAGAATCCATGATAAAAATAAATTGTATAGAAAATGTCATAAGTACCCGAATAACACATATCTGCAAGCTCGATATATAAACATGTGCAAAGAGATTTCTGTTGAATGCAAAACATGCAAAACTAATTTCTACGTTAGTGAATTTAACAAAATTAGAGGTAATATTCAAAGAGAATGGCTGCTGGTCAATAATATATACTAGTATCGCCTGTGGCCGAAATTCGGCCATCCGTTTCTGTAACTCAACGGATCTAACTCGACTTGCGGCAACATACAGTTGACCATGCGAAAAAACAGGTCGTCATAACAAAAGTTTGGCGTTCCAGATAAATCTGTGCGTGCTGAACGTACCAACCCATAGCCGGAACAGAATGAACGGCATCAGCGGCGCTCTCTGTCGCAGCGTCATCTCAAAATAAACGACCAAGTATTGAACAAAACAAACAATTATCAATGGCTTGGAGTCAAGTGTTAGAAATGAAGAGAAAGCAACAACAACCACAACAATAATGCTACTCAGCTTTTTTGAAATGTTTGCATCACTCCCGCATTCTACTCTTGCTTTTAGAAGCTACAGCAATGTTCAACAGAGCTTTGTCGCTTTGTAGTTTCTCATTGTCCCATTGGTAAAAAAAGCGTTTTACATTTGCTCAGTTTTACCTACCTTAATGACAACATATTCGAATAAAAATTATGTTGTGAAAATCTACTCGAAAATACCTATCCATCGATGTAAGTATTATGTGAATATGTTGAAGGTAACACAGAAAAAAAGGGAACACAAACTTTTTGTTTGCCTATTAATTTATAGTTATATATATACAGTTAACGTTGAAGTTGCTCACATAAATTTTAAAGGCCAGTGTATCTCTGAGGCTTCAAGCAAATGCATTTAATGAATTTTTTGCTAGCATTGGCAGAAACTTAATAGCAGATGATGGTCTTAACATTTTTTCATGTAATTGTATGGGAATTGTTTGTTTTGAACCGATTGCTTCATTTGAACTGTTAAAATTATTTCATCACTAAAAAACACGAGTTCATGTCTTGATGGCACTGTTTCTAACTTGGTCTTAAAAAAGATTGTCTTTAATGTCGTGGATGTTCTTTGTCATGGTTTTAAAGCCAGTATTCAGACTGGAAGTTTTCCTGATGAACCTTAAAAGGCAGTAGTTATTCCTCTATTAAAAAAAGGTGAAAAAACTCTTTTAAATAATTATCGTCCAATCGCTTTGTTATCAATTTTTTCAAAAGTTTTAGAAAAAGCGGTTAAATCCAGAATGCTAAAATTCTTAGAAAAAACAAAATTTTTAAGATGTTGTCAGTTTGGTTTTAGAGAGGGTTTATCAACTGAAGATGCACTTCTAAATTTTTGCAGTAATATTTATAATGGCTTGATCGAGAAGAAATTTTGTGCAGCTCTCTTCGTGGATATAACTAAAAGCCTTCGATACTGTTGACCATCAAATATTACTTAACAAACTATATAGATGTGGTTTCAGAGGTTCCATCCACTGCTAGTTTCAGTCCTATTTATCGAGCAGAATGCAAAGAGTAAAGTTAGATGGTCACTTCAGTAATTTTGTCAAGGTCAATATTGGTGTTCCACAAGGCTCTGTTCTTAGTCCCCTGTTTTTTCTAATTTTTATAAATTCGATTTTTAGTCAACCATTTAAGTGTAAAACTATTGCTTTTGCAGACGATATGGCCTGTACTTTTGCAAGTAACTCTGCCTTCAACCTCTCCTGTGATGTTGATCATGGCTTAGGTATCCTTTGACACTGGTTCTCTTCACATAAATTAATTCTGAGTGATAAAACTAAAATAATGAATATCAGTGTAGTTGGCAATGAACGAATTTCAAGTTTTCTTTTCATTCTGGAAGTTGTAAAAAGTACTAAATAAGCAGTGATATATGCAGATTTTCCTACTTTTCAAATACTCATAATGATTTATGTAATTGTGGCACAATTATTGTGCCTCCAAATGTTTCGCAATTGATTGTGTTAAATCATTTGAATATCTTGGTCTCATAATTGACTGTAAAACGAACTGGTTGGATCACACTGTTGTCCTGAAAAAGTATCTTATGGGTGCTTTAAGACAAATATACTTATTGAAATCATTCTGCTCTTTGAAACTGCTAACATGTGTTTATTATGGAAGTTTTTCACGCAAAATTACAATATGGAAAAATCTGCTGGGGTGGTACTCACGCTAATAAAATCAATCAACTACGTATCGCACAAAACCATCTCATTAGAACGGTGTGTAATAAAAATCGCTTGACTAATAGCTTTCCACTATTCAAAAACTTAAATATTCTACCTACAAAACATATTTATTTCTATAGAGTTTTAAAGGTTTTCTTCAATAGATCTGGTTTTTTAGTAAATAGACGCTACGCCAGTCATAACTTGAGAACTAATAACCATAACTTAGTACAGGTGCCTTCTCATAACTTACAGCACTTTCTTAACTTTTATTTATGTTCGGCTCCGAGGCTTTTTAATGTCCTACCACATAGTGCTCGTTGCATTCGTAATAAAATGGTATTTCTTAGAAAAGTGAAATCTTGGCTCTTTAATTTTGATTTTAATGTTGCTGACTCCTTTTTATCTCTGTTCAATTTAATTGTATCATTTTGTTATTTTTAATTACTCTGGCATATTGTGATTTTCTCATCATTGTGTTGTATATGTTTGATCTTGGTCTAAAGATTTATTTTTATACACACTAGATCCCACTTCAATATTTGAATTAAATTATTTTTTTTTATTTTTTTTTATTTATTTATTTATTCAATATCATGTTTTACAGAACAAAGCTTATAGTAAAACTTACAGTATGTATTAAAAATTGAATAGAGACTACGATCTGTAACTTCGAAGAGCTAGTGGCGATCCCAGACAATTCTTCAAAATTTAAAAAAAAAAACTTCATATCTTATCACAATAAACCATAATAAACTAGAAAATTATAAGTAACAATTTAATTTTTTTTGTTTTTTTTTTTTTAAATAAGCTGATATAAAAGTGTTAGCATTAAAAAATTAAAAAAATAAAAGATATAAAATTTAGGTTACTGATGCCCATAGTAAGATGCAAATAGTAAAAAACAGTTTATGCACAATTTATTGCATAACTTGCAGAATATTGCCTAAATCTTCATAATTAAAATTAAAAAGCCAGGATTTTATGCTTTTGAGAAATAAGGCCTCATTGTACATAAGCCGTAAACCATCCGGCAATCGATTAAAAATTCTTGGTGACACTGAAGAGTAACAATTTAAATTTGCAAATTATGTGGCGGAACTTCAACAAAGTTTTGCGAATTGGTTCTTAAATTATAGCGCATCGAAAGTCTGTTAGACAAATGACCAGAGTTATTAAAAAATAGGTTAAGAACTTTGTAGTAATACAATGCTTTAGCGGCAATATTGACAACATCTTAAAAAGACCAAAACTTCTATCGTAACGAGATTTATTACACAACAACCGAATAGCAGACTTTGCAAGCTAAGAAAAGGGTTTATTTTGTTTTTATGTGTCCCACCCCAACAGGTCAAACCGCACTCCAATTTTGAATTAAAAATACACACATTTCAAGAGATCCGGGGAGCAAAAATTATTAAGTTCATAAAGCTGTCGAATAATGTTTCTAAAGTACTTTCTCAATTCACTGCAATGTAAAGACCAATCTAACTTATAATTAAGCCAAACACCAAGATATTTATAAGAATCCACAACCTCGATCACAAAACATTGAGAAGAACATTGCACATTCTCAATATATGTTATGTTGTTATTATCTATACTACACGAGGAACATTAGAGTGGGTCGGTCTCCATACAAAAAAAAAAAGTTTGAAAGGTGCACCCCTTATTTTAAAGATGACGTCGAGACAACTCCGAAAAAAAAAAATTTTTTAGACCCCCGGAAAAAGGGTTTAACTAGCAGCACATTTTTTCTCAGAGCTTTTGGAACTTTTGAAGTCATATTCATCTGGTAAACCCTGTTACCTCAATTTGCCCCCCCCTCCCCTTGAAATCAATTTTTTTTATCATAAAATTAAACTTCTTGAAAATTTGTTCATATCTCGCCCAAAAAGTACTTTATTTGGCCTTGAAACAAAAATGTTGTAGCAGTTCCAAATTGTAGTATAGAACTTTCTTTATTAAATTTCTTAAAACTAGCAGTTTCTTTATTATTGTTTCTTTAATTTTGTTTTTAAAACCTAACGGTGATTCAAGTATCCCAAAAAATCATAAATCATGTAATTATGTACCAAAAGTTATAAAAGTTCTTCCTGAGTTATGGCAGCGTGCAAACATTCGGATAGTGGAAAAACAACGACTCGGAGGTACATAAATGGTCTTATACAAGAACATTACCTAATCATCCTTTTAAATAAATTCATGGAAGTCGTCATGTTTTTAAGTCGTCTCTCTAACGTTGAAATGATCCACTGTGATAAGTTCGAAATTACGGAACCGCCTTGCCTGCAATTTTACTCAGACAACCAACTTATAGATTTTCAATTTTCGGCAGACAAAACCATCAACATTCCAGGTAAATCTTCGAAAAACATTTTTAACGAGCACCCAAGAATGTGAATGACTATTGTGTTATACAGGCATCTAATATTAGACCGTTTTATTATAATTATCAGTTATTGAGTAAAGGAGAGAGTTACGAGTTACTGATCTACAGAGTTGCCATGTAAGGCATATAACAACTATAAAGATTGAGTTATATAATTTATTGACCGCTTATTCCCTGGTAGCACAGATCGATATTATTTAGTTTTAATGAATTATTTTTTTGGGAAACTTGAATATCTATATTGTCACGATTCTTGGGCAATTTAGTTTTAATAACGTTTGTATACCTTAATATGTTAAGAAAAATATTTTATTTTAATTTCATTACTTAATTTTTAAAAATAATTCAGTTAATTTTCAATTTTGTTTGAATTAAAATAAAAGTAATTCATACATAATAAAGGGCTGCACAAATGCATTTGCTTCTTTGATTACACCAAGTAGTTTAAGTTAAGCACATCATGCACTGAACACATTGACGACGGCAACGACATTACGACATCTGTCAAATTTTTTTACATGTATTTCTTATGGAGAGAATTTGGTCTAATGTCGCAATGTCGTGTCGTCGATATAGAACTATTCCTAATTTGACAGCATGTCGTCGCTGTCGTCGTCAATGTGTTCAGTACATCACTTGTAGAATAATTCAGCAAAGAGGTAGCGTAAGCGCGTTACTTGTTGCTCAGAGAACAATTAATATTTTAACTCACTCTCTCTCGGATCAAATGCATACGCAACTTGCACTCGTCAATTATAAAAGTTATCGTCCGCTATCAGGGCAAATGAAAAAATAACTATATAGTTCTACCTTGTACTCCAAATACTTGCGTATGTTAAAATCAAAAGGCATTTTCAGTGTGCTTAACCAGTTACAATTATCAGTATTTTCAGCTTAAATGGGGGGTCGGATAGAGTTATTATGTATGACCGACCCCCATTACTTTTTTAATAGGAACATTTTTCCCTTTGGAACCTATCCACTCCGACCCCTCCTTAGGTGGGTTCCCATACAAATTTTATGATTTTGTATATTTATACCCTACACTTACACTTGAACAGGGTCCCAAAAGGAAAACATATTCCTCTTGCAAAAGTAATGGGGGTTGGTCATACATATTAACCCTCTCCTGCCCTCCCTTATAACCACACATGCAATGAAAATTTATCTTCTAAAATACTCAAATACTTACACTACTTGCTTACTTGTACTCCTCTTGCAAGTTATTTTTATTTACAAAAATATTGAGTGAGAGTCAATAACTCATTTGTTTTGCCTTCAACTAGTTTTTTATTTACGCACACTACCAAGTATTTGCGCTCACGCCAACGCTATCCGCAATTGAGAGTAAAAGAGCGAAAGTAATTGCGCACCACACAAATGATTTGTAAAGCGATTCAAATGCATTTGTGCAGCCCTTGAATACATAATGAAAAAAACACTGTACCAAATATTTGAACCATTATAACTTCTTTGTTTTTAAAGTTATTGAATAATTTTTTTAGACAAAATGTAAACAAATTCTTAGGACTTTAATTTTATGAGAAAAAAATTTTTACGGGGGGTAAATCGGGCTAACGAGGTTTGCTAGTCAAATATGACCTTGAAAGTAAAAAAAGACAAAATATAGTACTCGTAAAGCACTTTTAAACGACATATTACTTTTTAAGATGTTATGCATAAGTTATGGAAAAAAATATCATTTTGGTGGTTTTTCCGGGGGTCCAAAAAAAAAATGTTTTTTGTTTTTGGAGTTGTCTTGAGGTCGTCTTTAAAAAAGGTGGGGCGCTTTTCAAACTTTTTTTTTCGACCCACTCTGAGGAACATGCCTTAGGAAATGTACCGCAATATGGACCATGGTAGTGTATTTGACCAAAAGGTATCTTATACCCAGAGATATTAAAAAAAATATTTTTGTTTTATCACTTATAACAAGTCTATGTGCTTTGAACCATCTACTTAGTAGATCCACATCATGATTCAAATCAGAGTATAGATCAATAAGAGATTTGCATGAAAACGAGCACGCCATATCGTCAGCAAATGCAGTTATAGAGATTTTCAATTTTAAAGAAAACAAGGAGTTTATATAGATGAGAAACAATATTGGTCCCAAAACAGAACCTTGTGGGACACCTAGGCTCAAAAACATATTGGAACTAACACTTCCATCAACTTTAACTACTTGCTGTCTCTTTGACAAATATCAGGCAAGCCAAGAAGACATGAAGCCTCGGAACCCACACTTATAAAGTTTGTCCAACAATATTTCATTATGTATGTATCAAATGCCTTCGAAATGTCTACAAACAAAGACGCAACTGTCTTTCCCTCATTCACACCATTATACATATTAGAACAGAAATTCTGCAAAGCATCTTCTGTCGAAAATACTGTGTTATCATGCTTAGTATAACTGCATTCGCTACTTGTGAATATTTGTACAACAGAATGTAGTACTAATTGTTACATATATTATATCCATTGCTGTAAGTAAAATGTATATGTTTATATCTTATTCTATTAAACGAGCAATATTTATATATTTGTTTGTAATTGAGTTCTCGAAAACAGCTCTAACGATTTCGATGAAATTTACAATGTAGATGAAGAGCGGGCTGAAAAATCGTTCCAGCTATGTTTCATCTCTTGGCAAATTCAATTTTCCGAGTTTTCACGCATTTAATAAATGTCTTTATTTTCTTGCTGAATATGAATTTATGGTATTGATAGTTCAGAGGCTAGAGCTTCGGACTGTCAGTCTGGTGATCGTGGGTTCAACTCCGGATGTGCAAAGTTGACATTATTTAATATTCGTCTGATTTCAATATATATTTTAAACATAGACAAGCATTCTAAATAAAGAATTATAAATTTGCTTTTAGCAAGAAGTCTTTTTAAATCGAGTAACGAAAAAAGAAAAAAAACACTTTGGTTTTTTTTTAAATTGCTTTTTTTTTGCTTTAAGCCTCTCGAAGTTTGGACCTAATTTTTCGGCTCCAAAGCGGTAACAACATGAAATAGAAAAATTAAATTTTCATCTGAATGAATGAAAGAAATACTTAAAAATATTAGATAACCTTATATCAGTTAATTACACCGAATATATTTTTTTGCGTCATTTTGACGAATTACTCTATTTTTAACCTTACAAACGTTATAAAAAAATCGAGTTTTTAATTTTAATGGCTGATTATAGGTAGTCTTCAAGTTTTTGCAGTAAATAATATAGTGCAAAAGGTTTTAACTCATTTAACCCATTAACGCCCATAGCAAAACGACGGTATGTTTTTATGATTTTTTATTATAAATGTAATTAAATAGAGTAAAAGTAAGTTATAAAACAAAAAAATTAAAAATAAAATGGAAGAAAAGTTGGAAAACGACCTGTACACGGGTGTGTACAACGGGAGGATCAGGTATGAAATTTTAATAATGAAGTGTAAGACTTTGTCATTGAAAAATTTCTCAAACAGTCTTGTATTGTTGCCTTTCTTGGATTACTTGTGTCATTTTATGAGTTTTAGAATAAATATGTAATATATTTCTCCAAGCAGGAGTTTGAGCTGATCGTTTTTAGCTCGTTTTGGGGGGGTGGAACATGGGTAGAAAGGGGTTCATCGTCGCTAACATTCCGCTTCGACTCTTCATCGAAACGTTGACGCCGTAATAATTCAACCATACCTGGTATATCGCGTGGAAATACCGAAAAACCAAATCATCTGCATCTTCTTCCTTGGCACTTACAACAGCAGGACCAGGTGGAACTACGTTCAAGTCAAGCTCCGTGTGGTCATCTTTTGCAGTCATAATGGATAGAACAGCTTCTTCTGGCAGCAAGTAGTCGTTGTGGGACGATAATCGGTAATTTCGGGACATCTTCAATAAACCACCACTTCCCAAATAAAAAATTATTGGTAACCAATTCGCCCATTGTACACAAGCGTGTACACTAACATTGTTAAACAGTTTTTGATGCATAATATTCCAAAATTTGCTATAATTTTATCTTATTCTAATAAATAACAATATAACCTTGCCATGAAATGGAAAATTTAATGAATTTCGGGACGGGAAGGAGAGTGGAGAGTGGAGAAGGGGTGAGTAATAGAAAAAAAAGGCAGACATACAAAGATAGTATTAAAGAAATCGACTTTTTTAAAGACGTACATCTTTGTCACAAGAATTTAAGTCTTTGATATAAAGTATATTTTTCATGGGAATTTAACAATCTTCGTGCCTTTGCCGTAAGGATGTTTTATCTTTGGGCACAATCTAACCAATAAAAGTCTTTGTGGCAAAGTGTATTTTCTTTGGTTTTACGATTTTTTCCCCTGAGGGTATAGACTCCAAAACTACTAAGTCGATTGAGCTCAAATTTCCGCAATAACTATGGGGTCATTCATAAATTACGTTACCAATTTAGTAGAGAGAGAGAGGTTTTAAAATGTACTACGATAAGTAACGAATGGGGGGTCTCAGATATAGTAATGCAACCAAAAATAAAAAAACTCAAAAAAATTGAAATAAATACAACCCAACATTTCAAACCATTTTCATCCTTACATCTTCATGTTTGACCATCTAAATTGACTGTTAACTATGTGTTGGCAAGTGTAGTAAGGGCATAATTTTTCTTTGCTTGCTTTTCGACACTTGTTTTTTCTATTTTCGAATATATTTTAATCAATTAATTTCTTTATTTCATATACTACGTTATTTTATGGGGGTGGAGGGGATTGTTTTTGAAATGCACTTCGACGAATACCGGAGGGGGATAAAATAAATTGAAAATCGGTCACGTTATTTATGAACGATCCCTATGTTTCGAGTACGAGATGGCTTAGAATAATAACGCTGAAGGCATTGCAACATTTTCCGGTACTTATCTAGATAAGGTGCAGCAAAGCGCACCGGGAAAAAGCTAGTTTAATAATAAAAATTAATTAATAAAAATAACAAAAAATAAAAGAAAAATAATTTAAGTAAAAAAAAATTTTTAACATCCAACGTTTTTAAATCGAACTAAAAAGTATAAAATAATTTCTGCTAGAGTGGGGCTTTTTGTTCTCATAAAAACGTGGGGCGCATGCTATAGAGAATAGTAATAAGTGTTATTAACAATTCTAGTACGTTAGGGAACAAATGATTTCTTAACTCAGGTCCATTGACTGTCAGGATAGAAATCTTGCATGGATGGCAGATTCAAGTTTGCAGACATCTATTGCGTTCAGTCCAGTAAGTTCTACTTGGGTTTCAAAATTCTTCAATTGTTATGTTATCAAGTCTGACGAGTTTTTTTGTTAAACATTTTCCTATGCCTATCTATGCATATCTCTGATGAATTATGAGAAATTATTTGTAAGCAAATAAAAATTTTAATATGTTAGTGTACAAAGGCTTTCTTAACCAAGGTTTTCTTAACTCCTAAATATTCCCTAACGCATGCGCCCCACGTTTTTATGAGAACTAAAAGCCCCACTCTTTTTTTTTATTTTTTTTTTTTTAGTTCGATTTAAAAACGTTGGATGTTAAAAATTTTTTTTACTTAAATTATTATTTTCTGGTTTTTAGTCTTTTTCAATTTATACAATAGATTTTGAGGGTTTCATGTTTTTATCAGTACAATTGAAATGATACTGAAAACAAATAATCAAGTCCACACCAAATTCTCTAAAATGTATCGATAATTTCCCGAGAACTTATTGATAATTTGTAGCTAAATTATCGATTAATTTTCGATATTTTTAAATTAATCGATATTTTTTCGAGAGCTTAAAGATAATTTCTCATAATATTCTATTTTAATCCATTTCTGAGCTACATTTAAAGTTTCTAGTTCTTCGGAAAGTCAGTTTAAAATCGAAAGCAGAACTTGTACTTGTAAACAAAAAAACAAACAGATAAGAAAGCTTCATAAAAAGAGGAATCATGCTCATTTCAATGCCGAGTACATGCAAAATATGTTTGAAATCGGACAAACGGTGAATTGTCTGAGCTACAGAACTCACACAAAAGGCAATAGCAAAATAGCAATAAATCAAACTACTATTTAAATATAAATAAAAAAAGTTTTCTTTTTAAACTACTTTCTTACAATTTCTTATCACCCTCACTGGTGAATTTTAAAAGGTTTCAATTTGTTTCATAAAAAAAAAATCCTCACATTGTTGAGGCTCGAACTCACTACCTAGCGTATACTAAGGCGGTCGCTTTACGCTCTGAACTACAGAACTTACACAAAAATATTATCTAAATAGCAATAATTCAAACTACTTTTTAAAAATAAATAAAAAAAATTTTATTTAAACTACTTTTTTACAATTTTTTTTCATCCTGTGGTGAATTTAAAAAAATTTGAATTTTTTTTTCATAAAAAAAACAAAAATTTCATTTACATTGTTGAGGCTCGAACTCACTACCTAGCGTATAATAAGGCGAACCAACGCTTTACGCTTTGAGCTACAGAACTCACAGGAAAATATGTTCTAAATGAGGCAATAAATTTACTTCAGTTGTGAATTTTTGAAATTTGAAATTGTCAATAAGCTTTTCAATTTTTTTTCATTGGATTTTTAATATGTATGTATGTATGTATCAAATAATTTCGCATTTTAGCGAAACAAATAAACGCACAGACAAACAAATTAGATAATATTGTGTTGTCATCCAGTTCTGAGCTACATTTTAAGTTTCAATCTCTAGCTCATCGGGAACTTGGTCAAAAATCGATTCCAAGATTTGTACGGGACAGACAAATGAAGTGAAGCTAATAAAAACGTTTTAAAATTAATTCAACAATAACTAAAAATATTACTAATTAAATCAAAAGTGCAAAATATCATATTTATTAATGTGGGTCAAGCTGCGTACATTGGCCTGGCCAAAACAAAGTAGACTAAAGCAGTTATTCTTGTTGTTTTGTTTTGTTTTTAAAGCTGATGTAATTTGGTAACAGCTAAACAGCGTTGATAGAAATTAATTCGTCAAGGTCCGAACGAACTAGACAGAACTTCAGGAAATCATGCAGATGCAAAGACAAAAATCAATAATGCTTCAATTCAACGAAATTTTTTTGCATAATTTCAAACATTTTCCCTAGTTTTGCGATGCCACACATCTTACATCACAATAATTTTCATGTTTGCTCCAATTAACTGCCAGCAATAAGTTCAACACAATGACAAATATTTTAATTAACGACATCATAGACTGGCGAGCCTTTACATCTTTGTATGCAGCAGCAACTTGCAAACAAATATTGCAACAACAACAAATTAACTAAGTAATTTGCTTGGCCGCCTGCTTGCAATGGCATGTGTGGCTCTACTTATGGCTGAGAGCAGATATGCAGCAAGAACGAACGCTCATGACGCCTAAGCTGACAGAACAACATGTCAAACATAATCACAACAATGGCAAGAACAGCAACAAGGATAACAATAACAACAACAGCACTGCATAATTTCAGCTTCTTGAACACGCTTGTAAGCAGTTCATTGATAAATTCATGCATTCTTTCATTTCAACAATTACTGCACCAAAAACATCTCAATTTATTTGGTAGCTTAACAATGGGATTAAACGGACTGTAACGATGCAAAGCAGCAACAACAACAAAAAAAAAATACCTACCTGGCTCTCACGGCTGACCATAAATAATTAAATAAATTTGCAAATTCTTCTTTATTAGCACAAAACAACCGACACAAATAATGCAGCGAAATGCGTAAATTTGAGAAAATGCTGCATGCTGCCCTCTGCAAGCTACCCGCTGTGCACCAAAGTACTGCACCGCGTGCAGCTTAAGAGCCGTTTGTGTTTTTTTCTTACTTCTTTTTTTGTTTTTTTTTTTTTTTTTTTGTGCCATTGTTGCAATGATCCCTACAATTATGACTGTCATCATCATTGAGCATAACATTGGAAATCAAAGCGAGACGCTACTGACCTGGCATGATGACAGTAACGAGTGCCTATGAGCTGTCAAAATCGATAGAATTGTTTCATAGTTGTTTCGGGCATCATAGCGTACATTTAATAAATTTTTTTTCCTGTCGAAAAAAAAACGAAGAATTACCTACAAGCTCTGTCTGCTTGCTGTCTTCACTCACAAAAAGTTAGGTTAGTGAAATGTCTCGTGCAGACACTGTGTTACAAATGTTGCCAAATTCGCACAATTTCTTTGTTCTTGTTTTGGGATCTTGATTTTGTTGTTGTTGGTGTAGCGACGTTCTTTTTTTTAATTTTTATATTATTTAATTTTAAGGATTTCTTTGGTTTCAGTCCACAGCTTTTGTTATTAGTTGGCTGACAGACCGACTGGCTGTTGTTGCAGAGTGTCGGCAACATCGGTTGCTTTGTGCTCGTTGATAATAGCCTAAAAACTGAATGGGTCGCAATGCGCTTAGTCCTGTTTTTTTGTCTGTGTAGGAAGCTGTTGTTGTTCTTGGTGATGGTGGTGCTATTACTTGCAATGTAGAATAATTGCAGTTAAGCTGCAACCAGAATAAATAGACTTAACGTGCGTCTGACTTGACTATTATAATTTCTCGACAATATTAAGGAAACACTCGAGTTTTTATTGGAATGTCGCAGCGCTAAAGGCAGGTTCCACTTTCATTCATTAATTTTTGTGGCATAATGTTTGGAAAGTTTCCTCAAATAGGATCCATTATTGCAACCCACGCTGGGAAATTTGAATGCAACACCGTCCCATTGAGAGCCTAAATTAATTTTTAGGAACTTTGATAGTTTTTCCACATTTTCCTGATGCAAAACAATACAATTTTGGAAAAATGTGTGTCATACTAATTTGTTGCATAGTTTTAGGCTTTTATTTCCTGTCATTTTACTCCACGTGTGTGACTCCGTTTTTAACACTCATACGCCGAGAAAAAAAGCAATAGTAAAATCACCTAAGCCGGCTTGGGTAAAGAAAATTGCATGGAAATTAGAAACTTGTGGTTATTCACCAAAGTGATATATTTTTTAATACATTGCTTTGAAAGCACATACTTCGATACCCTGCCAATAAAACAATGTTTGATTCACACAAGCCAAGTATATAACATTTTAACCAATAGTGTAGGTAGTTAGGTTCTTATGGCTGAGCCGGCAGACGACTCGTACACTTACGCCAGTGCAGACCCGTTGTGATACCACATAATCTCTTTAGACCTATGAGAGATATCCCTCCTCAAAAAACCAGTTCGACTGGATTATGAATGTTATTATATGCCTGATTTCCAGGCATGAGACTTCGGTAAGTCCATTTAAGAAGGGATGGCCCAGAGCTTCCAATCTCCTTTTACTTAGCGCCGGACATTCGCAGAGGAAATGCTGGGCATTTTCTAACTCTTCCTCGCATTTACAGCTTCTGCAGAAATCATTTGATATAAGTCCCAATCGAAGAGCATGTATTCCGATTAGACAGTGACCCGTGAGGATTCCTACTATTTTTGCTTTATTCTGCTTAATTTAAGTAGTGATTTAGTGCTTTTTAAGTCGTAGCAAGGCCACGTTAGCTTAGCTACCCTACATGTGTCAAGGTGTTGCCAACGTTCTTGAGCAAGACTCAAAGAATTGTTCTTGCTCTGGAGTTTATAGGAGGACATGGGTATACCAATGAAATCCTCATTTAAGAGGGTGTTCGAGGTCGTACCCCTCCTTGCCAATTCGTCAGCAAGACAATTGCCCTCGATATCCCTATGACCGGGTACCCATATGAGGTGGATCCTGAATAACCTTGCCATCTCGTTGAGAGATCTGCGGCACTCAGTGAGAGTTTTAGAGTTGTCAATATACGAGTTCATCGCTTTTAGCGCAGCTTGACTATCTGAGAATATGTAAATATTCTTTCTCCTAAGGTCTCTCTGACCTAAAATCTTAGCGCTTGGTAGACACTACAATAGTTTGGAAGTCTAAAGGAAGCTTCTATTTCCAGATTTTGGGAGTAAATTCCTCCCTCTACCTGCTTTTGAAGCTTGGATCCGTCTGTACTGATTTTAATTCCGTTTATTTTAAGGGGGGTCTTGTTAGCCCAGTCTAGCTGTCAAGGGATGAGAATTTCATAATTCTTTTCAAGATTTAAACAAGATACACAGTGATCTGTTTTGTCGGGGACCGACGAGTTCAGAATTACCGTGTGACCGCAGCTGTTACCTATCCAATTTCCAGATTCTCTTAGTCTGACGGTTGCTGAGTTAGCACACTCTCTGGCAAAGATATCTAGAGGTAAAGTGTAGGTAAACCACCGAAAATTTCGACACTTTATCAAAATGAGCAAAATTTATCGCTGAATACTCCCGGTTTATTATAGTTCTCATTTAGTTTTTGTAGTGAAAATCATATAGCCTAGATGTTTAGCCAAAGTGCAATGCTTCGTGAGTGCATTTTCTTAGCATTGAATTAGATAAGCGATCTAAATGCATAATTTTATTACTTTGTAAATATTGTTAACTGTGTAAATGTATGTATATATACATTAAATAAAATAGGTTTTCCTTAGTAAAAATTAAAAATGTTGGTTCATTTTATTTAAAAGTTTCATCTAAGTACTAGGGTAATTTTGCACAACAGCAATATACAAAATTTGATCTAAGTATATGTACATTTCATACTTGTCTTTGGAAATTTTTTACAAAAACAAAGTGAAGTACACAGAACCAAAAACGTACTTAATAACAAAGAAAAGTTCTTTGTCCCAATGTATTATACATTAAAATTGGTCCAAAGTACGAGTTCCTTGGTTCAATGCATCTTTGTTCTTACGTTATTTCTTTGATATGTTATGAAGAAAAATGATTAATTAATGACACATACAACTGTTACAATAAGTTCGTCTGTCCTTAGAAATTTTAAAACAATATCAAGATATATTTTACAAAATCAGTTTCTTATTGAGATAAAATTCTCTAATGGTTTTTTAGATATTACAGCACAAGAACTGGAACAAAATTTTAATGAACACGAACAATGAACTGTTCCTTAAAATTAAGAACAACGATTCATTGAGCCAAAGAATTCGTTCTTTGGGGCAATGAATAGTTCTTAAAAATCAATGAATTTCGCTTTATGAACGAGATTCTTTGATTTTAAGAACAATATTTGGTTCAGTGTAATGTACCTAAGTAGATGTATATTTTATACTTCTCCCTATATATTTATTTATCTAATTAAATTTTCTTAGTTCAACAAAGTTTTTTGTTGAAAACTTGAAGACTATGTTCGGCAGAATAAGCAAGCACGCTCATATAAATTGTCGAAGCTAATGTGTAAATAACAAAATACTTCATTCATTTATCATCCAAATCAATATCGGTAAGTTAACATGTAAAACGTAGGTGTTTTGCTCAAAAACTTAGGAGGCTGAAAACTGCCAAAGCCCTCGTATAAATTATACTAGGTTTTTTATTAATTTTACATAAGCTTTTTCTCGGTGTAGAGCGGCGCAGAGTGGTTGAAAGGTCATGTTCTCTTTTTAACATTTTTTTTAATTTACATCGTTTAAGAATTGTTCAATTAGCATAAATCCAAAATATTTTTGAATAATATTCATTGGTTTTTTGTTTAGAGGCCCTCAAACTTGAACAATGCAAAAAAACTGGAAAAATTATGTAAAAAGTTGATATTTTACAGAGTTACTACAAAAAAACGGGAAGAGGTATTCCTCTCCTTTTGTTTTATTTATTTTAGAAAATGTTCAAATACAGTTCTGCGTCTTTGAAATATATTATTTACCTCTATTTTTTAATAAAACTCAAATTTAACGTGGATATGAAAAAAAACGTAAATTTATTTTTTAGCAGAGTTTTACCTTGTGAGCTCCAAGTTGCGCTGAAAAATCTTTGAACGGAATGTATTACTTCATCTTTTACGTAAATGTTTCAAGGAATAAAAGTGAGCTCTTTTGAGCTTTTTTCACAAGATATGATAATAACTAAAATCGTTTTGAGACAAATATTGAGTTGCTCAGTCTCAAGGCTTAGTACTTAAGCAATGTTTCTTAGCATACTTTCAGGCACGCCTTGTTAAGCCAAACACATACTTCAAAAGTGACATATATATATTTTTAATAATTCAAATTTAATTAATTAAAATAATTAATGTGTTCTGTACAAAATTGAATTAATTAAAATTAATGACCATTTGAAGCACACAACCGAATTTTTATATTTTTTTTCGACTATAAAAAACTATAAAAAAAGATGAAAATCTTTCTGAAAGATAAGCATGTGTTATACGCATAAAAAACTACAGCATGAACTACGAATGTGAAGATAGCAGGTTTTACATTATCCCTAAAAGTATACTCAAGTATATTTTAAACGTTGCTATCATCGCTTATGCAATAATTATTAATTTGTTGCACAATGCAAAAGGTTCATTAAAATTTTTTTTTAAATCATAGCGAAATGGGCAGCTTTATTTTGAAATTTTGTTTTTCATTGTCTTACAAAATAATATCTTACAGTTACATGAACATCTTATTTTAACGGTTTAGATGCTATATCACCTTAAAGTTTAAGATTTGGAAAACAAGTGGAGTGAAACATTTTTTGGGGGAGGTGGGCATGGCGGAAAAAAAATTTTTTTTATTAAACATTTTAATTTAAGATTTCTGACAATGTGGTTTCATCATAGGAAAAGTTAGAAAAAATATAGCGTTTTTAATTTTTATGTTATATGGGAGGTAGGCGTGGTTGTAGATGGATATTAAAAAATTGTTTGTTTTTATCTGAATACAGTCAAACCGAACTCATGTGCCCAATTTTATTAATTTACGACGACTACTTCTATTTTTTGACATTTTTTGTATGGGGCTCAACCACTGTGCGGCGCGGAAGATATAGAAAAGTCCAATCGGTCATGTCCGCCTCTCTGTTCGTCTATTGCGTAAATTTTCCGCTCATCTATATTAATAATCATTTTCTGTTTGTTTTAACAGAATACAAATCTTAATGACTGCACGGATTTAACTCAAATTCGACACACATAAAACTTAAATCCAAACTTAGGTTATGGCATACTTAGTTTTGACCACGCCTCCCCCGCCCCTTTACAAGTAACGCTAACCTAGCTACTAGCATACTTTTGCCGAGCGAAAATGTTCGTTTAATTAATACTGTTATTTTGACAGCACAAACATTCAGATATCTTAAAAATTTCACAAACTAGGTCTGTTCCTGTACGTTTGTAGCAAAAACTTGCAAGTTGCAAAATTCAAGAGAGAGTAAACAAAAAAATTGTCTCTGAGCAATAAAAATGCTAAAAAGTACGGGAACGCTTTTTAGTAAAAACTTGCAACTTTTGATCAAACGTCAAAAACATATGTTGGACAAACATTTGGAAGATTTCGACAATGTCTGATAAATTAGCTGCACTAATTGATTTAATATATATGCTATATGTGCCTGGCGAACAATTAATTTGAATATTTGTCTTTTTATTTTCCATTTTTAGCGCAAATTGATGCACTAGTCCGCCTGTTTTATTTTTATTCTAGCGCAAATTTTGACATTTCTGTCAACACATGACAACTTGCAAGTTTTTACTACACGAAATTTGTGAAGCAGAAACTTGCAACTTATCGCAAGGAGGGGAAATATTTTACTCTCTCATTGTCGCTCTCTTTTGCAAGTTTTTGGTGTACGGGAACGCAATTTAGCAAAAACTTGTGGAAGTTTTCAAAAGTTTTCACAAATTTGCAAGTACGGGAACAGACCTGCTTTTAGTACAACGTCTTTTCCTTATAACATCGTGTCCTTAGAATGACGACAAAAAACTATCAGAAATTCGTATATTTTACTTTCGATGCAAATAACTGCGTTGTTTTTGAATATATTTCACACAATTTTTTCTTCGTTGATAAACTCAATTCAAGCACTTAATAAAAACCATCGGAAGAGTACCGTTGGCATATACATATATTTTTAAACTTTTTTAAAAAAAAACTTCCACAATATTAACTTTTTACACACGCCCTATTTTTGTTGTTAAAACAATAAAAACTCAAAATTGCATTTTTGGCTACCTTGAACAAGACATAGCGTTTAATAGCAACAGTGGCTTCAGTTTTACGAAAAATTTTATTTCGTAATTTTGTCAACGAAAAACAAGTGATTTAAAAAAAGTTAATTTTTCAAAAGTTCCTTTTATGCTTTGTCTAGAGTAGTTAAGCCACAAGCATAATTTATGTGAAAAAATAATACCAATATCTCTTTCCGATCAAAAGTTATCGCTATAAATCTATTTTCGCGGCCCCTGGGTAACACCTTATTTTCAACCGATAAATAGAAAAAAGATGTACCCTCTAATATGAACTTTATAGTAATTTAATAATCAATTAAGTGCAGCTTATTTTGCATTATTTGGATTTTTTAAAATATTAAAACGAGTACGAAATATTAAAATTTACATTTTTTCACCCGAGTAGAGCCGGGTATAACAGCTAGTTTTAAATAAATTTTCCGAAACTAAATGAACATTTTGTTGTAAAGTAAAGAAATAATCTTTTCAAAATCAGTGTAGCTATAAAGTAAATATCACCTTTAAAATAAAATCTTTTTCCATTCCGTATCCTTATTCGTTGTATATCCATTCATGTCTTTTAGAAAAGCCGTGGGGCCAACAGTGGTGTGGTTTTGGGAATTTAATTCATTAAACTTTTTATATTTTTTAAAAAATGTATGAATTGTGGGCTGAAAATTTTTAATAGTCGAAATGACAAATAAAATGGCAGCAAAGTCCTATTTGTCCAGGGCACACATAATAATGGCGCTGAGTTACGTTTAAAGGAGGTCTGTAGAATAAAGCAGAGATGTTATATCTTCTACGACCATTTTGTATGCAGAAATAAGTTTTTGGATAGGAATTTTTTTTACATATATTTTTTTTAACTGTCGTTACAATATGGCTTTCATTAACTATCGTTCATTCTTCTATCGTCCATTTCTGGTGACGATTTCTGGCGTGCCAACTTCTTTTGGGCGACCTGAACGTTCAGCGTCACTTGTGCTGGTAGGACCACAACGGGCCTTTATTTTTATCAAGCCTTTCTTTGGTTTCACGGACGGTTTTCTTTCGCAAAAAAATAAATGTTTGATGAGTACACAAAATTCACTTTTTCCATTTTCGCCGAAATTCACGAGGTTGTCTGCTTTCAATGGCCGTCAAACACAAACTGAATGACGCAGCTTGCTCAAGATTTGACAGCAGTCTATCAGCAGATGATAGTTGATAGGAATAGTCTTCCTTACTATGTTACTATGAGGAAAAATTAAAAAGTCATTGACTTCTCAAATTGCCCTCGTATTCTTATAAAGTAAATACTCATTTACTTAATACTCTCAACACTCTCAATAATCATCCTTTCCTTGTTAGAAAGCTCTTTTGGCGTGTCTTTTATCAGAAAAAAATTACCAGTACAACGGTTAAATTCCATCCAACAGTCTTTAAAATTAACAGTGTGAACTGTTGATAGAATAATGGTTTTATTTAATCAGTCCTGTAGCTCGTTTCTGTAACCAAATCGGTAAGTTACCCAAGTGTCAAAAATAGTATAAATTCGAGAACGAAAAAAGTAAAAAAGAAAATAGAAAAATATACAGGCAAATGACAGTCGATGCAAGACACTCGTGAGAAAATAGCCAGTTATCACTCCTACCTTGTATTTATAATTGTATCATGGATTAACCCATAAACTAGCGCAAACGCTGAAACTAATTGTTTTACTTTACCGTTACAAGTGAGCCGCGCAAAAATATTATGAGTAAATAAGAGTAAAAAAGAGTAAAAAAGAGAAGAAAAACGCCTTAACTGTCAAGAATACCAAAACAAAATAAAATATATAGAAGCAGAAATGTTTGTGATAAAAGAAAAGACAAAATTGTCCGCTTATTAGAGCTTCGCGTCCGCTTATGGGAGATTCTTTTTTCATAAATATACATGGTTGTGTGTCCGCGTCCGTTTATCGGAAAGTCCGTGTATGGGAGAGCATTTTCTATAGAAAAACCAAAAATTGTTCGTTCCCAAGAATGTGTCCGCTTATAGGAGATGTCCGCTTATAAGAGCGTCTGTTTATGAGAGCTTTCACTGTATATCAAAATTAGTTGCATTGTGTATGAAATTGATGTTCTACGTAATGCGTGAATCGATTTTGTTTCTGTAAATTTCAAATGAAAGTTGACGTCAATACGAAGGTTTTTATCTACAAACGGTCTTTATGCCACAACCCCTTTTACAGCCCACAAATCAATGAAAATTCTATATATCAGAAGGTTTTGGTGGTATTAAATTAAAATTTGGTAATTTAGATTGTATGCTCACTGTCGGCAACTGTACTAATGTCCATCTACTAGAAAACTGGGATGGGCTTTTATAGAGGGTGTGGATCCGCCCATACAATTAAAATTTGTAATATCGCATAGCTTTGGAAGTAAAAGTAACATTACTTACATAAAAACTCAAAATGGAGTTACTATTTGGTGATGTCCTCCTACTGAGAAACTGTAACGGGCAGTGAGAAATGACAGTGGTGTCAAACTATGAGTCTAAGAAAAGCTTTGATTATTCTTATTATGTTCCCATATAGTTGCAGGGTGCAGCAACGCGCACAGGGAAAAGCTAGTGCTTTGTAACAAACAAAAAGATTTAATCAGTAAAAATTTAACTTAAGCGATCGGTTTCTATTAGAAAAGTGCGTTGTGAGTACTTGTTATTTCATATTTAAACAACATTACTAACATTTACATATGTATATCGGTAAAGTTATGCTGGATTCACTGATCACCTTCAGTATGTTTTTTGCGAAAGCTATATTGCTCTCAACAAGAGAATGTGATAATTTTGATTCACTGACATGTAAAACATTCTGCAAGTTTGTTGTTTTTTCATTGTCATTTAGTATTGCCAGATGCAATGTTCGTTTATTATAAAGACATAAAAAATAAAATATGCCTATTTCAACTTGACAAACTCCATTCTGGCAGTTCCGCTCAAAAACATTCAGCAAGAAAATTAAAATAAAGTTAATCAAGTTCAAGAGATGCAACAAGTTTTTGTTACTCTCCCATTGAGTGTGGAAAAAATAGAGCGCATAAACTCCATACAAAAAAAACTTGAAAAACATGCTGAAGGTGATCAGTGAACCCAGCTTTATCACTTGCTTCAGAGTCAGTGAGAAAATCATTCATTTCTATCGATTCACTTTTCTTACAGAAACACCTTTTTCCTTTTTCACCAAAGGTTCCATTGAAGCGAAATCAGAACATGTGACAGATTATCGATTTGAAACAAACGAATAGATCAGAAATCGATTCAGATTCTTACAGAAACAATGTTGGTGAGAGTGACGTCAAATCGATAATATGAGTCGGTAACTGCGATCGATACAAGTTACGGAAACGAGCTACTGTTTAATCTAATAAAGTCCTGTTAATTTAACATTACAGCCTGTTAAACTGTAGAAACTCGTCTGTTGTATGGTATTTAACAGTTTTCACTGTTAACGAGCTATTTTTTTTTTTTTTTGTGAATGTGATCTTTATTTTTTGATTTCTTAATCTTATGATGTTGATGTTGATGACTCTTCTGAAGTTTTCACCAGTTTAAATTGACGCAGTTAGTCCTTTGTCAACCATTTCGCCTAGTTGTCTACTGATGATTCTACTTCACTAGCGCGCACTTAACATCCTTTTGGGTACTCGTAGTTATCTATTTTTTTTTTTTTTTGTCTAAGGCGTTGTGAACACTTGACTTTGGATGAGCACATCAACAAAACAAAAAAAAAGGTTGACATCTTCTTCAGCTCTTTTATGTTGTCAGCAAATCCTTGATAAGCAAAAAAAAATGATTTAACCATTATTGTTGTTTTTGTTGTTGTTGCTGTGTTTGTTGACAATGATTGTTGTTTGATGAATGATGCTTGAGGCATTTTTTGACACAAGTACGAGGTAAGAACAACTCGACTACAACAACATAAGTGGCATGACATGCTCACACGCACACATTCACTTTTGTTGTTGCTGTTATTGGGGTAGTACTAGCATTCTACTGAGAGTGTGAATTATAACAACAACAACAACATCAACAACAACAACAACAACAACGACAACAACAACAACATAATTACAGGTATCGCCAACAGGCCAAGGAAATCACTCGCTCTCTCTCACTTTATTGTTGTTGCTTTAATGCTCTTCAGAGAATTCCATGGCTAATCAATTGCTACAGTTGTAGAATGAAAGTGGAAAGTGTAAGAAATGCTACCTGTTCTCATGGTAGATGAGGGACACCAACGAACGGCTTTTGCCCAAAGCAACATTAAAGGAATTAGATTTCTTTGACTCGAGCAGAATTCACGGAATCCAGCAATACGCCTGAGTTTTGTGGGAAATCAATCAATATACTTTGATTCTCCGGCTTGTTAACACATTATCAATAATAAAACAACAACAATCTATGACGACTATTCATATAAAAAATAGCAGCTATTAATTGCCAAACTCCATTTCAATCCAGTGTTTCCCAATTCTTACGCCTATTCCCCAAACGAGCAACAGTAAAAAAAATCAAAGTCTCTTCAAGAGCGCAGAAATCACTTTAAGTTGCCGTGTAAGTAGCGTTCTTATCTTACAAATACAACCCTTCCACCCCTACTTCAGTCGTTTCTGGTCACTACATACCTGCATTAAGCCCGACCATAACACATAGCTGAGAAAAGGTTCAAATACTAATACCGGTGCTGGATTTTTTTCCTAAGCCAACCCATCAGTATTGCAATACAAAGTTTTCAAGATAGTTTGTTACTTTTTATATTCTTATTGAGCGGTTTTTTTTTTATTGTAATCAGTTGCCTCTTAAAAGGCTTCTAAAAAAACGGTTGAAGCAGACGTTAGTGGGAAGTCACAAAAAAAAATTAATATAAAACAATTTCTATTGAAATTTATGCATGAGCGAAACTTTTGATCGATTCGATATATTGATGAAGATATAAAAAGGGCAATACAACAACAACATGAAAGACAACCAAGGAAATTCATTGGGTTAGACGTCGTGCGTGTGTGCCTTAAGACTGGACACGGGTCGCAGTGATGGCTTTTAATGTCTCATAACAATAAAAAAAAAGCATAGATATTAAATTGACCTTTAAGCAGCCAAGTCCCAAGAAACAAAACAACAACAAAGGCAGATGCTATAGAAAATAATCGAAAGCAGAGCAGTTGTAGATGCCTTGCTGGTGGGAGTTTTTTGGGTCTTCGATGGATTGTCATGATTTTGAAAGTCAATCACGCATATTAATAGGATTTCTATTAATTTATTTAAACAGATTTAGTGTTTCATGCAGCAGAGCAAACATTTAACTGCGTTACACAGCAGCCTCAAGAAGAGCAATTCGAGAGCAATAAAAAAAAAACACAGGTGCGTCACTGGACACACGAAGCGAAGCATTTTCGCAAATTCATAGATTTGATAATTTAATAGCGTTTTTTCGATTAAAATAATTTTTAAATTCAAAACTTTAAAATAACAAAGTATATATATCATATATATTAACCCTCTTCGGCCCTCCCTTAAAGCCCCCTGTTCAGTTGTTGGGAATAAATATACAAAAATCATTAATTTTGTTACAATTTAATCAACTTACAGGTTGTCTATTTTTAACGATATTTATAACGACCTTTAGTAGGAAGTAGAAACAACATCTAATACACAATCCTTAGTGAATATTTCTTTTAGTTCGTTCGTTCTTTTAGTTCATTAGGTCTTTTAGTTCGCATGGACAAACCGAAGATTCAAACCATAGCTCGGTAAATTTAGTTATCTTTGCTCTAGTTCGTTTTGTTTGCTACTTTTGTCGGTTGGCTAGCCAATACACAGTAGAGTGTCCCTTATTTTGCGATTTTTGGAAATGTCAAGGGGCTGAAAGGTTTTTTTATGCGTTTTTATATTCTAAGAACGAAACTAAAAAAAATTTTTTTTTACGACAACGTTTACCCGTGCCAATCGGGCCCGAAAGTTTCGAAAAAATACCCATATTAGACCATATTTGCACAAATTAAAAAAAAATCTTTTCTCTGCTTTTTATAAAGGTTTTACATTTTTTGGAACACATCATAAGAAATATGATATCTACAAAGTTTTTTTATGGTGGGCGTGGTTACCACCCCTGCTGCGCCGAAATTTCTCCCGCAGCCTTTTTCCACTTTTTCATGAAATTAGTGCAATTTAGGTATTAATATCAACAATAAATAAATACATTTTTATTATGCTAAAAGTATGATTACATTTCATTAAATTCACATTATGTACTTACAAAAATTAACAATAAATTAAAAAACTAGTATTTTAACCTGCGGCGGGCGCGCAACAAGCTAATACCTACAAGCAGTCTTATTGCGGCTTTTCAACCGGAATCATAGTTTTTTTTTATAAATAAAAAATATCAAAAACCAAAAATGTATGTCCCTGGAGGGTTAAATTATAATAAGAAATACAAATTAATTATAAGTTTTTTTTAAGAGCATGTATTGTTTTTTTTTTTTTTTTTGACAGTTCGAGTATATTTTTCGAGTATTTTGGGCCACAATAAGTAGGTTTTGAAGCTGCGCTTCTGATTTTGTAAGCTCGAGAAATTCTTGAGCAAGTTGTACCCCACGCTCCGCAACATCATTTACAATACAAAGATCTTTAAAATAATTTTTTACTCTCTGGTATTCTTCATCTTTTTCCCATTCGTCAGAATCATATTTTAAAAAATTGCATGTCAAACTAAACCTACGAAATAGATTTGTTGTTCGACAAGATGCAAAACAACCTAAATATTTTTTGTCCATTCATTTAAAGAATTTGGGTTTGCGATCGGATGATTACATGGAAACTTCTGAGCTTGCAATGCTGTCACCATACTGCGTTTTCTCTCAATAGAAACTGCATCATCGAAAAAAGCGAGTGCTACAAGTTCTTCGCCAAGGTACCAAAGATGCCGACCAAATTTTTGACTTGCAGCAATGAATATTTTTTGTTAATTGTCTTGTATGCGACCAAATCTTTTAAAAAAGACAGATCCTGATTTGGAGGTTTTATGCTATTAGTAGCTACAAACCAGACTTTGATGTATAGTAGAACTACAAAAATACAGACTTGACGGATGAATAATGAATAGCATAAAAGCTCCAAATAAGGCTCTGTCTTTTTTAATTAATTTGTATTTCTTATTATAATTTAACCCTCCAGGGGCATACATTTTTGGTTTTTGATATTTTTTATTTATAAAAAAAAACTATGATTTCGGTTGAAAAGCCGCAATAAGACTGCTTGTAGGTATTAGCTTGTTGCGCGCCCGCCGCAGGTTAAAATACTAGTTTTTTAATTTATTGTTAATTTTTGTAAGTACATAATGTGAATTTAATGAAATGTAATCATACTTTTAGCATAATAAAAATGTATTTATTTATTGTTGATATTAATACCTAAATTGCACTAATTTCATGAAAAAGTGGGAAAAGGCTGCGGGAGAAATTTTGACGCAGCAGGGGCGGTAACCACGCCCACCATAAAAAAACTTTGTAGATATCATATTTCTTATGTATGTGTTCCAAAAAATGTAAAACCTTTATAAAAAGCAGAGAAAAGATTTTTTTTTTTAATTTGTGCAAATATGGTCTAATATGGGCATTTTTTCGAAACTTTCGGGCCCGATTGGCACGGGTAAACGTTGTCGTAAAAAAAAATTTTTTTTAGTTTCGTTCTTAGAATATAAAAACGCATAAAAAAACCTTTCAGCCCCTTGACATTTCCAAAAATCGCAAAATAAGGGACACTCTAATACACAGTCCTTGAATAGCCAACACACAATCCTTTCTTAAAGTAATAGATTATAGTGATCTGCTGAAACATAGCTTTAGCTAATGTTTATCACTGAATCAACAAAGTTATGAAGGAAAGGGTTTTAGCGTAATAGTTAGAGGAAAGTACCAACAAACGATAGAACTGTGAGTTGTGAGTTCAATTCCTGCAGCGGGCATGAAATTATTTTTAATTTAGCATTTTCTGGTTCAGTTGATGCAAGCAAGAAACAATATCAATTCTAAGAAAAAAGGTGTCGGAAAAAAGTGTCGTTTTTTCTGATTTCACTCTAGCAAATCGCAGAACGAGGCGTAAAAAGCTTCGCTTCAAAAATTATCTGCAGAGTAAAGGGTTAAATGCTGGCTGTGTTATTTTGTATTTAAAATAAAGATTTTTAAAAAAATTTTTATTAATTTTCTTCATTAACCGCATCCATCGGAAATTTCTAGAAACGAAAAGTAAGTTGTGCATCAATTTGATGCAGATACAAAAAGACAATATAGTTCATTGGAATATTTTCAATTTATTATTATTAATTTATTTGATAAATGCATATTTGTTTTTAATATATGAATGTGTTTCAAGAATTTGCATCAATTTGATGCAAACTATGGATGCGGGTTAATCAGTTGGATGTAAGACTCAAGCCTACTGAACCACTAGCGAAGGTTTGGTGAGCGTTTTGCGAAGGTTATTTTATTGAAAAAGTTTTGTTTCCGATCTTAGTGTTACCTTGCCTTCTATCAAATGATGAGATTTTGCATTTGTAAAAAAAAATCATTTTTAAATATTTTTTTATTCGATGAATTTGAGTTCGAAAATGAATCAGAAATAACACTATTTTTGTAGCAAACATGAAGCTTTTTGTTGGAAAATGAGTCCGGATAGAGTGACAAACGATGCTTTAACGAAGCTTAAAACTTTTTTGAATTTAACTAAGAAATGAGCTCAATCATTTAACCCTCCGTTTGGCACATGAGTCTGGCCAGACCTTTTTCGATTTTAATTTTAATTTAATCATATTTAGAATTGAACTACCGATTTGAAATTTCATGTAGCTTCCTAAAATTTCATTGGCTACCGATTCGAAACCAGGACGAAAAACCCTTTGCAAGAAAAATTACAAGGATTTTATGGTGTACACATCGCATTCGCATCACATGAGTCTGGCTAGACCCACATATATTTTATATGAAATATTTTTACTATTGAGTTAGTAATTTTTTTATTATTCCGTTAGTGCTTGTTTAACTCATTTCACGTGCTATATTATTATTTTGATAAATTATTATGATAGTTAATTCCGTTCTAGTTAAATGAGTAATGAAATTGATTTTTTATATAAAACGTGGCATCGCGGTGATAATTTTGATACCACATTTTATTAACGAGCGGCAGCATCTTTAGCCAATGATATTGCATGTGAAAGAGAAGCCGAGGAGGGCGACGTGAACCGATCCATTCGCTGAGAGTGATGATGATGGTGATTAAGGTTATGTGCCAAATGAAGAAGATGCATCAGATATGGAGAACGAAGTGGCAATCGAACCTAACGAAACATTTGACAGTGACGATGATGAAGATTTTATGGAGGAAATTCACTCTGAAATTCAATACCAAGTGCTATTGAAGATGGTTTTTATGGTAAGGACGGTACAAAATGGACTAAAAAGGTACCAAATGCTGCAGTTCGTGTGCGAAATTTTGCCAAGGAGCAAAATTCAATATCAATTGAAGTTTTCAAAAAATGTTCTCAGTAGTCGTACAATTATTGCTGAAATTTTTTTTATAACTTTGGAAAGATCAGAGACTGGCCGTACTTAGTCTCGGATTTGATGGTACCATTCGATCTAATAAGAAATGTATCTCTGATGAAATGAGTAAGAACACCTCTCGTCCGGTCCTTTCATTTCGTTTTGGATTTAATGACAATTAAGTTTCAATTTTCTGTGAAAAGTCTGTGAACTTGCTTTCCACCGTACATTATACAAATGTTTGTCAAGGCCAAGCAATGAAACCTGAAGCAATGTTGTTATATGATGCAAATAAACCAGGTGTCGATTGTATGGATCAAATGGTTACACATTTTACATCAAAACGATCATAGAAACGATTTACTTTTCCTTTTTTCTGCAATATGTTGGATGTTATGACACTGGCTGTATTTTGCATTTGCAAAGAAGTTGATGGCACCAAAGGATCTGACGCTAGATGAAATTTCCTATGAATGCTATCAAACACATTGGCCCTCCCAAACATCGAACAGCGAATGTCAAAAATCTATATCAACAAACAATTCAGTACACGTTTGGCCATTGAATCGCTTTTCGGAAGACAAATGAATGTAAGTATTCAAATTCGATTAAATAACGTTTTTGTTCCTTTTCATTTGGACTTCACTGAATGACTCATTTTCGTTTTCTTGTTTAATTTCAGATTGCACCAGAAGTAGTGACTGATATTAGCGGAGCTTCTAGATTTGAGAAAAAGAAATGTAAAAACTTTGTGCACAAGGAAATGAAAAGACGCTCCGAAAAACTCGTTTCCTTTGTTCAAAATGTTTAAATGGAGTATGTCAACAGCATTCAAAATTGGATTGTTTTTTTTTCTTGCAATTCGGGGAATGAGTAGAATTTTATGTATTGTATTTCTTCAGAAAATTAGCTTAATAAACGTTTACCACAACATTTTTGAAAATAATACTTATAAAATAAAAAAAATTGTTTTTTTTATATTCCAAAAAGTTTTCCACAACTCTTTTATCTGCTTTAAGTAATTAAACACATGCAAAAACAACTGAGAAAAACCAAAAATTAATCTCAATACATCGCCAAAAATTAAATATTTTCATGTAAATGCATGAAAATATATCTGAGGTCTGGCCAGACTCATGAGGTACGAATGTGACTAGGCAAACATGTGCCAAACGGAGGGTTAAACAATTGAATTGGTCGAGCGGTAGCGGTAGTATCACAGTGGACACAAGTTCAATTCCCAGCAACACCATTTTTTTCTCTCATATATTTTTTTTTTTTGTTTTTTTTTTGATAATTCAAACTCATCCTACGACAGGTTGTAATTTAGCAAAAATTAATTTTTAGTGCATACTTTCAGGTTGAGAATTTTAGATGCGCTACAATAGCAAGAAATAATTACAGTTTGAGGGATATTGGGTGCGCAGCAGCATCTTGCTTCTTATTTATTACGATTCTGGGCATACTTTCAGGCTGAAAATTTTGAAAAGCGCTGTAATAGAGAGCAACAATTACAGTATGAGCGATATTGGGAGTGAAGCAGCAGGTTTGCCTTTTATTTGACTCCCGAAATTAACGCCCGTTGAACTGCCCCTCCCCCCCGAAAAAAAAAACAATTGGCCCGATTTTCCATAGCATCGAATTTTGGAAAAAAGCCCATATTTGAAATTGCAATTGAGCCCGAAAGTAGGAAATTACGCCCGAATGGTTTGAAAATGAAGCCGAAAAAATGGAAATTACGTTTAAGGGAAAAAGGGAATTTCGCGAAGTCATCAAGCATTTGTGTTTTTTTTTTTTTTTTTTTTGATAAAAAAAACCACTGCTAAAACCAAGAAAAGTCTTGATAAATATTATGGGCACTCTGCAGCATCAATTGCCATGGTTAAGAAGTGTTTCACTGAATTCCGTTGTGGTCGCACCAGCGCAAGGGACGCAGAACGCTCAGGTCGCTCCAAAGAAGTCGTCATGCCCAAAAGCGTCGATAAAATCCATCGAATAATATTGGATGATTGGAGAATGAAAGTGTGTAAGGTGGCTGAGGCTCTAGGCATCGCAACTGATCGGATAGATCACATTGTACATGAATATTTGGACATGACCGCGATGGGTGCCGCGATTTTTCACACACGCCCATAAATGCAGTCGGGTGATCACTTCAAAGGAGTGTTTGGCGATGTTCAACCGCAATCCGAGGGAGTTCTTGCGCCTCTTTCGAAACTGTAGACGTAACATGGATACATCACAAGATACCTGAGTCAAAGCAGTGAACTTCTCCGGGCGAACGTGCACCAAATAAGGCCAAGTCCATGGCGACAGTTTTTTGCGTTGAGTCATTCAAATGGCTTAGCTTGAAAAGGATTAAACGATCACCGGTCAATATGATAGACAAAACCATGGTCTAGTCTGCTCGGTTTGTTCTGCAAAGAACATTTGTTGTTGTAGCAACCCGTTGCTTCATGAATTATTTGGCATTAAGCTCAAAATATAATTCTAAAAAAATATGTTTTTTAAAAATTATAAAATTAAATAAAATTATAGACAGCTGTTTGACAAATTTTGGCGAATAAAGCAGTGCTCTTCCACCAAGACAACGCACCGGCGCACAAGTTTCTAGTCGCCATGGCATAAATCCATAAATAAAGCTACGCACTGCTGCTTCATCCACCATATTCGCCAGTTCTAGCGCCTTCCGACTATTTCCTATTTCCAAACTGGAAAAAAATGGCTCGGCGGTAGGAGATTTGGGTCGAATGAATCGCTGAAACAAATGCCTATTTTGAGGTCCTTGATAAAACCTAATATTTTGAAGGAATAAAAAAATTGAAAATGTATCGATCAATAAAAGTAGGCTTTGTTGAGGATTTTCCAAAACAATCCTTCCCTCTTACACAAAAAGTCACAGACTTACCAAATTGCTCTCGTATAATTATTTTCTCTTGGAAAACTGCTGAAACTGCTTGGAACGATAAATTTGAATTGCAAGCAAACGCTGCTTTTTTATTGAACACAGCTGTATGTGCATATAAAACTGTTTGTATATAAATGCACATTAATTAAACGCAACTATAAATTGTTGTGTAGGCAATCGTAGTTGTTGTGTACTCGTACTTATTAACATACATATTTGCAGGCCCATTTCAACCCGTCAACCCATCATCCTGTCAGACCGTCCGTTTTGAAACGGCTCTCCTGTGCTGTTGCGCTTGTTATCGTGATGCTGCTGCTGCTTCTTGGCCAGTCATTCGTCGGCTGTCGCTTGTTGGTTGTCGGTCGTTTGTGTCTTGGTTGTATGTATGTAGCCTCCCCTTGTTTTTGATATGCTGGAATAATTTGCCAATCAAGCGTATGATTCGGTGTGACATTCTTAACAAAAACGACACAAAAAGCGTAAAAAAGAGAGAGAGAAAACGTCAACACGGATTAGTTAACAATGTGCTGCATGGGGCACATTAAAGTCGTATTATTTGCGATTTGTGTGTAAATTTTTTAAATACTTTTTTTTTGCATTGCAACTTTATGTTTTGAGCAAGCAAATAAGTGCGCTGCCGTTAGCAGATTTGTGAACTGAATTAGGCCAACACATTTTGAAATGTGCTCTTGTAAGACAACTATAAGATATGGATTTATCTTATCTCCTTCTGCGTAACTAGATTTATTTCTGAAAAAAATAGAGCCCACGTTATTAACAAGATATGTTGGGGGTCTGTTTAAAGACTAATATTTGCTTGAAGTGAGAAAAATTTGCTTGATTCAAGTAACAATTTGCTGAAAACTAGAATAATTTGCTTGATTCAAGTAAACAATTTTCTTCATACTACAATCTTTTGCTTAATGTTAGAAATATAATTTTCTTATTGTAATGAAAATCCTTCAGCAAAGATGTAGGATAACCGATCATAAAGAACTACTCAAATATACTTAAAATATGTTCTAGATGCTAACATGTTTCCAAGAAAAGTAACAGGTAAGACACCGTAGTGTGTCAATCCGCACCATCTTAAACATGTTTCCATGTAAACATGTTGTGAATTATAAGCATGCTAATACAAATTGAGTTGAATTGAATAATTGAAGTAAACAATTTTCTTAATACTAGAATGTTTTGCTTGATATGTTTCTAATAATTTTTTTATGATTAACGATCATAAAAAAACTCCTCAAATATACCAAATATATCTTGTAGACGCAAGTAAACATGAGTCAAAGTAAAATTACAGATAAGACACTGCGCTTTCGAGCCGTGCCGTAGTTTGTCAATCCGCACAATCTTAAACAACTTTTCTTTTAAACATGTTGTGAATTATAAGCATGCCAATATAAGTTGAAGGGAGAAAAATTCAAATAAACTATTTGCTGCAAACACACTTGCTTCTGAATTCGGGCGGTTACTAAAAGTTGTGTCCGGGTTCCCGGGATTGAACTTTCTAATGATGACGAACCAGAAAAATTGATTTCAATTGAAAAAATGTTCTGTGCCACATAGAATTGGACCCGGGATCCGTTTCGTAAAGTTTGTAGAGAACGATTCACGCATAATAATGTATTCATTCAACCGCCATAGCCGCCAGTACATTCATTATAAAACCCAAGACTTACACGGAGAGCTCTATTAAGAAAATAAAACTAAGTAATTTTTCCAAATTGATTGATTTATTTTTCATGTTTCTTTCTCAATCCTAATGACGGCATTTGTTTATCTCTCTCTCTCTCTGCTTTTGTAGGTCATAGCGGTGTTAATCAATTGGGTGGCGTCTTTGTTGGTGGACGTCCGTTACCAGATTCTACACGGCAGAAAATTGTCGAATTAGCACACTCAGGTGCGCGGCCATGTGATATATCGCGAATTTTGCAAGTGTCCAATGGATGTGTTAGCAAAATCCTGGGAAGGTAAGTAAGCTCACAACAACAACAACAAAAACAACAACAACAATAACGTCAACAGCTGAGTCTAATGTGATATACTTGTTCTGTCTCTTTCTTGTCAACAGATACTATGAGACGGGCAGCATAAGACCGCGTGCAATCGGTGGCTCCAAGCCGCGTGTCGCTACCGCTGAAGTTGTTAGCAAAATTTCACAGTACAAACGTGAGTGTCCGAGCATCTTTGCATGGGAGATACGTGATCGACTGCTGCAGGATGGTGTCTGTACGAACGACAATATTCCCAGTGTAAGTAAATCGTTTATAAATTCTTATAGGCAGAAATAAAATATATTTTGGTCGTGCATCACTGAGACATTAGATATCGAGGGCGTCCGCAGATAGGCGCATTTCTTAAACACACCGCTTAAAACTGCTTGTTTGTAACTGCTTGTTCTAACTGCTAGCTATTAATCGAGAAAGCCAATGCTTCGAAAGAAATTTTAATAAAAAATATTTAGTAGTCAAAAGTGTAAGTCATTTTCTGTTTGTTTGACCCGAATAGAAATCTTAACGGCTGCACGGATTTTACTCAAATTCGGCACACATATTACTTGCATCCTTATTTGGGTTATGGCATACTTAGTTTTGACCACGCCTCTTCCGCCCCTTTACAAGAAATGCAAATCTACCTACAAGCAAACTTTTCTTCAGCGAAAATGTACGTCTAATTAATTTTTAAAAAATTCTGGTTTTCGTCTGCAGGAATTTTTCGAGGGAGGGCAAAGGTATGCATTGGTGTCCACTTATATGAAAATGATGATATGCAAATGTAACATATACACATAGGAAATAAAAATATATAAAAGTTTTCCAGTTCAGGGGACACTTTTCCCCCCTGTGGACGCCCTTGTTCACATATCTCCAAAATTGCGCAAAATTTAAGTGCAACGTCTTTTTCTAATAAAATCGTTTTCTTAGAATGGCAAAAAAATATCAGAAATTCGTATGTTTTACTTTCGATACAAATGACTTGATGAATGAATGATTCAGCTTTTTTCCGTTGATAAACTCAATTCAAGCACTTAATAAAAACCATTTAAAGAGTACCGTTAGCTTAGCGTATTTATTTTGATTTTTTTTTTTAAATTCCACAATATTTACTTTTTCCTCAAAAAAAGGCACACGCCCTATTTTTGTTGTTAAACTAATAAAAACTCAAAATTGCATTTTTGGCTACCTTCAACATGACAAAGCATTTAATAGCAAAAGTGGTTTCGGTTTCAGTTCCGTTTCAAACCTGATTTCATGCTTTTCATAGATTAGTTATGACATAAGAATAATTTATGTGAAAAAATCATGGCAATATCTGTTTTCGATCAAAAGTTATCGCTAAAAATCTATTTTCTCGGCCCCGCGGTATCGCCTTATTTTCAACCGATAGAAAAAAACATGGACCCTTTAATATGAACCTTAAGGTAATTTAATAATCAATTAATTACAGCTTATTTTTATTATTTCGATTTAAACGAGGACTAAATATAAAAATTTGAAATTTTTTCACCCGAGTAAAACCGGGTATATCCGCTAGTAGCTTACGTTGACGGAGTTGACTAAATAACCAAAACAAAAATGTATGTTCCGCTTGTCAAACAAAACAAATAAACGTTTCATTCGGATTTTTAAGGAGAATGCACCGATTCAAAACAACTGTCTTATTTATTTTACAACTGGCCATACAAAATAGTGATTATAAGTGGATTATTGAGTTCAATTCCTAGTGGAGATTAATGCAAGTCAGAGAAGTTTTTAGCAATTCAAAATCCTTAAAACCTCACAATTTGCAAATTTTCAACCTTACTTCAGAGCAATGAGAAGAAAACGCCGAGAAACTAACAAAAGAAAATGCGTAGTGAAAGAAAATGCTCCCAATCCTTTGGCTGTTTGAAGGATTTTTTTATTCTAAATGAAATAATTAATTCAAGAAATGGTAATTAACAGAAACGGGGCAAAGTCCCTGATTTTTCTGAAGTTAACTTATACCCCCATCATAACGTCGCACAGCAAAATGGTGGCAACACTGGGCACGTTATAAATTCCTTAAGTGAGTCAAACGTCCATGGATCACAATTGAAGGCGTTGCATATATTAAATAATGGAAAAAAAACTGAAAAAAAAACATAATAAAAGAATCACTAAGGGTGTGAACGAAAGAATGGAGGAGATGGCGTGCATGAAAGCGGCGTTAAATGTTCGCACATTAAATGAGTGCGCAGCCAGCCACCCTGATTGCTATTCTGTACGCTGCAATAGCAAGTTTACAACAACAAAAACCACAAAAACCCTCTTCCTCTGCCAGGAAATGTCTAGCGAGTAAACTGCTCATCAGTGTGGTTAAAATGCGTAGCCATCCACTGTCTTTCTTTGCCTCACACCAACGCCTTGAACATCTTGGAATTTCAATTTAATACAGGGTGTTGCACAGCTCATGCTACAATTTTTCTTTGCATCAGAAGCTTTGAAACTAATGCAGAATATAAAAAAAAAACCAAAGTAGTCACACAACACATGGGTGGCACCCTGTACATTTATGTGATTTTAGCAATCAAAGCATAGAAAACACCCGAATCTCTGTGAAAAGTGAAAATATCAAGCACAATGATAAAAACAAAATAAATAAAACCAAGGCAAGCACATAAAGCATAGAAGCAACAATGAGCAAAGGGAAGAAGTGGTTCAACCGGAAACGGAAGGAAACTCATGCGAAAGATGTCGTTGTCGTCGTCACCAACTTCTCGCAAACAAACTAGATAAAAATAGCAGAAAATAACTACACATCGCCCCCTGGCGGCCGCCGACAGCACATAATGAGCGCACGAGTGAATTATTACCACATTAATGCCAATAAGATTTCCTTCCGTGGAGCTATAGCACTACATGACAGTGACTTGCAAATAGTTAGCAGCTTGAGTTCAACGAAAAAACAATCGAAAAAAATAAAAGCGAAAACATGGATTAATCTCTGCTTTGGGCAGCATGTGAACTCTGCTTTAGTAAGGCTGCATTATTAAAGCTTCTGCTTATGTTCATTTTTCAGCATTTTTCTCTTTCTTATGTAGCTTCCATAAGCATCGCATTCCAATGTATCTGCCGCAACTGCCTTTATTGAAGTATAAACAAGGTTTCCAAGGTCGCTGCATAGAATCCCTTTAGCTTTATGAGCTTATTTAAGCGCCATTAAAGCTACTCTTTTTGACGTGTCCTTTCACAAAGCGTCGCTTATGTGGATCTCTCTTTAAGCTTTGAGTGTTAAGTTGTGGATATGGCTGTTCTGCCAAGAAGATCTTTAAGGTGTATGTCCACAACGCTTTGCAGAGTTTTGGAAGGGAAGGGAAGGGAAGGGAAGGGCAATCAAGTGAAACATGTGTAGGATGTGATAAACGTGATGAGAAGCCGTGAATAATGTGAATTTGAATCTGAGGCAAGTGTTATGCCTTTACCTCAGTCTATTCAAGTTAGAAGGCATAACCATCCACAAAGTTCTCTGCCACCAACTACGACTTCAAGTCGTAAATTGATGCGTTTTCAATTTCATTTGATTAGAAATGAGGAAAGAAAATTGCAAATGCGAAAGGTTAAAGCGTAGGACCACGGCCTGGCCAGGATTCGAACCCGAGACCTCCGGGGTGGCAGTCGAGCACGCTACCTACTCGTCTACCGAGACCGCCTATGCAACGTTTTTTCATTGTTCTTGCAATTTTACTGCATTAAGCATCTGTGTATCTGTGATGTCGTGAATCCAAATTTTTTTCCATTGTCATTATGAGGACAAAGTACTATTTTTTTGCAAGTAAAATAAAGTAAATTGAAATTTTTCGTACCGCCTCTATTAAAAAAGTAATAATTCCACGCGTATTATGTCATAATTCCGTTTTTTATTTTCTCGCAAGCCCAAGTATAAATCCTTTATTTCCGCTTCATAATATTTCCTATGCCTCATATACTCACCGAGTTATAATTCCATGCAACGCCGTTGCATGATTGATACATTTTTGATCTTGTCGCGGCTGTCCCCGCGGCCTTATGACGCCATGAAGTTTTTGTCTATTTTTGTAATGAGAAGAACCAGCTTTTACTGGCGTATCATATTTTTTACCGTAGAACCTTAGCATAGCGCGTGAAAAAATTCCATGCAACAATTGGGCAGCTCCTTTCGTGTGCCGATGACGTCTTTACTTTTATACCCCCACGTTTAAAAAACTTAAAAGAGTTATATTAATTTTGTTCACTTCGTTTGGAACGCCCATAAGTCCACGTGGTAGGTAGGGAAAAGTATGTATATTCTTGATCATTTTCACCACCCGAGTCCGTCCGTCCGTCTGTATCATCACGAAATTCGACATTAAAGCTTGTATCTGAACAATAATGATCAAGTTTGGAAATGAGTCAAATCGGTTAAAAACCACGCCTACCTGCCATACAAAGTGACTTTATCAAAATGGTTAAATCTGTTAAAATACTACAAAAAGTTAATATATGGACTTGAAATATGAGCTTTGATATTTAATATGCACTCTTAGTATAAAATTCAACCAAATCGTTGAATAAAATTTCACAAAAATTAATATCCATGGGGATATTTTGAGCACCTATACTCAGTGAGTAACAATTCCATGCAACGCCCATGCATTTTGGAAAACTGCGCTGTAAAACTTTACTTTGTCACATATCTTTATATACTTATCTATATCAAGATATACTTAAACAGTTTGGAACGGCAATTTTAATAGACTATTATAGGTCAGTTGTGGCGTCCGTGGCGTAGTTGGTTAAAGTGCGTGGCTTTGTCAACGAATTTGGAGACGCAGGTTCGAACCCCAGCAGCGACAGAAAATTATTTGAATTAAAATAATTTTTCTTTACGGCCGCCACCTCTCTGCAGACAATGGCAAACCTCAGAGAGTAATCATAATGCCATGTAAAGCTTCTTGAGAATAAGAACAAACTTAATAACACGCACAACACAATTGATCATAAGAAGCTAGATCAAAGTCCTTTCAAGGGCTGAAATGGCCAGTTATTTTTTTATATTTATTTTATTATAGGTCAGTACTGGCTCATAAGCTTAGTAAAATCGATTGAAAGCTGATTTTTTGGTGTAATTCTAAAAAACTCAACTTTCATGAATTAAATCAGTTCATTTGGCATCCTTTTTCAATTTTTTGTTTTTTTTTTCTGAGCAAAAACATTTAAAACATGATCGGTGCATTAATTTTGCAATAAGTTTGTTGCTCTCGCATACACATTTTACGGTGAAAAAAAAAATTATGACTGTCTTCATTTATTCTTTCACTACTATTACCTGCCAGGTAATGCTCATTGTAAGTTTATTTTTCTTAAACGCAACCTAACAGATGCACGATCGAGGTTAACCTTGGCACAGAGTGCATCAAACGCAGATTTTCTCTCTGCAAAAAAAACTTCCGGGTAACTTTCTTGGCATAACTGGCAGTATAAGTAGCTTGAGTGGATTACTTTGAAAAGTCAAGCAAGACTACTGATGAGTTGGTGTAGCGGCCAACGAAACAGTCTGTCTAGTCTGCTGTATGATTTGCTCTATACCAGCGGGGCCCAAGAAATTTTAAGCGCGGGCCAATGCTTAAAAACAAACACAAAATATTGCTTTTGCCAAAAAATCAAACAAAACAAAAAAACAATTACAATGCAATAAAATCACATGTCATGAAGTACACTGCCAGTGCACTGCGACAAGACTTAATTTCTATTAAAATAACAATGCTTGCCTGAAAAATTACTCGACACACAAGTAACGGGACAATCAGCTTCAGCATCGACATCATCGTGTGTGCGTTTTTTATTTTAGCTTTGCATGCATTTGTTTTTGTAAAGTGCGCTGAAAAATATGCTGAACACTGAACGAGTGCGGTGTGTGTTGTTGCTTTTCGCAGGCGTTCTTTGACTTTGGATCATCACAAAGACAAAATTAAGACAGAAAAAAATTTGTATGAAGGGCCACGCGGGCCATACGGGCCACTACGTGGGCATGTTTGCTCTATACAGAGCTGTTCTTGTTGTTGTTAATTGTTATCTTCATTGTCTTGATGTTGTCTTGTTTGTCAACATACTTGGCCTAAAGCTCAAATTTGTTTCAATATAATTTTTCTTAATTTTAGTTTTTTGTGCTTGATTTGAGCAAATGAGGCTTAATTTTAAATTTACTTACATCAAGCAAACTGTTTCCTCAATATAAGAATATTATTTTATGCACGGAGACATGACTTTTGTGAATTGTATTTTTGACGAGTAAATTTGTTCTATTCAATTTCCTCTCGATAGCTTTCAAGACTTCCCTACACCGAGAAAAAAAAAAACTATAGTAAAATCACCTACGCCGTTTTGGGTGGAAATAATTTGTATGGATGCCACCGGGTACCACCATTTTAGGGGTGGCACCATTTCGATTTTTTTTTTAATTTCTCAAACAGAAAAAAAGGTACAAATATATTACGTTAAAAAATGTGTGTCCCATTTTGTCGCATTGAAGTTATTTCTAACAATTTGTTTATCAGTAGCTTCATGCGAAAGGAGTTTTTCAAAGCTAACATTAATTAAGACTTATTTAAGGCCCAATTATAATAGACGTAATGTAAAGTAACGCAACGGTCTTAAATGTCATTTAAACGGGATGGAACGTAATTAAACGTTATAGCAACAATATTTAATTGTAAAACATTAATGGCATAATTTTATAAATCACTGTGATGAAACGCAACGCTAACGCGGCGCATCACTTGGATTAATAATTTGCATTTTATTAATCACTACGTTATTGCGTTAGCTACGTTACGTTACCACGGTGAACTGTCAGTCAACAACAGTTTAGGGTTGTCACATGTAAAATAAAACTAGCATCATTATTGCAAATCTTTGAAATATTTAAGATTTGCCAAATTCTGACTTGTTGGCAACCATATCAGCTGTTCTCTTCAGCCATCATTAAATTGAAATTGCAATATAAACGCCAAACACTGGCGTACCATTTGCTACCTGCGGCAGTTTTTTTATTTCTTTTAGCAACATTTCGAACTGTTGGTTCGTTGTTGCTGCCTTTAACCTATATTTAAACGATATATGTAAACATTTAAGAATATATGAGTGAAACATACATTTATTACCCTTTCAATGCCAACTTATTCGTTCTAACGGCAGCTCAAGGGCAAGTGATGAAAGTGACAGTTCAAGTGAACGAATTTCAAGTGCAGCGTTTCATAAAAAGCGAATTTTGTACTGTTTTCATTACGCTATTGCGTAACTCAACGCTGAAGATCACGGCGTGAAGCGTTGCGTTTTATAAATTGCGAATTTCAACAACGCAGCGTGAAGTGATGTGCAGGGATATATAAAATGATGCTATAAATCATTTAATTTAAAATTATCTATATTAATAAAAATCATTTTCTGTTTGTTTGACTATAATACAAATCTTAACGGCTGAACGGATTAAACTCAAATTCGGCTCACATATTACTTGAATCCTAACTTAGGTTATGGCATACTTAGTTTTGACCACGCCTCTTCCGCCCCTTTAAAAGTAACGCAAATCTAACTACTATCGTATTTTTTTCAAGCGAAAATGCTCGACTTAGTAATTTTAAAGTAATCCTGTTACTTTTACACCAAAAACATTCACATATCTTTTAAAATTGCACAAACTTCTGGTACAACGTCTTTTTCTAATAACATCGTTTCCTTAGAATAACAAAAAAACTATCAGAAATTCGTAAATTTTACTTGCGATGGAAATAACTATAAGTTTTTGAATATATTTCATTCAAATTTTTTCGTTCATGAACTCAATTCAAGCACTTAAAAACAATTTTTCATATTTCTTTCAAAAAAGACAAAAAAAGTTGTTTTTGTTGTTAAAATAATAAAAACTCAAAATTGCATATTCGACTACCTTTTACATGACAGCGTTTAATAGCAGAAATGTTTCCAATTTTACAAAAAAATGTATTAACTGTTTCTGTCATCAAAAAAACATGACCCAACCCCCAGTGATTTCTTAAAGATATTAATTTTTTTCAAAAGTTGTTTTTATTCCTTTTATATAATAGTTAAGCTCCAAGAATAATTTATCTGAAAAAATCATACCAATATGTCTTTCCGATCAGAAGTTACCACAATAAATCTATTTTCTCGGCAACCTGGTATCTCTTTATTTTCAACCGATTGAAAAACATGGATCTTTAATATGAGCTTTAATATAATTTAATAACCAATTAAGTGCAGCTTATTGTTCATTACTTGGATTTTTAAAAATATTAAAAGGAGGATAAATATCAAAATTTTACATTTTTGCACCCGAGTAAAACTGGGTATATCAGCTAGTATATAATAAAATGAATGATCAATACTTGATTGTATTTTTAAAGTTTTTGTATATTTGCTTAATATACGAAAAACTTTTGAGCAATAATCGTCGAGTGCGGCGTTGGAGTGTCCGTCCAGTTAATCTGGACAGAAAAACCGGTGGATATTTCCAACGTATGTTCTTGCAAACTAAAGAAAAAGATATGCAACAATTTATTATTCATACAAGAATGACACGCCCAGTATATGATTTGCTGCTCAACATAATGACTAATTATTTAAAAAAATCATCTATCCGAGAGCCAATTAGTCCTGAGGAACGGCTTTCACTAACACTTCTGTAAGAGACATTGATGGTTAAATTTCAAGAGTATTTTGTTCAATGAAATGTTTATTTCATATATTATATTAAAGATATTTAGCACATGGAGTGTCCCATCAAGCTCTCGCTTGGAACTTCAAACTAGGAAAACCGACAGTGCGAAATATCATTTTAGAAACGTGCGAAGCTTTGTGGCAGGTACTATCTCCAATATATGTGAGTGAACCCACGCAATCTCAATATAAAGACATAGCGAATGACTTCGAGAAGTTGTGGAATATGCCAAACTGTGTCGGTGCCATCGACGGAAAGCATATAGCCATAACTTGTCCAAAAAAATCTGGGTCCTTGTATTACAATTACAAAAAGTTTTTTAGTGTTGTTTTAATGGCAACATGCAATGCCAGATACACTTTTACATCTGCCAGCGTCGGTAGCTGTGGAGGTCACTGTGATGGAAGTATGCAAGCAAACTAATCATTTAAAATTCACATACTGATGTTGCATTATTTTAAGGTATTTTTCAAACGTCAAAATTTGGGCGAGCATTGCTGGCCAATAAGTTGCCGTTACCAACTCATAAGACATTAACAAATAGCTCAACAGATTTCCCACATTTTTTTGTTGGTGACGCAGCATTCCCTCTTAAGGATAATTTAATGCGTCCTTTTCCTGCACTGAGAAAATTTAACGCCTTAAAATCAAAGAAAAAAAGTTGTTAAAAGACTGTAACCAAAATATCTTTGCTACAAAGAAAAGATCGTTGCACTAATGATTTATTCTTTAGCTAAGCAACTGCTGCATCTTTGAAACAAAAGACTGAAGTTCTTTGAAACTAAATCAATCAAAAAATATTTACCGTAAAGATTTATTTTATTTTTTTACTATTATTTACTATAACGATTTAATTCTTTGTTAACAAAGAAAAAAGTACGCAAAATCAACAAATTTTCTTTGTTTTCTTGAAGCTAAGTATCGTTGTTTCAAAGACAAAGTCTATAACTTTAAAGAATTTTTTCTACAAAATCATATTTTTCTTAAAAATACACACGCTTATAGTTCGCAGTTACTTTGTGGGCAATATGTACTATATAAGGCAATTGATGTATTAACATGTATAAGTTGTAATTAGCACTAGATTAAATCGTATAGGTTAAGGGTCAAGGGGAAGGGGAGGAGGTGGGAAGGAGAGCGGAGAAGGGGGGAGTAATAGAAAAAAAAGGCGGACATACACAGATAGTATTAAAGAAATCGACTTTTTTAAAGACGTACATCTTTGTCAAAGAATTTAAGTCTTTGATATAAAGTATATTTTTCATGGGAATTTAACAATCTTCGTGCCTTTGCCGTAAGGATGTTTTATCTTTGGGCACAATCTAACCAATAAAAGTCTTTGTGGCAAAGTGTATTTTCTTTGGTTTTACGATTTTTTTCCCTGAGTGTGGCATGAAGCTCTCGAGAACAAAAAGAATTTATAATTATCGGCTATCGCGAGCAAGACGTATTATTGAGAACTGTTTTGGCATTCTCGTTGCAAGGTGGCGGGTACTTCGTGTCAGAATTGAGTGTTCTCCGGAAAATGTCGATAAAACCGTGTTGGCATGCATAATTTTATTATGCTGAATGACCAAAGCCGTAGTTATTGTCCCTCAAAGTTCGTTGATTGGGAAACACCAGACAACCTTGTTCATGATGGAGATTGGCACGATGTTGTTGACGAAGATCAAGGCCCGTTACGATCTATCAGAACATTTATGCATAATGCAGCTATAAATGCTTTTCAGCTTAGAAACAGTCTAGCAGACTATTTTGTCAATGAAGGAGCTGTTCCGTTTCAGGATAGAGTCGTTCAACTTTTGTACGGACCATACGATTAAACAATCAAGTTTATATTTTAATCATTTATTATTTTAATAAAATTTCATTGAAGTAACGATATGAGATCAAGTTATTTATCACAAATTCAGTTTCCATTTTTTAAATTAGGCTAGAAAAGGAACAATATTTATGTAAAAGCACAAAGTAAGTAAAGTTTAAATTTTGTTAAACACAAATTGAGCACATTCAAGAATGGCTGAGTTCCAAAACGTGTTTATAGAAAGCATCAGTTTGGTTTTTCTTTGAATTTTTGCTTGGTAGATTTACTAAAACTGCACAACAGGATTGTTATTTTTAAGCCTGCTTTGGTTCAAAATTCAAAGAAAATTAACACTGATGCTTTGTATAAACACGTTTTGGAACTCAGCCTTTTTAAAGTTTACGGTATAAAAAAGCTTGGACTTGTAGTTTTCCATACTTATACAATAGTTTAATATATCTGGCATGGCACTGTTTTGCAGCTCATTTCAAAGCTTAAATAGCTTTCTTTTAATAATATTGGAGAAGGATATAATTTCCTCATTTGTATTTGTTGCATCTTCACGTGAACTACAAACCTGTTTAAAAGTTTTCACAGCCTCTGAAAACTGCGTGTGTATGTCGTCCTTTTCATTCAACTTTCGTTTCTTTTGGGTTGATAAACCAGCATTGGATGATTCAGCTGCATATTCTACATCTATATTGAATGATGTGTCTGCCTTTTCAGAAACTTCGAAATCATTGTTTGTCACAATCACACCCTCTTCTTCACAGTCCAATACATTGAGTGTGCAACGTGTTCTAAAATTAAAATATATTATTATTATGAATGTAGTTGTGTTACTATTTTCATGCACATACTTTCGCGGTTTCACGTGACATTTTAGGAACAATAATGAATTAAATAAGCTCCATGGCTCTAAAGTGGTTGCACCACTTCCAGATGGTGCATCCAATCGTCGACATTCTTTGGAAAAGCACTCCTCATCTGTAAATCCGAATTTTATACCATTGGAATTGTGAATAACTAATATTACAAACCATTTGCTTTCAAGATATTTGGTATTTCTCGCCAGGCTTTTGCTTTTAATTGTGGCAATTTGTAACCTGGCTTCTGCTTATTGCATAAGATTTCTCGCTTTCGTACAAGCTGAATGAGTGCTTCGTCGTCAATAGACATAGTTATATATTTATATTATAAATGATTTAATAACAAATGATTGAAATCGAAACTATCAAAAATCAAAAGCGCGGCTATATTCGACACAAATTTGTTGCTTATGATAACGAGTTTAACCTCAAATGTCAAAAAACTTATGAGATGGAACGTAATGTACCGTAGAAATCCAAAATCAACGGATCCTTACATAATGTGATTCTGATTCTGATTACAGGGGAATACATTGTCAAGTATCTGTTGTAATGTTAAATTAGCCAAAAGTACTTTACTATTTAATATTTTTTAACTATCCAAACGTTTTTTAATAAAATAAGAAAAAATACAAAGAAAAATTGATTTTGATACGATAATAATAGGCAATACTAGTAGATATTCTGTAATTGCAACTTACTCCGGAAGTTATTGCAAACAAAAGCACACAAATAAGTCCGGAGAATACGAAAAAGTCCATGAACAAGGGAGTGCGAAACAGTTGTTCGAGTTCATTTACAAACCTAGGAGATGTATTGAAAACTTCCAGGCAACCAAAGTTGTAAGCACAAAAATTAACTCACCAGCGTATTTTCATTTGCTCCTGCACAAAATAGGCACACATTTTAAGGCGCAACAGGTTTTTCTCATTTTCGTTCAGTTGTTTAACATACTCTATATTTGTACCTTTTGGCATAATTTTCGTTACCTGTCAAAATAATTATTATTTTCCAATTATCATTTTTGTTGTAACGAAAATAATTATTTTAGATGATTTTTACTTACATCCATTTCGCTCAAGCGTTTCCTGAGAATTTCTATTTTAAAAATGATGAAAATCAACAGACATGTGCCGAAGGTATGCAACAATGGTATTGTGAAACAATTAAATATCAGGAAGTAGAAGGATCCAACGTAGCCTAATATAAAAATGTTCAAAACCTGGCCAACTGGAAAGTTTTCAAAGATTGAAATCAACGGCACGGTACCATTTAGAGTCTGTAAGAAAAATATAATCAACATTTCACCTCTGCACATAAGGTCATTTGGTATATTACTTGAGGTGATAAGACCTGAATATAAGCCATGTTCGGATAGAAAAGAATTAGAACTAAGCCTTCCAAACAACACATACCGCCAACAGCAAGCGATGTAGTAAAAAACGCATATGTTAACCCACGAACTTTTTTTATAGTTTTACTTAAGATTTCGTCCTCCAAATCATCACTACGGGAGCTCATGCAAAGGAAATCTTCGTGTATAAAATTCACCAATCTAACAATTCCTTAAATGTTTTTGCAGATGTTTTGAGAAAAATAAGTCAAATTACATTACTCACATTATGTTACGTCTGTTATAATCAATTGCATACGAAATGTATTGGTTGAAATTTTAAAAGACAGAACACACTGCTGCAATGACAGTATCTTACATCACGTTACTTCTATTATAACTGCACCTTTAAGGTCTTCCATGGGACAGGCAAGGCTTTTCGATCTTGCTATTTTATCCATTCAAAACGAGCTTGCCAGTAATATTGATTTCGATGAGGTTATTTCAAATTTTGCAGATCTTAAAGTAAGAAAAGCTAGTTTTTAAGACAACGCCATTAATAAGATTTATTTGTTTAACCTTATACCTACATATACAAATATGTACCTGAAAATGTAATGCGTTTGTTCCGTCAGTTTTTAAGACTGCGAAGTTAATAAGTTTACCTTATGCCTACATATCTAAATATGTAGACACCTGAAAATGTAATATTTTTGTTCTGTTTTTACAAATTCCTATTGTTTGTCATATGTTGTTTGTTTTTTTTTTCGGAAAACATAAAGATAATAATAAAAACACTTCATTTCACCGAATTGGTTTCTTTTTGCATTTAGAAATTTTTTATAAGGGTGACACCATGAGTGTCCGCCCCGGGTGTCACCAAGCCTAGGAACGCCACTGGCAAGCAAGCTAATATAAACTATCAAAGCCATAATGTATAAATTACAAAATACTTAGTTAATTTATCCAATTCAATATCGATGAGTTAAACATGTAAAACTTAGTTGTCTTGACGAAAAACTTAGGGGCTCTTAATTGCCAAAGACATCTTATAAAGTATACTAGGTTTTTTGTTAATTTTGCAGAAGCTTTTTCTTGGTGTATGCCTTTGTCATTTCTCGTTTTCAACAAATCGTTGTTTATAAGGAACTTTCAAATTGCTTGAGATCATATGACAGCAGCCATTTTTCAATTATGTCATAACGACAAAAGAGACAAAATGACAATCAAAATTCTTTTGATTCACCATGAGTTTTGTTATATTCTGAAAAAGGTTCACTTCTAATCAGAAATACCTGATGTGTTCCTTTCACTATCTTTCACAATTACAAGGATATCTCTATAAAACTGATCTGTTGGCCAGTTTTATGGCTGCTTGGTTCGTAAAGTTGGCTAGTTTTATGTTTCAAAAGACCACAGCGGAGGGTCTTTAAGGGATTGGAGTGGTTGGCTCCGTTTGGGCGCATGTTCTGAGGACAGTCTTAGCTCAGTGGCTTAGCTTTGTTATTGCCGAAGCCTTCATAACTACGGCTCCACCTTTTTGTGTATTGCATGGGAAACGTTTTTTTGTTTCTAGCTAACCATCTCTATCTTTCTCTCACTCTCTTTGCTGCTCTGCCCTAGCTTTCGCTGTGCATATTTCCGCCATATTTTTTAACGACTTTTTCATTTAAACAAAAAAGAAAAAAAAACCGAATTTGTTTCATGCTTTCGTAGTTACTTTTGTTTTGTTCTTGCTCTGCCATCAACTGATTTAGTCCCTTTTTTATTTTTTTATTTTTGTTGTGCTCGCTTATTTTATGCAATGAAATTCCGGGAAGGTCCTTTTCTGTTTTTTTTACTATTGTTGTTGTTGCTTTTTATTTCAATTTATTTGTGCTTTTGTCGCCTTTTATTTCATTTCGCATTTTTTGTTGTTGTTCTAATATATACTATACATATATATATGTATATATATTTTTTCCACTAGGTTTTTTTCTATGCTATTTAATAAGAACAAGCAAAGCGGAAGCAGCACCGCGGAAAAATGCGTTCATTCAATTGGAAGGAAAATCTTTTACAAAAAAAAACCAAACCAAAAAAAATGTGAAGTATAAAAAATTGTCAAATGGCAAAATAAATAAAAGAAACACAAAAGCCACAAATCTTGAGCAGCAACGAACGCTTTCCGAAATCATTAAGAAAGAAGTTCAATGGTGGTAAGCGTTGCGTGGGTGGGTGGTTTAATGGTTAGTCACCGGGTCCAGCACTGGCTTAGCTAAAAAAAAATGGTTGTGGTTTTTGTGTGCGAGTGAGTATGTGACATTATCAAGGCTTTTTTTGAATGTTTATTTTGGGGGGGCGGGGGGAGGACGCTGAACTATAGGGGTCCAGCAGCCTTAGCAGAGTTCTTGTGGTGGATGCGGTAAGAAGCCAAAAACAGCAGCATTCTATACAGTGCGAAATGAAAACCTTTCGTTCTCCCCCTTGCTCTCACTCGACAAGAGCTTTTCACAAATGCTGCTATAGTTTGTTGCTATTGTTGTTTTTGTTGTTGTTGTTGACGGCACTTGATTGTGCCCAAGTGTTACTTAAAGAGGTGCTAAACGCACAATCAAAGCAACACTTAGCTTAATTAAAGTGCCACCGTGAGTACCACCACTTGATGCACGGCATTTATTTGATTGATTGTGTTGTGCTCTACTTCGAGGTAGAGAGTGCCAACCGCCAATCATGTGTAGCAAACATCATGGTAGAAGAAGAGTCGAAAGTGCATAAGTATGGTTGTTGTGTTTTTTTTTTTCATCCCTGACATTTAATAAGGCTGCAACTTCTTAAAAAAGTGTTGCATCGATAAATTTTTCTAATTAAACGATCAATTTCTTGAAGTCAAAATAAGTATCGATTTTCGGATAATATTAAATACTAGTAAGCCAGTATGGCGTTCAAACGCCAAAATAAGAAAACAATTTAGTGTAAGATTGTTCTGTTGTTATTACACTAAGAGAAAAAATATTAAATACATCCAAAAACGTTTTTAATTTATCCAAAAAGCGAGTCATTTTTGCACCAATAACGCATTTGCTTAAACCGACTACGTAAATATTTAAAATTTATTTAAATACTTTTTTAATTAAATAAAATATTAAAATATTAAAACAGAATTAATGAAAAATATATTAAAACTAGTAAACCCGTATGGCGTTAAAACGCCAAAATGCGCTGACAATATCTTCGTTGTGAGGCTTAATAGCACATCTATTCTGTCGTTAACTAAAATTTACCGTAGCACGTCTCCTGAGCGAGTTATAATGCTAAACGATACTAAATTTCTGTTGGATAAGCTGCTATCTTCACGACCTGACCTTCCGTGCGTAGAATTGGGCTTATCACCTAATACAGATGTCTCAAGAAGAGGTATAGGAAGTTTGAATAAGCTGTGCAAAGTATGCCCTCCTTCAACTGAGCTAGCGGCGATGCCAGTAAAGGCTTCTGGAATAACGATTTTGCATGAACTTGCTATTTTGTGGCTAGTGTGTCAATATAAAATATATTTGTAATAATATAATAGTATGAAATTGGAAAATTTGAAAAAAAATTCATCACATAGTTTTAGGCTGACTTTCTTCGTAGAAGATTGTTTTAGTTTTTCTTGTTTAAATACACAATTTTTAAGAAAAAGTAGGACCTTATTGCACATCTACAGAGCAAGACCTTTCTATTGATACCCTCTTTATAAAAATCGCATTTACGGTATAGGTTTGATGGTCATCACAAAAAAAGCGCTTGCGTAATAATAATATAGATTATGCACGAATTTTTTTAATATCTTCCAAATATTTACTATTTGAAAATAAAACTATCGCATTTAGAGAAAATTTATATTAAAACTAGCGGACCCTGCAAATGTTTTACTGTCCGCACGTTAACTAAAAGGATAAAATGCAAATTTAAACGATTTTGATATTGATTTAACAAAAGCTAGCAAAGGAAAAAGTGCGATAGTAAACCAATGAACATCTTAATTTTAAAGAAGAGTAAAAAAACTAAAGTATTGAATAAAAAAATATTGAATTTTAATACTAAAACAACCAAATTTTATCTCAATGCGAGCTGCTGTACAATGTTCTTTGTCAATCTTTGGCATAAATGAACAAACTGGATGGTTTGCCAACCCGAGAACACGCGACAAATAATTTGCCATGTGAGAAGCACGGACTTTCTAGATCTAGCCCACAAATAGACATTGTTTGGGCTTGTGACTTGTTGATAGTCATTGCAAACGCCAAACGAACTGGAAATTGCAGGCCTCTGAATGGAATCGGCGAGTCCGAAGGCATCATTGGGATCCTTGGAAGAAGAACAACTTCACCTTGAAACTTGCCGGTCAAAATTGTAGCTTCAAGAAGATTTCTTCTGATATTTTTTATGACCAATCCGCGTGCCTTTGGTGCATTTAAATTTCGACGTACCTATTGTTTTAAACGTTCTCAGTGGCTTTCCTAGGGGCGGGGGGTGGGCGGTCCGCCCCGGGTATCACCAATGTGGGGGTGACACCATTTCGATATTTTTTTTATTTCTCAAACAGAAAGAAAAAGGTACAAATACATTACGTTAAAAATTTGTGTCACATTTTTGTAATTGCTGTTTCAAAATTAAAAATTCTGCTCGCTAGTCTACACAATAAGGAGGCATCGAAAAATTTAGTGGATACGCCATATACAATTGCATATCTTATTCCTTGCGATAAATGATATGGTTTATTCCACGATGTGTGTTGTATGCCTCGTGTAAACGGCATGTTAATCAACCCTGCTTCGATTGCTTTCTTTGTCATCAAAATATGCAAGTGCCATCACTAATTGTTACTGTGCACTTGTTACTTGTGTTTTCATTTTTTGTGAATTCGATTCAGTTTTTTGAGAAAAGCAAAATGTCACATGGTGTTCATAAATTTAAAAGGCCAAGTGGTTTCCAACAACGAAAAGCAAAAGAAGATCAACTTAAAAATGGAAAAAAGCAATCTGGTGCCATTCTGAGCTATATAAAGCGATCAGAAGTTTTTGCGGAAGATTCTGCCGGTACTTCAACGCAGTCGGTTACTCCTTCACCATCCGATGTACTTGATGCTAGCATACTCTGTTGATATTCAGTATGACGAAACAAGGTATGTGTTTTATTATAAAATATTGTTACGTTAGTGTTTATTTGCTATGTTTGAGTGAACAAGGCCATCCTGAAATTGCAATTCAGCGTTTGATCGGTCGCGCTGACGTTGATAGTCACACCAATTGATACGTCGCATCGACTGGTCAACGTTGGTCGTACCAATCTTAAAAGAAGTGGTCTCTATTTTCAATTTCAATTTTATATTCGCGGAAGCCAATCATTTTCGTGATTTGCAATCAATTTAAAATAGTCCTGCATATCTTGTTTCTCTATATCACAAAAATTTAAAAAATTTTTAAAAATCTTTTAAGTGTGAAAGTACTTAAATTTCTTGAATTGATTCTTGAAAAATCCTTATTTATTGTGCATACAAAAAAATTAAAATAATGACATTTCTTATTTTATTTTAAATTTAATTTTAAAATGATTTTAAATTTTATTTATGCACTACTTTGAATAAAATCGACATGAGTCGAATCCATTCGAAGTGTCGAATAAACGGGGTATATAAAACATATGTAAGCGCTAACGTTGCGATATATAAAATTAAAAAAAAACAATGTGCTGATATAATTCTAATTGCTTTGACAAATGTACAAAATAGAAATTTGGAAGAAGAATCGAATAATATTTCAAACTCATTGGAAGATGTTTCTTATTGGAAGACACCAATATCCAATGAATTGCGAATGGAAATACTCAAAAAAGGAAGTATTTTCTTTCAAAATAAAGATGGACCTTTCAAGCTAAATTTTAGACCAGGAGGAAATAATTTAAAGGGAGATGTTAGTACATGTATATTTAACTCTTAACTATTAATATTTTACTATTGTTTTAATATTTTCCACAATTAACGCTGTCCAGGTTCGCACGCTAACGAAGTCATGGTTCTACAAAGCTATGCCTAATGGGGAAAAAAATTTTAAGAACTTGGATGGCTTACTCACCGGTTTCTAATAACTTGTATTGCTTTTGTTGCAAGCTTTTTTCTGCTTCTGCTACAAAAACCACATCAAAGTTTGTAACTGGTTCTAATAAATGGTGGAGGCTCAATCCAAAATTTTTCAATCACGAGTCATCGGAAGATCATCTGCATTCTCTTGAAAAGTGGAAAACGTTAAGCGTAAGCTTAAAATTTAACAGTAGCTGTGATGGAGCGTAATAGAAGGAAATGAAGGGATGTTTTTCAAAGATTGCTTAATATAACTCTATTTCTTGCTAAACAAAATCTACCGTTTCGGGGTCACAACGAAGATGCATCCTCCCAAAACAAAGGCAATTTTCTTGAATTGGTCCACATGCTTTCAAAATACGATCCAGTTATTAAAGAGCACCTTTTGAGTCTAGAGCAAACAAATATTTCTTACCTTTCTCCAAAAAAAAAAAATAAAAATTAGCAAATTATACCAGGGAAAAATTCATTTTAGATATACGAACTGCGACCTATTTTGGCATAATGTTTGATAGCACTCCTGACGTTAGCCATACGGATCAAATGTCGGAAATAATTCGCTACGTAAAAATTTCAAACCAAAAAGTTGACGTAAAAGAAATATTTTTGGGGTTCTTTGCTTTAGGTGGAAAAACAGCTGTTGACCTTAGCCAAGCTATTTTAGAAAAATTGAAAACTGATGGGTTGGATATAATGATGTGCCGAGCTCAGTGCTACGACAATGCTGCTACTATGGCTGCTAAAGGCACGCACTTACACTTTGTGCTTTGGCCGCCACGTTTTTATATTTAACCATTTATACCAAAATGTTTGACCTTTTTTGTCATCGCCAAACATACTAAGGTCCTCAGATTCATCAAACACCTTTTTATCTGCCATTTTTTGGTGAAATAGAAAAAAAAATTAATCAAAAATGATAGTGCTGGCTTTGAAAGTGAATAACTCGGTCAAGTTACAAAGGATTGCATTCATTTTTTTTTTTTTTTTTTGTTTCAAATGTTGATTTATTTTCCGTCCAAAATATTGGACGAAAATATCCAAAAAAATATTGAAAACCAAAAGTGTCTTTTTTAATTTTCTTTCATATGGTGTGCATAAATGTAGGGTTTATTTAAAGTTTCTATCGCTAAAATTTAAAAACGTATTATACGATCGAAAAATCAAGCTATCATAAAAATTTAAGAATTTTTTCTTTGTTTATTTTTATTTATTTTGTATTTTTGTAATTTCGTTTGCATAAATCTAATGGTGAAGTAAAAGAATCATGACAATTTCTCAATTTGTTTCTGAGTTATATTATCAAATACTCCTTTAAACACTGCCACAGCAACAACAGCGCCACCTACCCGGGCGAACTTAACAATCTACAGAGCCAGACGAACACACTCACACCAAATTTCATCAAAATCGGTCCAGCCGTTTTTTGTTTTTTTTTTTAGACTAAACCAACGCTCAGGGGATGCCCCCTATGAATGCGAAAGCATTGTGTTGATTCGGAAGACGGGTGATAGTTAGTTGGAGGGTGGAAAGATAGAGTAGTGTCGGTGAAGACTTGTTTTAAATTTACACAGCTCGAAACCGCCGGGGAACACGCTCGCAGGGAGATTGTTCCACAATTTTGCTGTACGACTAAAGAACGAATTATCCCGGTAATGCGAGGTTCTATTGGGCATCAAGGCAATGGTAAAGGGATGGGCTTGGTGAGCTGCCCGAGTGGATCGGGAAAACACACGAGTTGATGGCGTCAAGTCATGTATCTCCCTTGAACACTTCCCATGGTAGTACCTGTACATAAGGCTTAGGCAACCAACATTGCGTCGATGCCCAAGAGAGTTGAGAGAAGACGAAATGTTTTCATCCCCTATCAGATATATCGCACGTCGTTGAATTCGGTCCAGAAGCTCCAAATAAGATCTTGAAGCCCCTGCCCAAATGTGCGAATTGTACTCCATTTTCGGCCTTATATATGAGGTATAGATCACGCGTAGATCAGTTGGAGTGAAGTATTTCTTACACCGTTTTAAAAAACCTAGGCACTTGGCCGCTTCTTTCGACACATCGAAAATATGATCATTCCAACGGAGATCAGATTTGGTCGATATGCCCAGAACGTCAAGAGCATCTGACTCAGCAAGATCTACACCATTCATATTGAGGGGAGCTAAGGGACAATTCATTCGTTTGTGGGTTAACAGGCAACACTGGGTCTTGCTAGCATTAAACTCAACTCTATTAGCTAGCCCCCACTCAGAGATTTTTCCTAAGTCATTAAGCAGTGTATCATTCATATTTTGCCTCTTTCTCTCAATCTCCAAAGAGCTCGGGCGTTTTTTGAAAGAATATGAATGACAAATGTTGCTGTCATCCGCAAACGAATGAATTGGGTTATGAGTCAACGACAGAAGGTCGTTGATAAAAACCAGAAACAAAGTTGGCGATAGGACTGAACCCTGAGGTACTCCAGCACCGATGGCGTGTTCACTAGATGAAATGCCGTCAACCACGACACGAATCGACCTGTCTTTTAGAAAACACGTGATCCATCGAGCAAAATTACCACCAACACCATACGCAATTAGTTTTGACACGAGAGCTTTATGCCACACTCGGTCAAACGCCTTAGAAATATCCAGAGCAACAGCCCTGCTTTCACCAAAGGAGTGAACACATTGGTTCCACTTCTCCGTGAGGAACGCCATGAGGTCACCAGTAGACCGAGCCCTACGGAAGCCGTATTGACGGTCACTAAGCAATTCGTTGCGCTCCAGATAATTCATTAGGTGGAAGTTTATTACACTCTCCATGACTTTGGAGAGCGTAGAGCATATCGCAATGGGTCGGTAGTTCTCAGGGTTCGTGGCATCGCCCTTCTTGGGTACCGGCTGAACGTTCGCAACCTTCCAACAAGATGGAAATACTCCTGTCCTGTAGGAGATGTTGAAGAGGTTACGCAAAGGTCGAGCCAGTGTAGAAGCACACATTTTTAGCACAATTGGTGGTATACCATCAGGGCCAGAAGATTTGTTTATGTTGAGGTTTGCAAGGACTCTTTTAACTGCTCTCGTTCGAAAATGTATCTCCTGCATTGCAGACGATTTATTCTCTACAGAGGGCGGTGGCTGATTGCTAGCCGGGATTGTGGAATTTTGTGCAAACAATCCAGCCAAAAGGTTCGCTTTATCAGCCGAGTCAGTGAAGATTTGGTCATCCTTTAAAAGAGCAGGAATCGACGAAGACGTCTGATTTTTAACTCTCTTAACGAATGACCAAAAGTTTTTGCTCCCCTTGGGGCAGAGAAGAACCTGTTCTCTGATGTGAGTTTCGTGAAGAAACTTTTCGCGTTTTAAAACTGCATTACAGCGATTCCTAGCCTCAATGCGAAGTCTTCTAGTCTCAGCATTCTTGTTGGAACGCCAATTCTGAAAGGCTTCCTCTTTGGACCTGACTGCAATCCTGCATGTCTCATTAAGCCAGGTGTGGTCCCAATAAAATAATTTCTTGTACCATAAGTGCCGTGGCATTTACATTTCTATCAGCAAAACATAATTTCCAATTGAAATTGCGGTAAAAATTATTTAACGCAATCCAATTTGCTTTTCCATAAAACCAAGCGATCCTCTTCGGGGCTTTGGGCGTAGGAGTGCTTAGGCTAGAATATGGAAAAGTAGCGGATATGGTGCAGTGGTCCGAATTACCAAGAGGTGCATGAACAGTCACATCATATTTTTCATGATGCGAAGTCAGAAAAAGGTCTAAGATTTTACGGCTTTGCAGACCAACTCTAGGGATGAAAGTTGGTTCCTTCACTAATTGAATCAGTTGGTTCGATTCAGCAAAGAGCTCAACATATTGACCCTCAGGTGTTGTTTGCCCTGAGTGGCATAACCAAGCCGGGTTGTGGACATTGAAATCGCCGGCTACGACGATCTCGCTGTCAGGGAACAACCCCAAAATGTGCGTAATAGAATCAGAGAGAGAGTCCAATTTGTTAAAAGTGGGCTCCCTCCCTAGATTCGGACTTCTATAGATGTAGCAGAAGTGCATCAAATGAGTGCGAACTCTGAATTTTACCCACAAGGAGCAGAACTCAGGATCGGAGTTGCTCAGGTTCCGCTCGCACTGATACGCTACATCTGTTCTGACGAAAAGAGCGATGCCCCTATGCAGGGAAAACAATGGCAGTAAGTGATACCCAGGTATATGAAAATCCAGTGGATCTGCATCTTCGCTCACCTGGGTCTCACTCAGTGCCATTATTTGAGGCCTATTAAGAGTACAATATGCATAAACCGAGAAAAAATTCGTTCTCAGTTCACGCACATTACAAAAATCTATGCGAAAACGACCCGACATTTTCTCGCAGTGTAAATTTCGAAACAAATAAAAAGGTGTATGGGTAATTAGTTGCAACCGAAAAGAGAGTAGCACCGTGAGCATAAGTGAAATGTGCAGAGGCAAGTGTTATGCCTTTGCCCCAGCACAATTCTACTCACAGTGAAACCCACCCACAGTCGCAACTAATCGGAGAGGATGGAGGAATAAACGGACACTTACTTATTGGTCTTACTCTGCAGATGTGCAATAAGGTCTTACTTTTTCTTAAACATTCTGTATTTAAATAAAACAACCAAAACAATCTTCTGCAAAAAAGTGTGTATTCTATGTGGTGCCTAAAACTATGCGATAGTTTTAGGAAAATAGAAAATCATTCTATTGTATAGTTAAAGCAGAAGAGCAAACAGAGAAACGTACAAATATATTTTATAGGATATGGATTAGGACAAAGACATTTAGACACACCTTAAACACACCTTTCCAAACTAGGAAAGGGATTCGAACAAGGATTAAGTCAAGGATTTGTAGATATAAAAACACTGTCACGTCAAATCTACGGGTGTGTCCACAAAACATTCAACTTTTTTTTCATTTAAAAAGTAATTTTTTTAAATTTCCAATGTCTTTGTCATTTGCCCTGACTCTTCTGGGAAAGTCGTTGAGAATAGTTGCAATTAACCTGCAAGCCCCAGTATCAACACGGCCAACTATATTCGACATTTAGTCGAGCCCGCTCTTTTGCTGGCGTGAACATTTTTATTAAAGAGAAGAGTATGCAGCGCACATTACCCATTAATGAAGGTTATATAACGTCAAATATAGTATACACAGACATATGCCAAAAAGTGTAAAAGTTTTGATGAAAAAATTAAAAAAAGCAACACTAGATATTTTTCGCATACGGGTTTACTAGTATTTAAGTATTTCTCACGAGCTGCGTTCATCAAATACCATTTGCAGAGCTGCCAAGTCAGTCAAGCCTTTAGCACTAGATCTAGTGCTTTTTGGTGTTACAATACGCGTTTTTTTTTAAAAAAGCACCAAATGAAAAAGCACCAACATTAGAGTATTTTCATTTTGAGTTTAGTGCTTTTAGTGCATTTTGATTGCTAACCTGCAAGAAAATCTTCCTTTCTTGCAAACCTGAATTGAGAAATTAATATGCATTTCCGAACGCATATTTCCGAAATATGGTTTATTACTAAAAACTAGATGTGTTGTGATTCTTTTAATATACCTGATGAAATTTTTTGTAAAATTAATTCTACTAAAACTAAGAAGTCAGATTATTATATACCAAAAAATCTAAACTTTGGTCAGAAGATGATTCAGCTGGTTATGATTAATTAAAAAAAGTAAGATTTGTGTTCATTCCTATTTTGTCTGTTTCGTTTTTAGAAACTAAATGCTTAAATATTTTTCGAAAAATATATGATTATTAATAAAAATATGAAAAATGAAAAATATATTTAAAATATGAAAAATATGATTATATGAAAACTTTTAGTATTTTTTTTCAGTTTTGTTTGTTTTGTTTTAAAAATAGTGTTTATTAAGAACCATGAGTTATACACAAGAATATCTTTGAAAAAAATTTTAGGAACCCATAGTTTTGTAGCGTCTCAAAATGCATTTTGCAGATTCATAAAGCACTGAATGCACTAAACGAAAAACATTTAAAAGTTTATAAGTCAGCTTAGTTCGAAAATTTTGTTTGAAGCCTACAAAACTTGAATAATACAACCATATATGTAATACTTCTATATTGGCAGCAACCTAAATTTTCAATGAATTTCAACTACGAAATCAAAGAGAGATAGCCTACATAAGATTTTTTTGCTTGTATTAGTATATTTGAATAAATGAAACTTACTACGAACAAGAAAATGTCAAACCGTGACAGGGGCGGTTGTAACGAAAAACGTGTCCCCCAAATATAAAACAAAACAGATGCATATTTGTTTTGCATAAATCATAGGTTCGCATCAATATAAAACAATTATAACACCATCGCGTGATATATGATTAAATTTTAAAAAGAAAAATGCAAGTAAAATGTAAACCATAAAAATTCTACCAACAAAAATTTTAAATGAAAACACCGCTCCTGAGTTTTTTTATTATGAAATTAAATTTCGGGTACATTCGTTTATATATTTTCTCGCTCATATAACAATATATCTGCACTCTAATGTTGCTGAATGTACCTTGAATGTACTGCCAATATAGAAGTATTAAATATCGTCACCTAAAATGCAAAATAACGTAACATCACTTTTGATAAGTTTACAGGAGAAGCAGAAAACGATATAAAATTCAAACAACTTGAGATATTGAAAAAAAATTTTCAAATCTGTATTAACATTAAACTAGAAAAATATTTCAGATAAGAAAAAATCTGTTTTTGAAAGTGCATTTTATGCTAAGTATGTATCTTACGTTATTTTGAATTGTTGTTTTCTGAAGCAAAATAACGTATCATCATTCTAAATCTGTATGAAAAAATAAAAACTTAAAAAAGGTTTTTTTATATTCCGTGTTTTTTATTTTTTTTTTTTTTAATTACTAATAACTACTTGTTTAAACCAAATAGGTACTTCATAAAATGTTCATTTAGACAAAACAAAAAACAAATTATTTCAGTTTAATCAAATCTTATATACACTAGTGGTAATTCCCATAAACTCACATAAGTTTTCTCGATTTTTTTATTTATTTTCAATAAAAGCTAGTTCAGGCAAACAAAAGCGTATTTGAATATTTATATGTTTATATAAAAACTCGTTTGAAAAAACAAATTCACATATTTTTAATTTTTGTTAGTCATTTTTAACTTAAACACATATTTTAGAGCGGCAATTCATATAAACTCACTATAATTTAACTTAGGATAATTAGATAAATTAAAATAACTTTCATAGTTAGCAACCTTCAAATACTTATTTTAGTAATCAGTACATTTTCCGTTACGTTTTAGAACCTGGATCAACCTTTTAGGCATGGATAAAACAAGGTTTTTTAAATTTTGAGTTGGTATGCCAGCCCAGACCTCTTTTATTGCAGTTTTCAGTGTATTCACTGAATGAAATTGTCGCCCTTTTGCGTAAACACCACGAGCTAGGATTCCCCAAAGATTCTCGATAGGGTTCAAGTCTGGGCTTCGGGCGGGCCAATCAAGAACATTAATATTTTTTTGACAAAAGAAGTCCATCGTTTCTCTAGAGCGGTGAATTGCGAAGTTGTCCTGCTGGAAAATGAAGCCTGTACCACAAAGTTCTTCTGCGCTCTCTATCATCATTGTTTCCAAGAGTTCACAGTAGATAGAGGAGTTCATTCTTTGAGGAACCCATGATATTTCCGTTGTTCCATTTATGGCAAAACCGGCCCAAACCATTACTCCACCGCCTGACGATGCTCGACCCATGCAGACTTCTTTTTCGACCAACTTGTCGTGCCAATAATATTGAAAGCCATCAGGACCATCTAAATTAAAACGTTTCGCGTCACTAAATAAGACTTTAGACCACAGTTCACGCCACTGAATATATTTTTCCGCAAATTCCAATCTCTTAGCTTTATGAGCGGCAGTCAAGGGAGGTTTTTTGAGGCGTTTGGTGTAAACTACGCGGTCTGATGCCTTCAAAATTTGTCGAACACGTCTGCTCTTTATAGGTAAATCGAGATTTCACACAATCTCTGTTGACATTAGCTTTTCTTTAGTGGCCAATCGGATTATATCTCGCTTTTGCCTTTGGGTAACTTTAGTATTTCTGTCATATCTCACGTTTTTACCATAAGATCCGCGTAGTTTTAAGTAATGCCATATTAATGTTTGAGATCTTCCTATTTTTGCCGCTATTTCACGCTTCGAAAGCAATGATTCATTAAATGCCTCAATTTTAGCTTTTTCTTCTGGCGACAGCAATTTTCCTCTAGGCATTTTCACAATTCTAAAACAGATGAAACCAACACGGATTCTTTAGTTTCAAAAAATACTAACACACTTTAAAAAGGCATTTCCAACCTTGAATTAATAATATTTTGCTTAAACTAAGGAATTCAATTAGCTGAATTTATATGTACTGCCCCGTTGAAGCACTGTGAAAACATTAGTTCCATTGAATTTCTGCACGCTCACTCAAATGGCACGATCACTCAATAACGGTACACATATGGTTATTTTTAATAAACAAACAACAACTAATCCCTAAGTAAACTTTTTTTTCTAACGCCAAATTAAAGAAGATAAGCTCTCTTTTCAAATTAAGCAAAACCGAGTTTATGGGAATTGCCACTAGTGTATATTACGCAAGCTCAAATTTTGTCCGGCGTAAGGCTTTTTAAGTACAAGTCCAATCTTAATAAATTTAGTATTTCTTGGTAGGTTTAGACCTGTAGATGTGCAAACTGGACTTTTTATTTCTTAAAAATTTATATTTTTTAAGATATAGCTTATTTAAGTTTGCACATAATTGCAAATAATTGTTGTTGTTATGTTGCTTTTTCTTTTCTTAACAGCAGCTGAGAACAATGATGTCAAACTCAGAGCAAACTATTCGCTTCTCACATTTCGCTCTCTTCTGTCTCTTCTTAATAGAGCGTCCGTTAACAACAAAATGAAAGTCAGAAAAATTATTATTATTTTTATAGTTGATGGGTGCAGCAAAGCGCACCAGTGGTCGCTAGTGAATTATGATACGACAAAAATAAGTTTAAAAGCAAATTATTAATTAATTAATCAAAAGGTATACTATCATAAAAATAATGGCAGTCTGCTGGCAACAAGGATTTTAGATCCTGCAGATGTTGCCATTTCTTCTTGGAAATTTTTAGCCTTTGGGAGTGCAATAGGTAAGGCTGCCAAATTTCAAAATTTCGGGCAGTCCTTTGTGGAAGAAGCTGATAATGATAAACAGTTCTGAGAATAATCTTCATACACATTCGCATAAGATTTTAAATCCGACTGAAAATACAATTTTTTTGTATACTGACGTCGGTAATGGGATTCTAGTTTCGGGACGCCTTCTAACCATTTATTTAAATAATCTAATCTAGTTTGATATTCTTTTCTCCGTATTTAATTCTTTGATTTTCAGTTTGCAAGATTTGTTTATTTTCCGGACCCATTCGATTCACATTCACATTCATTCGATTTTTTTTAAATTTCTTCTCTTTTGTTAATTTTTTTAGAACCTTCCAGCCTTTCATTATAATTATTTTCGATTATAGAACACATTTTATTATTTTTACAACACTTTTTTGTTTTTCTTTTCACTTCTGTAATAACTTTCAGTTTATTCACGAATTCCAGCAAATCTGAGATAACAGTAAATAAAACATAAATAATAAAACAATCCAAGCTAGTTGTGTTTAAAAAAAAAATCAAATACTGCATTATTTCTTTCTTTAGCATTAGAGATGATACGTTATTATGTTTAAGAAAATAGTGCACTTGATGATACGTTATTTAGAATTTTGGTTATAACTTGGTTATTTTTGGTGGCAGAAGTTTAAAATTCATAACACATATGCAATATAATGTAGTGAATCATAATCAATAGAAAACACAATTTCGAATTTTTTGATCATACGTTTTTTTGCATTTTATGTGACGATATATGAATACAACAAAGAACATTTTCTATATGTACTTGCTAACTTTCTATGCAGTGGCGTTCCTAGGCTTGGTGACACCCGGGGCGGATACTCATGGTGTCACCCCTATAAAAAATTTCTAAATGCAAAAAGAAACCAATTCGATGAGATTAAGTGTTTTTATCAGACATGCACGTTAATTTTAACGATAACCGAAATTTTTATTTTGTTTCGTTGAAGCAAAATCGAAAAACTCAAAAAAATAACGTTACAAAATGAATAAGTTAACAAAATGAAATTTTTTCGCATTTTTTCCTCAAACAAGCGTTAAAAATAGCGTTAATTTCAACAAAAAAACTTCGTTCTCATTGAATGGAATTATTTTTTTTTAATATTTTTTTTTATTTTGTTTTTACTATATTACCAACTATGCCTGGCCAAGGATTGCTATGTCTCGCAAAAGTAAAAATATACAATACTCACGAAATTAACGTATGAATGAAGGAATGAATGAATTAAGGAATAAATCATTGTATGTAATTTTCTACTTATAAGTTCGAACAATCAACTCCAAAGAGTTTAATAATATATTGGACTGAATAATAGGAAAAAACTTTCTGAAATTCAGCATTTTTATTGATTTGTGGGCGTTAAAAAAGGTGTGGCAACGAACGAAATTGACTGCCAAAATATTAGATCAATTTAACCACACGCACAGAAAAACAACGTATTTCGCCAGTTTGCCGCAAACAAACTTCGTTTGTCGTTATTTGCAAACGTTTCAAAAGTTGTCATAACAACAGTCAGTTGTGAGAAACGCGTTATTTAGTTGCAGAATTGCAGCAATTGAAAAATTTGTTTTTCCCGACTGAAAACTTCGTCGATTTTTCCCTATGTTGTACAGTAGAGTCGGGGTAGCGTGAACTAACTTTTGCAAGGGCTATTCACATTATCCAGACTGTTCATACCATCGAGATTAATTTTCAGTTTAGAAAAATATGAGTTTTTGTACCTTTTCATTTCAATCATCAATTTAAAAAAATGACCATTACATACATACATGATTTTGTAATAATAAAACGCTTTTTTCATTTAATGATAAAAATTTTGGTTTTTTTGCGTGCTTGCGATTGCTTGTTGCTACACAACGATTAAAGTTCAGTGTTACTTTTTGGACAAATTGTTTCTATATAAGTAACAATACCCGGAAGGAGATAGCAAAAGAAATGCGATGAGTGCAATTCATAAGAAGACGGACGGACATAGGCAGAAAAATAATAAATTTAATAAATAAAAATGATCGAAAAGCTTGCGGTTTATATTATATAAGATATATTTTTAAGTTGTTGACAGCTGAATATTCGTTTGCGGCAAATACAACTCTCAAACGAAGTATAGTTGGGGAATTATTCACTTGCGGTAAACGAAAAATTTCATTGCGTGCAGTAGTTTTCGAGGGTATTGTCATCAGACACACGTTGCTTTACTTTTTATATGTATAGTGGGGCGGTAACAGCGGGCGTTGCAACATTTATATGTATATAGCAACCTCCATACCATAGTTTTATACGTTCAGAGCCTCAGAAATATACCATTTCCATTGTTTTATGGGCGAGAAAAGAGGCAGTGACAAAATTTGTTTTTAATAAAAACATGACCCTATTCAAATGTACTGTTGTGGCAAAATTCCAAGCCAATCGGAGAAGAACTTTCAGACATTTGAGATTTTGTACAAACATAGATTGATGAAAATATACTTCGAAACGATAAGTTTTTTTCTTATAAGCTTGAAACGAAATTTTTATTTTCTGATAATTTCGTTTTTCAACAAAACGAAATTTGGTTTGATATTTTTTTATCGTTTTTAGAGAAACGAAATAATACTGATAATTTATTTTTCGTTTTTAACGAAACAAAAAAATTTTGTTGATTTCGTTGTGCATGTCTGGTTTTTATTATTATCTTTATGTTTTCAAAAAAAAAAAAAAAACAAACAACATATGACAAACAATAAGAATTTGTAAAACACAGAACAAAAATATTACATTTTCAGGTGTCTATATATTTAGATATATAGGCATAAGGTAAAAAAGAAAACTTATTAACTTCGAAGTCTTAAGAAGTGACGGAACAAAAACATTACATTTTCAGGTACATATTTATATATGTATGTTAAGTATAAGGTTAAACAAATAAATCTTATTAATGGCGTTGTCTTAAAAACTAACTTTTCTTACTTTAAGAGCTGCAAAATTTGAAATAACCTCATAGAAATCAATATTAGTTGCAAGCTCGTTTTGAATGGATAAAATAGTAAGATCGGAAAGCCTTGCCTGTCCCATGGGAGACCTTAAATAAGTCTTCATTAATTTTAGCTTTGAAAAACTCCTTGGCGACAAAATGGGACACACATTTTTTAACGTTATGTATTTCTAACTTTTTCTTTCTGTTTGAGAAATTAAAAAAATATCGAAATGGTGTCACCCCTAAAATGGTGGTACCCAGGGCGGACCGCCCCCCCCTAGGAACGCCACTGTTTCTATGTGTACAACGACCTTTTCTTTGTTTTCCCTAAACAAAATCTTATTAAATCAATATCGAAGTAGAACAAGATAACTTAAGGAAATTGTATATTGTATGAAAATGCGAAATAAAAATTATAAATTCCCCTAAAAAAAAACAACAAAGTTTCATAAAAGTTTTTAAGTTGAATCAACAACAAAAAAAAAATTGTAAGTAAAAAGAATGCAAGTTTTTTTTATCATATACTCGATACTCAGACAAATTCACATAAGTTTTTGGTGTTTATAATAAGAAGAAACTAATTTTATCTACTTTTATAAAAAGTTTCTTTTTTAGTGCTTCTTACTCAAAATTACGCGTTTTGCTTTTCAAATTGGTGCTTTCTTACTTGGAATTGTTGGCAACACTGACCATTTGCTGGTATATTGTATTTTCTTTTTTACTTTTTTCGTTCTCTAATTTATATTGGTTCAAAAATAGTATAAATTAGAGAAGGAAAAATTAGAAAAGAAAATAAAAAGCAAAATATGCAGACAAATGACAATGTCCGGTTGTCACTCTAACCTTACATAATTATATCATGCGATCGCCAATCGCACTCAGAAAGAATTTTTGCCAAACATCCAGGCTATATTTTATTCATAACAAAAAGCAAATGAGAACTATAAGAGACCGAAAGCAAGAATCTTAGTGCGAGTGGAATAGAGTGCGATGTTGTTGCTGTTTGACGGCTATGTCAGCTGTATGTTATAGGTACGTAGGTGTGTGGTATAAATAAAATGTAAATACGGGAAAAAAACGAGTTGTAAGGAAAATATTTGATTTATCCACTTAAATATTTAAATAAAATTTTTACTCAGGCGTGGATAATGTTAATATGCGTTATTTCCCTTAGTGTATTAGAACTGTTATCACTTTTTTGACATATGTATTTCTGTGTAAACAACCATTTGATGTTGCGAAACTTTCATTGCTGGGTAAGGCCGTTGTTATGCACACGCTCACGGGCTCATCACGGTCACGCATTGTTGTTGTTTCAATGTAAAAGGGAAATTTGAGAGAGTGAGCGAAGGAATTTATTTTGCCCATAATGGTCACCAAATGATTCGAAAATAATATGGAATCACGAGATCGAAACAGTGTTGCGTTGTGCAATTATTTTTTTGCATGAAAATAGTACACTTTTAGTACGAAATGTATCAAAGCAGTAATGGAACCTGCTTAATAGTAACACTCACCATACTCATACTCGTCATACTTTTTTGCATAAAGTATTGAAAGTAGCAAAAAGTACTGTTCAGGGATCAAATGACCGTATGAATAACAAACTTTCATCACAGATTTCATCAAACGAAAAAAGAGTGTAAAAAAGGACGTGATCGATGATCATATGAGCGTCTGCATAACAACGGCCTACTCTTACTACGCACTTGCTCGCCAACCCTTACGGCAAGCTTACGTTTCTTACGTATATTCAAACTGTTATACACAAGCAGTTGTCAAACTGAGTATTACAAGATCAGACATTTCCAAAGTTTTCTGAATTTCATATATTTCTTAAACTTTTGGCTTTGTTTCTTGTTTGTTGGCAATGCCTGTTTTCAGTTTGTTTATGTTTAAAAACAGCTGTTCTTGTTTGTAGTTGATTTGTGTTTTATGTTTGAATACGTTAAACTCAAGGTTTAACTCGCCGGTAAGATCACGGAAAAGAAAAAGCGAATTAAATTGATTTTTTTGGATATTAAGTTATTTATTAAATTAAAGTGAGTTCTACAATGTGATTTTACCTTATGTTCAGTATGAAGTGCGAGTTGATGGTCTTGCGTGCTCGAGTGGTAGAAAAAGAAGAAAGCTTGAACTTTCTCATAGCTAAGCGGAAGGCTAGCAGCAAGGCTTAGTACTAAATTCTTAGCATTGAACAGTTGGTACCATGATACAATTATACAGGTAGGTTTGACAACAGGTTATTTTCTCACGAGAGCGTTCATGGATTGTCAAACTCGTCTGTTTTTTTTTTTTTTTTTTTGTTTGCTTTGTCTTGTATGATTTTTGACAATTCATGTTCGCTGGAAAACTGTCACACCTACCTGATTACTTATACCATGGTTGGTACGAAGTGTCAAAAAATATAAATACTTATAAGCTTCAGTGCTTCTTAAACTGTAAGTAAATGTATAAACTATATTACTACAGCATAGGGATGGGACATGTATGGCCTGAACAATGTTTGTGCAAAATATTTAGTGAAAATGTGTAAAAATGTATGCAGCGATTGCATTATTGGATTTTGACCAGGCTAATGGAACTGAGCTGAGGCTGCAAAGGCGAAGACTGCGGGACAGCACAAATGTCTTAGAGCTAACAGACGCTTTGTCTTACCTTCTTCCAATCCGCTGTACTTCTTTGCGGCGGACCGTAGGAATTAACCTTCGTCGCAATTCGTTGCCACAACTCATCAACGGTCACTCTATCGGCTCCGAACGAAGGGCGCCTCTTGCGAAATCTGGGTTCGCCTCCAGTTGCTTTACAAGCACTTCGAACTTGTTTTTTTTTTATAACTAAAAACTTGTTAAATTATAATATTTTTATTGTATTTACATAATTGATTATATATTTACCGTTTTTTGCTGTGCATTTTTAACAAAACAATATTATTATACAAAACTTATGGATAACACAACGATGAAATGAAAGTGTTCGTTTGATTTTGACGTTTCTCCTCGTGATTTGACTGGCTGATAGAGATACAGATTCCAAATATTTTTGTGTTTTACGTCATCGTTCGCCAGCTCAGCTGTCATCGTTAGTTGACTATGTTCGAATTACGTATTTAAAAACCACGAACGAGCAGTGTTTTGCTCGAGACGAGTGTTCGGATAGGGATACAGAATTAGGCCATTACTTTCTTTCCAGAAGATTGTTTTGCTATTTTTGTTTCAATACACAATACTTAACAAAAAGGAAGACCTTATTGCACAACTGCAGAGCAGGACCTTTCTATTGATACCCATTTTATGAAAATCGCATCAACTGTATAGATTTGATGGTCATCACAAAAACAAAAACGCTTGAGTAATAATTATATAGAAAATATCTCAAATAAGGTGGGTGCAAGAAGAAAGGCCCAGCTCCTAATAAGGCCCACTTTGTACAAATCATACTAAATGCCACCGGACTTTGATGAAAAGTTATGAACATGTTCTAACACGACTAAAACTTAGTTTTATTGCAAGTGGTCTTGTCTGCAGTATACGTTTGCGTTTGCTTTTCTAGTTCGTTTTGGTTCGCTGGTGGGGTAAGTTGTGCATTTTTATAAAATTAGTACTGCGTCACAGTGGAATTTTTGCTAAGACACACACACACATTTACATTAATTTATTGTTTTGCTATTCTTGTTTTGAGAATCAACATTACTTGATCAACATTAAATAAAAGTTATCGAAATTAAACTAAATTTTGTGAAGTTCTTGGTTTTTTCTAATTGAAAAGTGAAGTGCTGAATGTTCCTAATAAGGTGCACAGAGAATTATGGGGGCCTTGTTAGGAACGGGGTTCGGAAAAACAAGTTGGTGCCTGCTCGCATGGGAAACGGCAATTTGTTTTTGGATAAAGCAGTCTACAGGTCGTTTGAACAGGCTTGGGATGAAAAGTCTTTAAATTGACAGTCAGTTTTACTGACAGAACGTTGAAGAGAACCGCATTCAATGTCATATTTTCTTAAGTATGGTCTTTGTGTATGACAGCAGACAATATTTTAAGTGGCTTCAGAGCAACTGGATTGTATCCTTTTGATGCAGATGTTATTTCTCCATCAGCATTTGCACCGTCCATACTTTCGGAAATTCCATTATCAAGCACAGCTGCCACCGTCGCCTCCGAGTCTGACAGCGATGATGCCCTTTCCCTCTCTATACTCCGAGAACGTCTGGTTTATAAAGATGGATACTTCAGCACCTTCTTAGCTACACCGAGAGCTAAGAGAACGGTGCAACAAACGCGGAGGAAGGCGTTAAACTATCGAGGTCAACATCTCACAAAAAGCATTTCGAAAAGTAACTCTTCTTCAATTTTTTTTTTTTTTTGGTTTCTTGTAACACTGAATTGCTTTTGTTCTTTATGTAAGCAATAAATACTAGAAATCTACGTTTCTGTTGAGTTTTTTATACTAACGTAAGGATAATACGGTTGGGCCTTATTTGGAGCATGTGTTCTTAATAAGTCCCACAGACACAAAAAGAAAAAACGCAAATTAAATATAGAAATGCAATGTTTGCTAACACTATGTACTCTACTTTTTCTGTAAAAAACTAGCCAAATTCCAATACCGAAAAGTAAACAATTAAGGTGGGCCTTATTTAGTACATGTGCCTTATTCTTCAAGCCTGCCAAACTATCTGTGCTGAGTCCATCTGATTTTAAAAACTTTTTGAAAACGAGATCGAAAAATGTTCAGACGAGGAAGTGACAAGACTCGCGAACTATATAAAGTAGAAAATATTGATCTAATATTAGGAAGGACAATTTTTTGCGATCAAAAGGATAATGCACATATCTTTTCTGACAGTATGAAGGTGTAACCTGTCCATTTTCAAGCAAATCGCTCAAGAATTTTTTACTTTTACAGCTTTCTCCACTCATAACTTTGGCATGACTTGACTTTTTCACTTCTAGGCCATTTTACGGTATGAAGAACGATGGATAGCAATTTGGGGAAGAGGTGATAAAATCATCTTTATACCATCAGCTATCATATATCAAAAATCCAGGATGTTAACTTATGTTTTGGGACATGTTTCGGGGTGGGGAAATCGAACTTTCAATCAAAAATCACATTTTTTCGCATTTCGGTTCAAATTTCTGCATCAAGGACGATAGACCGGAACTTGGGCATAGTTTCATTCGGTTGTTCGTTTAAAACTACAATTTTGAGCAGAAATTCAGGATGTGAACTTTTCATGTTTGTTCACCTCCTTTGTTTTTTTTTCCAAAAACATACTTCAAAATTGCAAGTAACTCATTTCATGCAACTTATCCACAGGAAGGACGATTTTTTGCGATCTAAAGGATAATGCACATTTCTTTTCTGACAGTCTGAAGGTGTAACCTGTCCATTTTCAAGCAAACCGCTGTACAATTTTGACTTTTACAGCTTTCTCCACTCATTACTTTGGCATGACCTGACAGTTTCACTTCTAGGCGATTTTACGGTATGAAGGACGATTGATAGCAATTTGTTGATGATAAGCCTAATTTGTGTTTTAAATTCCATTTTTCGTAAAAAAAAAATTATAAAACACCTATTTTTTTCACACAGAAATGTTTTGCGGCGAATTGGGCAAAAAGTTGTGCCGAAGATTTTGGGCTATCTTCACTGAAGTGATTTAAATATAAATACCTTCTGATCATTATATTTGTACATGTATTACTGAGAATGCTTGGATTTACTATGTGTTTGAGTTTTTTATAAAGTAACGGTAAATGAAGTGCCTGCATTTGTCGCCAATGCAAATAACATCCTGTGCTAGTTAGTGTTCTATGCCTCGTGGACCTTTGCTCGCTTGTCTAGCATTGTTTCTGTTCAATCACCCTTTATTTTAGTTTGTTATGCGCCCAATGGCTTTGCATTCTTTATATAGCATAAATATACCGTCGTGTATATGTATGTATGCCATGGCTGGGCTGTATGTATGTCAAAGGACACTTTTGCCTAATTTTTCCACTTAGTTGCACTTCGTCCCCCGTTAAAAAGTTGTCAGCAACATGCACAGCAACAACAACAACCAAAAACCAACAGCAAAGGCTGCATCATCATCATCATCAACAACATTAACATTTTGGACACAAAAGCCTACTAAGTAGCAGCAGCTGCTGCTGCCAGATACAGCAAAGCCGATTTTTTTTTTTTTTTTTTTTTTGTTTTAATAGATTTCTTTCGATTTTTTGTTGCCGAAAATAAAGCCATTTCCTATACGTACCAAAATGTTGCAAAAACTCTGTAAAGCTAAGAAGCTAAGTCTAGACAATAACATCTTGCTTATTATTTTAATCGCTTACACTATCCTACAGTGGAAAAAGAAATTATAAAATTTTGCTGAATTACAAGTTTTCTCCGTGTCAATTGTCAATCGTCATTAAATTTGATATCAGGAAATGTTTAGGGTCCTGTGATAACCAGTGTAAAGTTAAAATATTGAAAAATCAGTCAAAATCTCAAAATGGAAAAATTTTAATTAAAAAATAACTACAGTACACGTCCAATATAACGAATACCCGATTTAACAAATGTCCAATATAACGAACGGCAAAATCTCTTCATTGACTATTCTATATAACGAATTCAAATTTTTTGTTGTCATTCCATTTAACGAACACTTAAGGGCCTCTATACAATGGGCTTCAGAAAATAATGTAAACTGCACTAAAATAAATATTTTACAAGAGCTTCAAGACGAAGCACACAAAAATCAATAGAAAGCGTCAAGAAACAAACGAGTGTGTTAAGTTTTTTCAAAAATTAATTAAAAAAAAGGACAAAATATGCAAATATTTTATTAATATTTATATAAATAAAAACTGAACTACTAAAAACTATATTTCTTTTCTAATTCGATATAACGAATTTTTCGATTTAACGAAAAGGCTGGACAAGAAACCATTCGTTATATTGGAGTCTACTGTACTTATAAAGTCAAGATTCCTGGCTTTTAAACAGGACATATAATGAATACGAAGTGGAAATTAAAAAATTTTTAAAATTCCAGATGGAGCACTAAAAGGCTTTTATAGTCATATATTGTAAAACGGACGTAATCACCACTTCGGGGTTTTTTTTCGTCACTCACCGGAATTTTCTGATGAAATATTGATGATGGGGTCAATTGAAGACGATTCACACAATACAAAAAACACGGTCAAAAGTTTTTATAAAAAGAATTTGCTTAATCCTTGCAAGTTTTAATGGTTTGTCAATAGGTCCATTTCCGAGCTTACATTTAATTCATTATCATTCCTACAAGGGTTGCTACATATATTTCGGGAATAAATATAAAGATCGAATTTTTTGTCTCAACCTTTCTATTTTTTGGAAGAAACAACTCGAAGCTTCGCAGTGCTTTGAGCTCGAACCGATTTTTTTGGATTTGATTCGTCTTGAAAGACCGACCCATACAGTCGACTGCCAGGCTCATACGCATAGATCCATGATTTATCACCAACAGTGGCGGATCTAGAATTTGCCAGAGGAGGGGTTAAGCTAACAGCTAACATATCGCTCAACTCATGCAAGAGTATCACTCTAAAAATTTCAGATTTTTTTAAGTTGAACATGAAGAAATGTCGACTCTGGGAATCATCGTTAAAAATCCAAAATCAAAGTTAGACCAAAACCATTTAGAGTAAAAAATACGACAATTTTTTCGGTTTATGCACACCACTTTGCAAAATGAATTTTCTGTGCATACTTACAGGCTGAAAAGTTTTAAAAGCACTGTAACAGCAAGAAATAGTTACAGTTTGTCAGAAACTGTTGGAGCGATATTAGGTGTGGAGTAGCACGCTCTCTTTTTATGTTTTAACTCCTTCATTCTGTATCACGAAAAAGCACACTAACGATAAACAAGACACGAGAAGCAATAGGTTTTTTGTGTGGGAGATAGTAGTGCTGATCGTTTCTTTTTTGTCATTCGTGCCTTGTTTCGTGATAAAGCATGATGTGGTAAGATTGTCAACCAACCTATTAATAACAACCCTTAAATAATTTTCTTAGCATTATATCTCTGTTATTATTCGAGATAAATCGAGACCCTCGTCATGTTCATGGTTTTCTTTGAAAATTCAAAATAATTTCCTTGAAATAGAATAGAATCGAATCCATACAAAAGTAATTTGTCCTATTCGCTCTGAGAGAGACTTATAACCCCCAAGAATATTGTAGCCTTCCACCGTATGAACACAGACTCAGCCTATTAAATTTGATGCCGTTATCAATAAGAAGAACGGTATTGGATTCATGCTTTACTTTCGATGTTCTGAACAGTGTAACTAATTGCGAATACATCTCTAACAAGATTACCCTCAATGACCCTATAAGACGAACAAAACATACTCGGCTGTTAACTGAATATCAGCATCATACTGCATATGCAAGTAATGAACCCATCAGCCGTTGCTGTAGAGAATTTAATAGTTTATCCGACCACTACTCACCTTCCATGTCTAAATCCTCATTCAAGCGATATCTATCCAAGTCTCTTTCTCTTCCTAATCAACCCAATCTTTGAGCTTTCTTTTTGAGCTTTCTTTTTACTTTCCTTCTCCTCTTTCCTTTTCTACTACTAAATATGTATTAAATATACTAGTATGTAAGTAAGTAGCTTTTACTTTTATTTGTTCTTCTTCTTGCCTTTTCTTTTTGACGTGTTCGTAAAATCATGTCATTTAGGTGGGCGGATTACGCCCACATCAAATTGCATATCTTCGAACTCCAAAACAAGGAAAGGGGAGAGAAAAAAAATAAAAAAAAATAAAAATAAAACTGTTAGAATATGTAAATTGTCTTGCCATGCTTGGCCAATAAATAAATAAATAAATAAATAAGTATTTATTGGCATATTTTGCCGATTTAGTGGGAAACAAGACTATTTAACAGCTACTTAATATTTGGTCATTTTTTCTTTATAGGTCTCATCCATCAATCGCGTCCTGCGTAACTTAGCGGCCCAGAAGGAGCAGCAACAGCAGCAACATAGCACGCTGACCAATCCTGCCGCCCCGTCCACACCATCTGGTCTTATGGTTGGAAACTCAGGTGGTGGTGGTGGTGGTGGAGGCGGCAGTGCCAACGCATCGAATTCGTCCAGCAGCGCCGGCGATTTAGTGCAAACATCAACGCCACTCAACTCTGCCGGCAGCATTAGTAGCAGCGGTGGCGGTGGTGCTGGCGCTGGAGGAGGCGGTGGTGGCGCTGGTAACGCCAATGCTTCTACAAGCAATAATGCCGCTGAAAACACCGAAATAGATGCAGTGTACGACAAGCTGCGTCTTTTAAACGGCCATTATGCCGCGCATACTTCTCCCCATCATGCTGCCCATCAACATCCTCACCATCTTCAACATCATCCGCATCACCAGCCACAGCACGCACATCATGAGCACAACCCGCACCAAAGCTGGCCACCGCGACCTCATCACGCAACATCATGGTACTCGCCGCCTCTGAACGGTAGCGTTGCAACGTTCCCGCTGCAGCCGCTGAGTCCGAACAGTAGCGCCGCAAGTGGTCTAGCGAACACTGGACCCTCCAGCAGCGTAGGTATGCCCTCGCAGTTCAACAGCTGTCCAATAACGCCGGAGAACATAATGCTTAAAAAGGGTAAGTCTATAATTGTCAAAAATTCGTTTAAAATGCGCCTAAAAATAGGCAGCTTCTTTTGCAATACTCGATTTCCTAACCGTTGTCTTTGTCATTTCTTTTTGCGAACTGAATAAATCACTGTTCACTACAAATCGACAAAAGGAATAAAAACAACAACAACAACAAAAAAGATACAAATAATAAAAACAACAACATGCATAACCACATAAACCACAACCACCCTCAAACCATTTTTATTGTATATCTTCTATTCAACACCTCTTTGTGGCTTCCTTGCCATGCATCGTTGGATTCGTCATTTTGCCGCACAAAAGCACACAAACAGAAAAATACCTCCAACCCCAAATCAAAGCATCCTTCTCCCCCTCCTCAGCGTATAGTGTCTGAATACCGCCGACTCAAACCACCCATACAATTGAATGTAATTTACGCATTTTTAACAAGCGATGACACGTCATTATAGACACGGCTTAAAGGGTCGCAGAGCGTAGAACATCGAGCAAATTGATGTATAGCACAAATAAGAAGAAGAATACGTTGTAATAGAAGCAAGCGGAGATGGTGAGATAAATGGATTATATATTAAGTGTAGATGATGGTTGATAGATCAATTGGAATGAAGTTGAAACACAGTAGCATCTGTAGAATAAGGTTATTTTGGTCTAAAAAAACAAAAACCTGAGAATTATATCTACTATGTTTCTAAGATTTTCTACACCATAAGTAGAAAATTATCATTTGTGTGCTGTCCTGCTCAAAAGATAATGTTTATAGCCCCGCTGGCTCGCTAGTATGTTCGATGTTCGCTAGTGATGATCGATTTTCATTGCACACGAGTATGGCTTCCTACTCGTTCGTACTGCTTCCTGTTCGTTCTGAAAATTCTATTGAATTTACATTAAACCTTGCCAGTTATGGTTTAAATCTCGGCTAAGTTATGATAGAACAATTTTTCACAATCGTGGCATTTTAATTATTCCCTGTCATTCTTAATTTCTTATTCAAAAAAATAAATAAATAACTGGCCATTTCAGCCCTTGAAAGGACTTTGACCTAGCTTCTTATGATCAATTGTGTTGTACGTGTTATTAAGTTTGTACACAATTGACCGAGAACCGGACCTAGAGGCTTAACGCCTACTCCGAACGGCGATGAACGGAATGTTCTTGTTCTCAAGAAGCTTTACATGACATTTTGCTTACTCTCTGAGGTTTGCCATTGTCTGCAGAGAGGTGGCGGCCGTACAGAAAAATCATTTTAATTCAAATAATTTTCTGTCGCTGCTGGGGTTCGAACCCGGAACTCCAGGTTCGTTGACATAGAGGCCACGCACTTTAACCAACTACGCCACAGACGCCACGCATTAGTTGCATTCACTTATAAATTCACCCATACATCACCTATTCATTTCTTATTCACCTATAAATTTACTATGTTTTTAGGAGAAGTACATCAGAATATAAAAAAAAATATTTTGATTCTCAGAATGTATTGTCGGTACTACACAGCCCATTTTTTGTGAGTGATATTGAGTGGTATTGAACCTCCAGAATGACATTAGAAAGTATCGGTCACAAAATATCGGTCAAACTGTTTAGAAGATATATAGTTAAAAGAAAAAATATTCAGTGAAATAAAGAAAATAAATAAGCCCCGAAGAATTATTCTTAATCAAGACAATGCGAGCTTGAGACGTTTTTGAGCATTCAAAGCATGGAATTAATGGGTCCTCCTCAGTACAGTATTGATTTGGCACCCCATGACTCCTTTTTTCCCCGCACATCAAGAACAAACTGCGTGAAGAACGATTTTTGACGCCAGAAGAAGTCGCTGACTCGCGAAAAAATCATCATTTGGAGGTGTCTCAGGTGAAATGGGATAAATGTTATGACAAATGGTTCGCGTGCAAAAATGTGTTAATCATAAAGAGCACAATTAATACTTACCACTTAAAAAAAAAAAACCAAGATTTCCAATAGGCCGTAAAGCATCTCATTCAAATTCTATCTTTTTCTCCCGTACCTAATACAATACTCTTCGAACCCTGACATCTTATCAACCTAATTAAAACCAAAGTAATAAAAATAAGTTAAAAGTTGTAGGCAGAAATGGTTTAATTGTGGTATGTTTTTAATCCTAACACTGAATTGAGAGAACTTGAAAATTCCCCGCTAATGAAAGAACAAATTTTTGGTCACATAAGTATCTATCTTAACTGAGCACTCCAAAGTTCAAGACTTACTTTTCAAACAATCCCATAACAGATTTTGTTACAAAATTACACACACACACACACACATTTTATTGTATCATTTATAAGAAATCCCCGGGGGCCCAAAAAGGTTTAAATTAGCCACAATCGAGCGGAACTAATAAGCTGCCGCCGCGCTAACGGAGCTCTTGCGCTATCAGCGCTCAGCATCTTTAGGCGAGCGCATTTAACTGTCAAACCGAACTGTCAACGCATCGAGCGATGCGTAAATGAAGCCAAGCGACACTTGTCAACGCATTCGTTCGCCCCCATCAACGACCGTAGCGGCAACGATGACACGACAAAGCATCCAGGAATGTAGTGTACTGTGTGCCGTTTGGTGGATGTGGTCCGCCAGTAAGAACCGCTCTCTTTGTTCATGCGGTAAATGAATGTCATTTTGACAGCTGACAGCAAAATGTACTACGCGCATCATTTGACAGTTGAGATGAGAATCCGATAAGCGACAAAGGCAGCTAGCGACGAAAGGGTGCAAGCACTGATGCTACCTGTTTTAATATGCCTGTGTATGAGTGTGTGTCAATGTATGTTGTATATTGCACTGATAATTAACATGAAATTATCTTTTTGATTTAGCAACAAAATCACGCGACCTGTGCTTCAACCAAATGTTTAGTCATTCTTTCCTTTCTACGCGGTCTATAGAAATGACATTTTCACACAGAAGTAACTAACAGGCACTTAAACACTCACCCAAGCACACAAATCTCAGGGATTACAGCTAAGTGAGTGAAGCATATTTGAAGATGCACTTGAAAATAAAAAAAAAAAAATAAATAAGCTCTTCCAAAAAATTGTATCATAGGAATGATTTATTACTATTGTATTTACTTAGTACTCTCATATATTTTGGTGCACGACTGAACGTGCTCACTAAGAATGAACTACTGAACGCACTCGCTTCGTTTTGACGCCTATTTGGCATTGAGCACTTATGCTTCTTTTGGGGCTCGCCCGAAAATCGTTTTGGTCTAAGAAAATGTGGCATGGAAAGAGGCGGTATCTTTCGGACCTTGTGACCACACGGAGTCACTCGTAATTTTGTGTATCGTATTCTGAAGTCGTTTGAGGATACTGGTGGAATAATCGACCGTCAAAAATTCGGCCGTCCGCGTATTGTAAGAACACCACGAGCCATCAAGGCGGTGAAGTCTCGAATCAAGCGAAAACTGCTGCAAAAGCAGAAAATCTTGTCGCGGAAGATGAATATCTCGGCGCAATCGATTTCAAATATGACTTGGGGCTCAGAGCATACAAAAGACACATCGGGCACCTTCTCACGGTAGCGTTAAGGGAACAACGTAAGCGAAAATCGAAAGCGTAACTTCTCAACCAAGCGGATAATGCAGACGAATTCTGTTTGCTCGCGAAAAATATTCACCGCAGAGGAATCATTCAATAAATAGAATGATAGAGTGTGTGCTCTGTCATCACGACATGCAGCAGAACTCGTTCCGAAAGTTCAGAGAGGTCACCTCGGAGCTTCTGTGATGATTTGGTGGGAGCTCACCTATGATGGGGTCCCCAAGCTGCATTTTTGTGAAAAAGGAGTAAAAACTTCGGAGAAAGTGTATGAATCCGATGTTTTGGAATTGGTTGTGAATACGGCCTCTTAACACGACATTATTCCAAACAAGCCGTGGACCTTTCAACAAGATTCTGCTTCGGCCCATAAGGCTTAATTGGCTCAAGAGTGGCTCAAAAACAATGTACCACGGATCAGTGGCCAGCGGATAGCCCAGACCTGAACCCATTGGAATACAAATTGTGTTCCGTGTTAAAGGGTATGGCTTGCTCTACTCGACACCCAAATATTGAGTCTCTAAAGAGCGCTGCGATCGTCCTCGCTGGCCGGATTGACTTCGCTCGTGCTGGAAAGCAAATGGTGGCCATTTCGAATAATTTCTGGCTATTGAATGATTCAATAAATAAGAAACCTATTTTCGAAAAATCCCTTGGTATAGCTTCCGTTCACAGTGTCAGCGTTAAATTCCTCATGCGAATTTCTTGGAGGGTAACTCATTGGAAATGCTGACAGTTTAAGCTACTAGCTACAAGCCATGCAATGCTTACGTTGTACCGTATCACCCTGGCTTTAATGCGTTAGTGTGTGTGTGTGTGTGTGTGCGTTTGTAGTATTCACCGCGGGCTCTGTGGGCTGAACCGCAGTGTCACTTAATCTGTGTAAAGTGCTTATGATAGGATTTAAACCCTTGTAGCTAAAAAGGTTCATGATAATGTTGAGGATGTTGCGCTTCTTTGATTTTAATTGTGTTGATGATGTTTTTGTTTTTGTTTTTTTTTCATGTTGTTTTTGTACGTAATGCGATTGAGCTAATGCGCCAAAATAAATAACTGGAGGCATATATTACATCTCATAAAACGGAGAGCATAGCCGCATAATAAGACCAATGTCGACAAAAACAAACATAATTCGAAACATTTACAAGATGGATTAATGTTTATGACAGATAGACAGAGAGAGAGAGACTTTGTTTTCAAGTTCAACTAATTTAATTAAAAATCAACCACATTTTGATAATATTTGTAGGAAAAAAAACTCAGAAGTCATGGTTTTACATACTGTTGGACAGTGTAATTATTCAATAATTTCAAATATTATTGTGGAATTATATGTAGCTGGAAACAATCCATCAAAGATTCTATCTAAAGAACAGTGGCGGATCTACATACGTGCTGAAGGGGCTTTAGCCCTCCCTTGGAGAATTTTTATATGGGAAAAAATTACCTAAAAGCCGTTTCAGTCCCGTCCTTGGGCTACAAAACTGTTAACTTTACCCCTCTTCTGACGAATCCTAGATCCGGCACTGCCAAAGAATTCCTTGAAGTCATACACTTTACCTTAAGAATAACACGTAGAACTTAGCTTATGTCGCGTTTCCCTTACGCAGCACTTTACGTATATTACGTATGCAATGCACAACATCACGCAATCACGGCGCAGCTTTCGCTTTATCGCAAACTCACAAAATTGTCTCTCAATATCACGAAATTTAAGAAATAAACAAATAAAAAATCAAACAAAATGCAATCGTGCGTTATTTTCAATTTTTGTACCGTTGTTTGGCATTCGTCGTGACCGCACGTGACCAATAAAGTGCAGTGGTGGATATGGTGGAAATGGCGCCGGGAATTGAGTATATCATAGCGCCAAAAGCTTGGCAATGAAACGTAAAAAGCAAGCAAGTAACATTTATCTATTGTACTTTTGTATTTTGCCATTTTATGCAGATTTTATAAAATGAAATATTATCGGGAGTTTTGGGGATGATAGCATTTCACTGTGGAAGTGTAGACTTTTATTTTTCGATTTGAGCAACGCTATTGCTAGTTCTGTGCAACAACAATTTCATGATGTTTTTTGTGTCGTTAAAGTTATGGGATTCCTTTAAAGAATCATTGTAACCAGTGTTGCCAGAACTTTTTTGAGAAAAGCGCGAGATTTAAATAAATATCGCCCAAAATCGCCCAATTAAAAAAAAATCGCCAAAATCGCAATTTTTTCTAAGAAATTTATTCTATTCTAGAAAAAAAAAATGTATATACATTTTTTTCAAATAATATTGAGAGCTGTTAATAGTATTATGTATAAAAAGTTCTTATTTTCATTTTTATTGAAATAAGATTGAGATCTGTAAAAAATTATAAAAAAGATAGTTCATTTTATACGAGAATTTTGATTGTTAAAGAACATTTTTTTAGAGACTATAACTATTTACAACTATAACTATAGACTAAACTATAGACTATAGACTATAGACTATCAATATACAACTTTAAAAATTAAAACTTTTTACAAAAAACGTAGTTCCATTCTATTAAAAACTTCAGCCATATTAGGCTCTCCCTCCGTTTCGTCAATTTTTTTTTTTTTTTTTTTTTGAGTAGAAGTAGTATTATTTAATACTTTTAATTTGACTTAAGATTATCGTTAACAATCATTTATACAATCTCTAGAATGGTGTTATTATTTTCATTATTTTTTACAATTCGTGCAATATTTCTCTTAAAAACGTTTGTATTTCTTTCTAACTTGACATAATTAGGTAGCGCATTGTAAACTTTAAGTCCTTTGAAAAAAAGCGATCTTTGCATTGCTGTTGTTGTCACCCTTTGTAGTCTGAAATTTTCTGTATTTCTTAGGTTTTATGGCTGTATTTCTCCCACGTAGTTTAATTGATCGATTAAATATTCCGGAGCCTTTCCCATTTTCATTTTTTGAATAAAATTTAGAGTATTTATTTCCAGTCTTTGTTTTATATTAAACCATTTTAATGTATCAAACATTATTTGTATCGGAGTATATTCGGAGCTTTATTTTGTAGTTTTTGCAGTCTTTCTAGTTGTGTTGTTGTGCAGCAAGTATATAGAATCGTTGAGCCAAATTCAAAATGTGGTTTTATTATTGTGTTGTACATATTTATTGCCGTTATTACCGATATTTTATTACGCACCCGTTTTAAAAAACCAATTTTTTTGCCAATTTTTTTACATATGTATTCAACGTGTTGTTTAAATTTTAAGTCTTTATCGATTATGAAACCTAGATATTTTATCTGATTAACTTTTTCAATTGCTTCATTATTAATTTTAAGAATTACATTACTATTCATGTTTATTTCCATTATTTTTGTTTGACATTCATTTAGTTTTAATTTGTTCATTTTAAGCCAATTGTTTACGTTGTTGATATCATGTATTAAATTTTCTTTACATTGTTCCTTTGTATCTCCTTTCGCATAAATTAATGTGTCATCAGCATATAAAACTATTTCACATTTATTTAAAATATTTGGCATATCACTTATGTATATTATAAACAATAGTGCCCCTAATATTGATCCTTGTGGGACCCCATATTCATTATCAAGTTTATCCGATTTAACGCCGTTAACTTTTGCTATTTGTTTTCTGTTTGTTAGATACGAGTTAAACCACATTAATTCATTTTCTCTAATACCATACATATAAAGTTTTTGAATCAACAACTCCCTATCAATTGTCTCGAATGCTCTTTTAAGGTCCAAGAAAATTGCCATTATCTTAGTTTTCCTTTCTCGAAATTTCCATCTATTTATTACATAATTAACTGTTGTTTCACATGAGTATTTTTTCTGAAACCCGATTGATATTTTGAAAATATATTATTTTCTTCCATATAATTTTCCAACTGTTCTTTAGCAATTTGTCTATAATTTTTTCGCATGTTTTCAAAGTGTTTATTGGGCGGAACTCCTCACATCTATTTGTTTTAGCTATTTTCTCTATCGGTGTTACCATTGAATACTTCCAATTTTCAGGGAATACACCAGTTTCGAAAGATTTATTCACAATGTTAAGTATATTCTTACCGATAGTGTTCCAGTTATCTAATATTATTTTGATTGATACTTTGTTGAAGTCCGGTTTGTCTTTTAAACACTTACATACTTTTTTTAGTTCTAATAAAGATATTGCACGAAATTTAAATCTTGTTGTTATCACAGGTATTTTGTTTGTATAATGAACGTTTTCTATTGTATCTCTTATTACTTTAATACTATCGACAAAATATTTATTAAATTGGGTGGCGATTTGATAGTTATTCGTATATTCCTTATCATTAAATATTACATTTTTTATCACATTTGCGTTCTTTTTTAATACTAAGTCTTTTATTTCTTTCCACATTTGTTTTTGGTCTTTGGCATTGTTGATTTTGTTATTAACATATTTTTTTTTTTCGATTTCAATTTTATTTTTGTATATATTTCTTACTACTTTATAATCATTCCATGCATTTTCCGTGTTTTCAGATTTAGCAATTTGGTATTTATTAATTTTTTCACTTTTAAGTATTTTTAAGTTTTCGTTGAACCATTTGCTTATATCATTTCTTGAATTGATTGTTTTTTTGCGCGTAAATGTCTTAACTGTATTTTCAAGGCAATTGTCCATTATATTAACGCTATTATTTACGTTATCATTTTCATTATATTTTATTATTGCACCGAGTTCTTTATTGAAAAGATCTTTATTGTATTTAAATATTTCAATTTCTTTTTTAGTGATTTGGTTTTGATTTTCATTTATATATTTGATTTTTATATCTATTGCTTCATGATCTGCTATTTTACTGTCACTATTGTTGTTCGTAGATATGTTACCATTATTTGTTATTACATAGTCTATTATAGTTCTCGAGTTTTGCGCGATTCTAGTATATTCGTTTACTATTTGTTTTAATCCATTATCATGTAAAATACCTTCTAATCTAGTTTTGTATGTGTGTTCTTTGCTCCAGTCTATGTTGAAATCACCAGCTATTATTATATCACTGTTCGTTTCTAATATATCTTCGATTATTTGTTCAAAAACTGAGCAGAATTCTGTTTCACTACTACTTGGTGATCTATACACCGCCATAATTACCGTTTGGATTTTTCCAAGTTTAGCCATACATGCACTTATCCAATAATTTGAGTCAGAAATCTTCTCACCAATTTTTGTGACGGTCCATAGTTTTTTAAAATAAATGATAACTCCTCCTGTCCGGTTTGAATTAGAGTGTGTATTATATTGATCATTGTCTTGTAGTTGTATTTCTCGTTCATCTATGTCTTTTGTTAAATGGGTCTCTGTTAGAATTATAAAGTCTGGGTTTTGTTCATCAGCAATTATTTCCAATTGGTTGAAATTATTCACTAACCCACACACATTTGTGTAAATACCATGTATCTCCTCTAATTGTTAAACTATTAACCCCAACCTCTTCTCTTTCATATTTAAACTATTTAAATACACGGGACATTCTTTATTCGACGAGACATGGTTTTCGTCAAGTCCCATATTTAGCTTGTTATTTGTTCTTATACAGTTTACACATTTATTACTTTTCTCTTTTGTGCATTCCTTTGATTTGTGGTTTCCGTGGCACCTATAACATGTTTCTTCATTTTTACATTCGCCCGCCTTGTGATTATATCCTTGGCATTTAAAGCATTGAATTATATATATGTCCCATCAAATATTCTACATTTTTCCCACCCAATATTTAATTTTTGTGCTGCTTTCATCTTTTTGTATGTTTCTTTATCTACTTTAATTTTAACATTATAAATCACTTTATTATTTCTTTTAAATTCATAAGATTTTACTATTTTCATTTCATGCTCTTGCAATTGTTGGTTTTGTCTCTTAATTTTGTCTATTAATTCTTTTTCTGTATATTTAAATGACACATCTGTTATTATTACTGACATATCATTTTCATTTGGCGCTTTTATCTCGTATGTATCACTCATTTTATTTTCAATAGCATTTTTAATTTTTTTCCTTTCCTCATAATTTTCACTTTGTATTACAATTGTTCCATTGCTTCTGTTTTCAATGTTTGTTATATTAAGGTAACAGGATCTACCTTGTTGTTTAAGTCCTCTTTCGTTTTTCTTATTTCTTGTTTCTCTTAAGGTTTTATTAGGTTTAGGTTTTTAGGTTAACAGGATCTACCTTGTTGTTTAAGTCCTGTTTCGTTTTTCTTATTTCTTGTTTCTCTTTAGGTTTTATTATTAATGGCACTTGTTTTTTAAAATCTGGCAACACTGTGTTTTTTTTAACAGTATCAGCAAATGACAATTTGTTTTGATTGTTGAATATACCTTGGTTTTGCTTATCACTTGTTTCTTTTATCGCTTTCTTTATTTCATTACATATCTTTACGTTGCTTTCTTCAATTGTGTTATAAATTTCTTTGTTTTTATTTTTAAATCATTAACGATGCCGCATAAGTTCTTAATTTCATTTACATTTTTTTCACATATTTTTGTGCCGTGTCTATTTTTTTTAATCTTTCTTCATATCTTTTTTCAATTGCTTCTAATAGTTGTTTAATTTCATATTCATTTTGTTTTAATGACACATTAAATTTATCCTTATATTCAGCTAAGTTGTTTTTGTTTTTGTTGACACCATCTTGAAACTCTTTTAACGCAAAGTCTACATTGTGGATATATTGAATGCAATCATCACACATGAACCTCACAAAGGGATTTGCTTCCAAAACTTTCGATGAATATTGGTCAAGAACTGAACACTTATCCACGCAATGATAAACTTTCCCACATATTCCTGCACATAAGGTTGGCTGATAAGTCCCCGGTCTGACACATAGATGGCGTCGCTAGTATTAAATGCATATTATTTTTATATAGTACCAACCTTCAAATGATTCGTGTCAAAATTTGACGTCTGTAAGTCAATTAGTTTGTGAGATAGAGCGTCTTTTGTGAAGCAACTTTTGTTATTGTGAAAAAAATGGAAAAAAAGGAATTTCAGTTTTGATAAAATACTGTTTTCTGAAGGGAAAAAATACAGTGGAAGCACAAACTTGGCTTGATAATGAGTTTCCGGACTCTGCCCCAGGGAAATCAACAATAATTGATTGGTATGCAAAATTCAAGCGTGGTGAAATGAGCACGGAGGACGGTGAACGCAGTGGACGCCCGAAAGAGGTGGTTACCGACGAAAACATCAAAAAAATCCACAAAATGATTTTGAATGACCGTAAAATGAAGTTGATCGAGATAGCAGAGGCCTTAAAGATATCAAAGGAACGTGTTGGTCATATCATTCATCAATATTTGGATATGCGGAAGCTCTGTGCAAAATGGGTGCCGCGCGAGCTCACATTTGACCAAAAACAACAACGTGTTGATGATTCTGAGCGGTGTTTGCAGCTGTTAACTCGTATTACACCCGAGTTTTTGCGTCGATATGTGACAATGGATGAAACATGGCTCCATCACTACACTCCTGAGTCCAATCGACAGTCGGCTGAGTGGACAGCGACCGTTGAACCGTCTCCGAAGCGTGGAAAGACTCAAAAGTCCGCTAGCAAAGTCATGGCCTCTGTTTTTTGGGATGCGCATGGAATAATTTTTATCGATTATCTTGAGAAGGGAAAAACCATCAACAGTGACTATTATATGGCGTTATTGGAGCGTTTGAAGGTCGAAATCGCGGCAAAACTGCCCCATATGAAGAAGAAAAAAGTGTTGTTCCACCAAGACAACGCACCGTGCCACAAGTCATTGAGAACGATGGCAAAAATTCATGAATTGGGCTTCGAATTGCTTCCCCACCCACCGTATTCTCCAGATCTGGCCCCCAGCGACTTTTTCTTGTTCTCAGACCTCAAAAGGATGCTCGCAGGGAAAAAATTTGGCTGCAATGAAGAGGTGATCGCCGAAACTGAGGCCTATTTTGAGGCAAAACCGAAGGAGTACTACCAAAATGGTATCAAAAAATTGGAAGGTCGTTATAATCGTTGTATCGCTCTTGAAGGGAACTATGTTGAATAATAAAAACGAATTTTGACAAAAAAATGTGTTTTTCTTTGCTAGACCGGGGACTTATCAGCCAACCTGAAGTTAAATTTTTATTTTCGTTTTTGTGCACCAAAATTATGTTTTTTTATTAAATCTTTTGTTTCAATACACTGAAACTTGATTTATCTATACGTAAATATAATTTTTCCAATTTTTTTTAAACGATAAATACTTTATTTTTTACTAATTAACAGAGCTTGTTTTAGTTTAGCCGATTCACTTCCACTTTATTTCGATTCTCGAAGTATTATTTAGTTCGTACATTGATTTGTTCATTTTTGAAATCATATCATCGGATATTGGCAGCTACTTGCAACAACAGTTTTGAGCCTTCATGAAGCATTTTTCTCGAATGATTGAAGTAAGCATATCTAATTCATTCATTCTGTCGACGGAGAAAATACGTTCCAAAAATGCATTAGAATGTGGCAAGGAAATAAAGATGAATGCCAACTTACAAATATAGCCAAACATTTTTCCCACACACATTAGATGAGTTTATGAAAAAGCGTGGTTTTCACAGGCGATTTCCTAAAAATTTAAGCACAAAAACAAGAAAAAAAGCGCCCAATTGGCGATAAATCGCCCAATCTGGCAACGGTGATTGTAACTGACTTTTTCAATTTTTCGGAGAAATTAAATTCCACAGAATATCAACCGAGCTAAGCTTGGGTAGCTCTCTAGTTCAAAAGGAACTGGCACGTTCTCTGTTTACCTTCTTACTCTTCTAGTGATTAAATATCTTTCGTTAGAGAAACTTCATTTTCTTTCATTGTGGAAATCCTTCAGCATAGATGTAGAATGTAGAATAACCGATCATAAAATCATACCTTGTAGACGCATACATGTTAAGATAGATAAGACACTGCGCCTTCGAACCATGCCATAGTTTGTCAATCCGCACCATCTTAAACATAGTTTCATTTAAACATGTTGTGAATTGTAAGCATGCCAATACAAGTTGTAGTGAGAAAAATTACTTGATTCAAGTAAACAATTTGCTGAGAATTAAAATAATTCTCTGCGATTGCTTAAGAGCAGTGTTGCCAACAATTCCAAGCCAAAAAGCATCAACTTGAAAAGCAAAACGCGTAATTTTGAGTAAAAAGCACTAAAAAAGAAAACTTTTATAAGAGTAGATAAAATTAGTAACTACTTATTATAAACAGCCAGAGCTGGGCGATAAGGATAACGATTACCACACGATTACGATTGCAATAATCTTAAAAAAAAGAAAATTACAATTACAACTAAAGTAATCGTTCATGGAACGATCTTAAATTACGATTACAGAAATCGTTATTTCGAGAAAGTTGAAATAGCGATTACAGTAATCGTAATCAAAGCTCAGTCGATGAACGATTACTTTAATCGTAATCCCGTTTTTCTTTTATAAGGATTATAAAAATCGATTACAAGGATTACTTTTATTACTAAACTAATGGTTTTTATTTTATAAAGTGTATTTTAATGAGAAAAAGTTTTACTTTTTTGTAGTTTTATTTTACAACTTAATGCTACCATTTCTATATGAAACAACATATTAAATAAATTGGTAAATATATTCATTACACATATGTATATTCATACACAAAATAACAAAATACATATTTTTACAAAGGTAACAAAAGAATCTTTGCTTCAAATAACTTTGATTTTTTCACAAACGTTGATTTTTTCTTGTTCTGGGTATTTAGCGAAAATTAGGGATTGATTGTCTCATCAACTGCAGAAAAATCAGACTCAACGGAAGAAAGAAGATTGGGACAACTCATCGCAATTTGAAAATTTACCTGGATTTTTTTCTCAGAATACACGATTTATTTCCCTTTTAAGACACTAGGAATCACAAATATACCAGGAATCATTCAAAAAATCACATGCACCAAAGAATTGAAGCTAACAAAATTTTTGCAATGCTATTACTCTAAATTCCCGCTTAGTTCTCTCTTATGATGCAATACAAAAGTTATTACTAAATGAACTGGATGATAACAGTAGATCCATCGTATAGAAAATTTTTGATTATTCAGTTGTAAAAAACCAGTTTGCTATAAATAAATTGAAAGAAGAACATGTGCGTCGAGTTTGGTGAACTAATTGTACTGTCAGATATGCAATACTCAACATGCACTTGACAACTCATCTGTTGCTTTACTCAATTGTTAGAGTGACTGGTTAAGCCACTTGTTTTTATCGTAGATTTAAAATAACAGGCCGAAAAAATCGGTTTTTGAAATTGTTCGTTTTTTTTCTACTTATAGTTATAGTAGATAATTTTACTATCGTTGTTTATAAACGACACCGTTTTTCCGAGTTTTCATGGAAGCAAATTTTTTAAAGAGTTATTTTTCCAGTTTAATTTAGCCGATTCCACAAAAATATTATGGTCGGACACAAAAATGTCTTTCAATAATATCCGGGTTAATACAGCAACTAAAAAAAAGCTACTATTGAGTACAGTTAATAATTTGTAGTACGTATGTACTTATACCTTCAATACGAATTCTTGTCACCAGGCTCTCACTTCTTTTGGTCTTTTTAGGCTTTTTGTTAATATTGAAGATATTTAATGATGGTAGATATGTTGCTATTGTTGGTAAACTTCAGTTCATTGTAACACACTTTGTTGTAATAATAGTGATGTGCACTAAGAGTTAAAAAAAGTAATCCTTGCAATCGATTACTGCAATCCTTATAAAAGAAAAGACGAGATTACAATTAACGTAATCCTTCATCGAATGAACTTAGATTACGATTATAGCAATCGTAATTTCGCCTTTTTTTAAATTACGATTGTTGCAATCGTAATCTAAGATCGTTCGATGAACGATTTGCTGCAATCCTAATTTAAAAAATTTTGAAATTAGGATTAAAATAATCGTAATCCTTGCCGCAATCAATTACACATGTAATTCTTATCGCCCAGCTCTGATCTTATGTATGTGGACGACCTAAAAATGTACCACGCAATTAAATCGCAGGAAGATGTCAACTTCTTACAGTTAAGCCTCTTAACTCTTGAGACGTGATGTACCCAAAGCAAACTTTGCCTCAATGTAAATAAGTGTACCGTGATAAGTTTTTCCCATAGAAACCAAGTTACAAATTACAACTATCGCCTCAACAATATCGAACTTAACAGGGTCGATTATATAGTTGATCTTGGAGTGGTCTTGGACAACAAACTGCGTTTTAGTCTGCACTATGATAAGATTGTATCCAGGGCCAGCAAACAGCTCGGATTTATTAAAAGACGAGCACATGAATTCAAGAATGTATGGGTCACTACATCCCTGTACTGTGCACTAGTGCGCCCAATACTCGAATATGGCTGCATTATTTGGAATCCAGCTTTTGAATCCCATAGTGATAGAATCGAATCCATACAAAAGCAATTTGTCCTATTCGCTCTGAGAATATTGTAGCCTTCCGCCGTATGAACACAGACTCAGCCTATTAAATTTGATGCCGTTATCAATAAGAAGAACGGTATTGGATTCATGCTTTACTTTCGATGTTCTGAACGGTGTAACTAATTGCGAATACATCTCTAACAAGATTACCCTCAATGACCCTATAAGACGAACAAGACATACTCGGCTGTTAACTGAATATCAGCATCATACTGCATATGCAAGTAATGAATCCATCAGCCGTTGCTGTAGAGAATTTAATAGTATATCCGACCACTACTCACCTTCCATGTCTAAATCCTGATTCAAGCGATCTCTATCCAAGTCTCTTTCTCTTCCTAATCAACCCAATCTTTAAGCTTTCTTTCTATTTACTTTCCTTCTCCTCTTTCCTTTTCTACTACTAAATATGTATAAAATATACTAGTATGTAAGTAAGTAGCTTTTACTTTTATTTGTTCTTTTCTTCTTGCCTTTTCTTTTTGACGTGTTCGTAAAATCATGTCATTTAGGTGGGCGGATTACGCCCACACCGAAGTGCATATCTTCGAACACCAAAACAAGGAAAGGGGAGAGAAAAAAAATAAAAATAAAACCTGTTAGAATAAGTAAATTGCCTTGCTTGGTCAATAAATAAATAAATATCTTTTAATATACAAAGTAATAACTTAAAGCCGCTTTACATTGTCCTTACATGTGAGATAGAAAGTATAACTGAATTTCATCACACTTGCATTTTTAATTTTTGTATAAAGAAATTACGTTTTCTCTTTTAGACTATCTCACAGAGTCACATTGCACTTTCATTCAATAAAAATTTAAAAATTGAAAATTCTTAAAATGAATCGGTACATAGCAGCTATTGTAAGCATTATAAGGGCCAATTGTGCATTAAAAATAGAAGCAGTCATTATTTTGCTTGCTTTTAAACATTTGATGAAATGTAACTTGCAGCTTGGTGATTTCCAATAAATTAAATTCGAAGAAATCTTATAAAACTCATCTCTGGTCGAATAGAATGTGTGATGAAATTAGAAACAAACCTAAAAATTAAAATGTAGAACGACATGTCAAAAAATCAAAACAGATTCGAACACACTTTGCTTTTCGTTGTTTACACTATTCTACATTCTATCATACATGAAAATTTTGACATGTCGTAACACACTGTAGGACAATGTAAAGCGGCTTTTAGGAAATAATTGCAGTTCAAAAAATTTTATGAATTTGTGAATTATATAATGCAAAAACAACTTAATAATTAGGATAAATATAATTAGAGAATTAAGATTGCACAACTTAGAATCTAGTAATATAAAGAAAAGGTAGTTTAGAAGAAAGATCAGAGTAAGAAATAAATAAAGAGTGAGAGGTGAATAAAGAAAATTTTGAAGATAATTGTAAGGCTATTACATGAAATGGCTTCCAATTCCTTCAATTGATTTGATATGATTCGATAAGGAATTCCACAATCTTACGGCGTTAACGAAAAACAGTCTTGTTGAGTTGAGAAACTTAGGTACACTCAGAACAAAACCCATATCTTTTCTCCATAAAAAAATCTCTATTTTTGATAATAGCAATTTTCTCTTTTTCAAATAAAATTTCCTACAATTAGAATAAATTTTCACATATTCGAAATAATATTTCTTCACTTGCAGGAAATGAAAATATTTCAAGCCTCTAATAATGATAAGTATTTTTCTCGCACTAAAAAATTCTCATTTATAGATAAAAAATTCTCATTTATAGATAAAAATTTCTAGAAAATGAAAAGTTTTCTCTATTATAGATAAACAATTCACTACGCGAAATATTTTATTCAATAAAAACAAATAATTTCTCAAAAATAAAAGTCTTTTTCTCTAAGAACGATATAATTTTGTTATATTTCTCTTTTTCATGGAAGCTTTTTACCATTTTTAGGGAATTTTTGGTATCACAATTAGAGAAAAGCTTTTTCTGGAGCAAACTCTATACCATTTTTCTCTAAATATGATGCCTTTTTTATCATGTTCCGAGAGACTTTTTTCTGAGTGTACTAAAAGCATATTTCTCCGTGTTGACTGGCAAAATTGTAACTTATCGAAAAGGTACAATGGAGTCTTTGTGTGAATCAGTTTATGAATAAAGATACAATTTCTGACATTAGTGTAGCTTGTTGAGCTGCAGCCAAGAATAGCATTTCTGTACTGCGATAAGTGGTCAAATTTTCGAATGCCGTAGACAAATCTTGTTGCGTGATTAAATGCTACTTGCAGTTTGTGTTCAGATCTAGAATTTAATTTACTATAAACGAGTTCCGAATACGTTATTATTGGCAAGATTAACTGTATCACGAGTTTACGTTTAGTTTCACCTATAGAAGCTGACATTCTAAGATTCCTTAGAGTACAATATATTTTTCTTATTATGCTGTTCACATGATCACCACAGGTTAACGTTGAGTTGATGTGAAAACCTAGACTTACAATATATACGTGAAAACCTATATACGTTGTAAATGTTGTATGTTTTAAAAGTAGGCATCCTTAATGCGCATACCTGGTGTGACTCTATCCAGAATATATCTAGCCACCCTTTACAGATACAATTTGATGAGAGATTTATTCAAAATGAGCTACATCTACTTAAGGATATTTAAAAAAGCATTGTGACAGAGTGCGTCAAATCGACTGTTGGCAATAGTCGACTGAAAATATAATAGGTACATAAAAAAAAACTCTAGCAAGTAGTACCAAGAGCTACTGTTGCTGCGTTAACGAGTTAACTGCGACATATGCGCGTCCATACTCCGTTCACCTAACTTATATGCATGTTTGTATGTATTTATTTAGGTACTAGTTTCAACATTAATTAAGATCCTCGAGTGTCAGCTTTCATTACATATGCAGGTTATTGTTTTTGTTTTTGTTTTTGTTGTGCTTTTTCATTTAGCTAAATGCTTAGATTATATAATGGAAGCGCAAAAAAACGACAAAAACAACAAAAACAACAAAAGCAACAAAAGCAACAACAACAACATCAACAACAACAACAACTAAGGCACAAAAGCCAGAAAGGAGTAAATATGAGCTTGAGTTTAGGCGGGTGAATGAATGGTGAAACGCAGTCGAGCGTGAACTTGTGATAAGAAAATGAATGTGAGCCATAAAAGTTTAGGCTTTATGAACAAGGATGCGATGCGACGGTGACGCACAGTGTAACACATTTGTAAAGCGTGAGGACAAATATAGTATTAAAGTATTTGTTAAGCAAGGATATGGAATTCAAATGATTTATGCAACAATAAAGAAACAAAAGTAGAGTTAATATCCAACCCATATTCAAAGGATCTGTAAGGAAATTCAACTTTTGAAAGATATGTGAAGAGATTCTTAATCACGAATCAATTTGGTGAATTTCAAATTGTACTCCTTACATATACCGCTAGCATATTGATTTTTACAACAATTGTTTTAAAAATTAGATTTACTTTTTGTTTTCCCTTTATGGAAGTCATAATTCCCATTAAGTTCACGAATTTACTCATACTCGCAGTACTGTGAAGAGAAGACGATTCCATTTTGTGTAACGCAGACACCTGACGTATAGGCTTAATTCTACGTTGTCCCATGGCAATGGAGTCGAGATTCATGGAATTGATGCCCAACAGATCAATCCAACCATCTCCTGGGCGTCACTTCCATGATTCCAGACGCGACCAACGCCTTGTCATAGTAGTTTCAATACCGGATACACACCATCCTGAAGTGTATATTTAAACTTGGATAATTATATTGTATGGATAGCAGCCAACGTTGGAACGTAGCATTAACGATTATGGATGATTAGTCTGGTCATCATCCACATTTATTGGTGGAAATTGAGACCCATCTAACATCGCTGACAATTTATGGGCATTACCACCCGGTTGATTTAGCGCAACTCCACGCCGATCACATTGAACTACCACAGCCAGCACGATACTCCGCGTAGGGCCAGCCCTGCGATAGTCTCCTCGGGCAAAAGGGATTTACCTCGACACGCACTCACACACATTTTCACACAAAGCCACCACTATTGGCAAAGCCACCACTATTGGATGTGCTACAGCGTAGACCACATCGCATTTGACTGTGTGTGACACATGGTCACCACTATTTATATTCTTTCAACACTGCCACTCCGAGATTACTAAGTTATACTTTTCATCTCGGAGTACCCAATTCTGACACCTCATTAACAACTGTTAAAGTATCAATTTATACCAGTCTTAAAAGACTATCCATGAAATGTGCCAGTAATTGCGATCGCACGTCTGTCGAGGTAAGGACTATCCTCGTGCTAACAAATTTTAAGATCATTGCTATTCCTTCGTAGGCATCTGCTACCGTTGATCAAGTCAAACGTTCCACCTACTCCCCAGATTGGACACTCCCAGGATCTGGGTAGTCCATTCTACATTTACATAGGCTAAAGTGAACCCGTTGTCCACGACTATTCTCCTTTATTTTCGCTTTGGACAGGCTGCTCGTGAGAACAGACGGCGTTAGCGAGAAAGAACAGTAGGCAAAAGTACTTCTGAGAGTCTTAAGATGGTGCAAACGCTGCAAAGTGTTTCCTCTAAGATAAACTCTTTACATCCAGGAAAGCCGAACGCGTTATGACTACATGCAGGTGAAAAGAAGCAAGTTTCTTAATTCCGAAATTAAACGGAGAAAGCCAGAAGTGTCTGCCTGTGAGCCTTCAATTCAATCAGTATTTCTCTATCCCGTTTCGACTCATAACTGCAAAAAACAAAAAATACGAATTTTATCCAGCTGACTTACTTCTTCTATACGAAACACTGTACCTTGTTTAAGGAGTACCGACATGCCGCTGACAACGTAGTCATGTCTTCGCTGTCGTTGGTTTTGATGCTGTTCTTGTTCTTGCTCTTGTTTTTTGTTCCCTTTGTTAGATTCCATATTCACGTCTCCCTCCCAATGCAATGTCATCATGTCATGTGACTAAAAGCGATATTTATTTCTTGCCTAGATATGCACATTTGCGTACTTTTACTTTGTTGCGCTTGTGTGTGTGAGTTATCCTGACATTGTCTGCATAATTCGCGAAGGGCATACGACATCTTTCACTTGAACGACCATTTTGAAGTTCTTAAAAATCTATGCAAAATATCGTAAATCTTGAATTTTGTCAAAATGTCAAATGCTTGAGGCTGCTGTAAAGAATTTTTCTCCAAAATTTAATACATCACAATTATTTCCCACATAGCCCCTCCTTTTTATAGCACTTCGATTTAAAAATGTAATTTTTTCTATTTATAGAGCTGGATGGACATCACTCTGATGAAACTGGTTCAGGTGAAGGCGACAATTCTAATGGCGCCTCCAACATTGGCACCAACGATGACGATCAGGCACGTCTAATACTAAAGCGGAAACTGCAGCGAAATCGCACTTCGTTTACGAACGAACAAATCGATAACTTGGAAAAAGGTAGGCTCCATATTATTTTTTACACATAGACAAATGGCTTAGCGGTATATGAAGGGACTATTAGAGTGGGTGCTCAAAGTTTCTTGTTATTTGTTGTAATTACGTAGAAAATTGAATATTAAATCCTTTAATATTTCCCGTTTTCCTGAGAAATTTCTAACTTAGATGCCGTCTTTCATTGCCTTCTTATAAATTGAGAAGATTTCCCGACTAGCCTGCGTTAAATCATGTAATTTTGAGTTGTGAGCTCCAGAGTTTATTTCCAATCAAAAAACTCAGATTTAACTCAAACTTAACCACGAGGGTTGCCTTTAAAGTCTTGCGCCTTACAATGGAAAAAGCAGCGGTTTATCAGAGAAAAACCTTTTATTGTTTTTCAAAGTATTCTCTAAGATGATCAATGCCCTTTTGCATTCGTCTGAACCAATTTTCGAAACAGGTTTTCCACTCTGAAGTTGGTACCTCCGAAGCAAGGTTTTCTAAGGCCTCAACGGCTTATGCGCGCGTAGAAAAACTTTTTTTTAATGTGAGGAAACAGGAAGAGCTCATTGGGTGCAAAGTCAGGACTGTAAGGCGGATGACCCATCAATTTCACATTTTGAATGCTCAAAAATTCTTTTGTGAGCTGATTTGTGTGAACTCGCATTGTTGTGATGGAGGATAGTTTGGTTTTCCTCAATTCTCCGAAGACCTTCCGTCGAAAAACTTCGTTGCGTGACACATTTTTCCGAAAAAACTGGCAACCATTTGCTTGGATGTGCACCGTCTGCGTACAACTTTTGTCGGGTTTTGCTCACTTTGAAAGACTCAAACCGTGGATTGCTGCTTTGTTTTGCGGCAATCAGGTCTTCTGTTCTTTTGCCTATTTTTGGAATTTTTCTGATGGATTTTTTTGATTGTTTTACTTTTACAAATGTCAAGAATTCGAACGTACTCACTATCCAGATGTATTTGCACGTGAGCGTTTGGCAGCAAAGATCGGCTTACCAGAGGCACGCATTCAAGTTTGGTTCTCAAACAGACGCGCGAAATGGCGACGTGAAGAGAAGTTACGAAACCAGCGCTGCACACCGAATTCAACAGGCGCCGCATCCGCAGCATCAGCATCGGCTTCAGCGTCTAACACCGACAGCCCCAATAGCATGAGTGGTAGCGCTGGCTCAACACTGTTGCCTGGTTCCACCGGAAGTAAGTATAAGATAGTTGTCAACGTAAACGTAACATCTATAATTATCCCTTAACTATTGCTACGTGTACATCAATCATTAAAAAAGAACGCATTTTTTTCGATTATTTCGGTTACCCAACCCCATCCACAGATTCAATGACCTCGCCCTCACCTATAGCAGGCATGACAGCGGCAAACGCAGCAGTATCGAGTAGCGCTCGCTCTGGCAACGGTACGCCGGACCCAATGAAGCAAAATAGTGTTGGCACTATCGGCAGCAACAACGGTGACGTTGGTCGGAGCAGCAATAGTGGACGCAACAGCGCTGGACTGAGCACAGTTCCACATCCTGCACACCCGCATGCGACGCATCCTCACATTGGTAGTAACTCTATTGTGCCAACAATGTCACCGCGTCTTAATTTGAACACAGGCTTTGGAAGCTCAATGGGAGCTATGTACTCCTCAGCGCACCATCCAGCGATGCCTCTGGGCGATACTTACAGGTAGGCAACGACTCCATACGCAGAAATAGCAGCGTACAAAACCAATAATTACCGTTATTATTTTTTTATTTTTCAGCTCAATGGCACCCATGTCTTCATTCACGCATCCCTCCATCAGTGCGATGCCTTCTTCACCGATGGCACAGCAACGCGACTTGACGCCGCCCTCGCTCTATCAATGCCACATGTCGCTGCGAGGCTCAATACCGCCACACGGTATGAGCGTTTCCTTTGGCGGCAGCAGCATCGGAGTTAACAATACAGCGCACAACGGATCAAATTTACAGAATGGAACTAGCGGTTACGAAACTCTAGGTCTGAGTCATGCTGCCAGCTACGGTCATCCAGTTGGTCTCCCGCCTCCGCCACCACATCATAGTGACAGCACAGCGCTGTCTGGCGGGACAACACTGTCGCGTCAGTCACCACTCAGTTCACATCAGAGTGGTGGCGGTGGAAACGGTGCTGCCACCTATACTCAAATGGGACTACATAGTTCGCAGATTGGACACCATCACAGCGGTTATGCAGCGGCAGCAGCAGCGGTTGGTAACAACGGCACAGCTGCGGCAGCGGGAGCAGGTGTAGGGGTGGGAGGTGCAGCTCAAGGTAAGCAGCAGCAATTTTATGCATCATGCTTCTACTCACCATGGGTGTAGGTGGTCTTGACATTTTAATTGAATTGAAATTGAGTTGAAATTGAATTGAAATTGAATTGAAATTGAATTGAAATTGAATTGAAATTGAATTGATATTGAATTGAAATTGAATTGAAATTGAATTGAAATTGAATTGAATTTGAATTGAATTTGAATTGATATTGAATTGAAATTGAATTGAAATTGAATTGGAATTGAATTGAAATTGAATTGAAATTGAATTGAAATTGAATTGAAATTGAATTGAAATTGAATTGAAATTGAATTGAAATTGAATTGAAATTGAATTGATATTGAATTGAAATTGAATTGAAATTGAATTGAAATTGAATTGAAATTTAATTGAAATTGAATTGAAATTTAATTGAAATTGAAATGGAATAACGCAACATATCTAAAAATATAATGAATGCTGCAGGCAACCTTGGAAAATGTTACACAATCCTGCAACAAAAACGTATCAGATCATATTTTAGATGGATACACAACCTAACAAAAACAAAAAACTTAGAAAATATAAAAATTGTAAATAAAAAAAGAAAAAAGTTCAGAAAACCTAAAAACTTATAAATGTGTAAAACAAACTAGAACAAATTAGATTTAAGTTTAAATAAATGTACGCGCAAACATTCCAGTACACTAGAAAATAAAGAGTACGTATCATAAATTTAAGTATAGATCATAAAATGTTGCTATTAAATTGTTTTTGGAATATTTTTTTCGAATTTGAGGAAACCAGAAAATAGGTAAGCAAAAAAATCTACCAGTGTTCAACATTTGACCCCGATGATTTCGCTATAATTTTGTTCAAATTGCATGTCTCATTGATTCGATAGTTATGTGTCAAATAAAAACTATTTCGTATAAAATTAAAAAACAGCCACTTTACTGATGTTTCAGTTTTCAAATTTTGATTTTGAAAAAAAGAGTCGATTCTCGCTAGAATTTCACCTCTTTTTGAAATTACCTATAAATTTCCTTAGAAAAAAAAGCAAACATAAAAAAGAGAGTTCGATGTATTCAGAATTGGTAAAAAAATATAGTTGTTATACAGGGTTATCCATTTCGGGTTTTGTAAATTGCAGCCCTGGCATTTGGCAGCTGTCAAATGTTCATGTGCTTCAAGCTGATTTTTGTGTACACTAAGAGAAAAAAATATTAAATTTATGCAAAAACTTTTTTAGTTTATCCAAAAAGCAAGTCAGTTTTGCACCAATAACGCATTTACTTAAATCGACTACGTAAATATTTAAAATTTATTTAAATACCTTTTTAATTAAATAAAATATTAAAATATTTAAACAGAATTCATAAAAAATATATTAAAATTATTCACGCATTATTTTAAATATCTTTCAAATATTTACTATTTGAAAATAAAACTATCGCATTTAAAGAAAATTTATATAAAAATATTGAAATTAAAAACAAATATATTTGAATATTTCCCATGAGATGCGTCCATCAAATGCCATTGTTAGTATATTTTATTTTCTTTTTTACTTTTTTCGTTCTCTAATTTATACTATTTTGACAGTTGTTATGGCAACAAATGTCAAAACAGAAAAAACTAGAGAAACAAAAATTGGAAAATAAAATACCAAAAATATACAGGCAAATGATAACCGGTGCAAGACATTTTTGAGAAAATGACCGGTTGTCACTAAATCCTTACACAATTTCATTTTGTGATCATCAATCGCATTGACAAATAGCATTTGCCAAATATCCATGCTATATTACCCTTGCAACAATAACTAAATGAGAACTATAAGAAACCTGCAACCGCAAGAAATAAACTGCAGGAACAGAGTGCGATGCTGTTGCTGCCTGTCGGAATATGTGTGTACGTGTGCCATGCTGTTGCTGCTTGCAAATGCGGGAAAAAACGAGTTGTAAGGAAAACATTCGATTTATCCACGTAAATATTTAAATAAAATTTCTACTCAGGCGTGGATAATGCTAATATGCGTTATTTCCCTTAGTGTAGGATTGTGGAGAAGTCATAAGTTGTGCATTATGGTCTGGTGGTGACATTGGTCCGATCAGGAATTGAGTTCAGCAAAAATTCCCATGAGGGATATTTGAATTTTACTTTCTTAATTTAAAATGGATAACCCTGTACATGCCCTTTTTTCAATGTTATAACAAATTATCAACTAGTTTTGCTTGTTTTCAATCAAATTTTCAGCTTGAAGTCAGTTTCAATCTTTGTCAAGTCTTATAAAGAGCTGTATGATATTGAAATGTTCATTTTAGCACATTTGTGAAGAGACTGTAAATTTATACCAGTTCCAAAATTAACTGAAAATTCCATTAAAATCATTGTTGTTACAATAATATTTATTATTTTTATTTTACTTTATTTAATTTTATTTATAAATGTACAATTAAGTGTCAACTAAGGCTAAACAGAAACTGTTTTTTCCATAGCATTTTTGAAAAATTCTAGTTATAAGCAATAAAAGCGCAAAACTTTAAGTAAAGTATACATACATATATATATATATATACTTATATATATATATATATATATATATTTATAGATACATAGAGAAATGTTTAAATACGATTTTAAGCTTATTATTAATTAAATTAAATAAAATAACAGAAAAGAAATGTTGTGTTTTTGCTTACGTTGAAAAGGTAAAAATAAAACTGCAACTTTTAAAAAAAAAAACACTGTTGTTGACACTGAAAAATTCAAGACAATTAAACTTTTAGAAATATTTAATAAAAACATAAGACTACAACAAAGAAACACTATTGATTGATGATTCTTTTTTTGTGAAATAAAACTTTTATTTCTTTGCTTACAGAGAAATTATTTATGGACCCTCATAGGCTCCACCCCTGCGAAAATAGAATTTCATGTTTGAATTGAATTGAATTCTCTCAATTCAAGAGAGAATCTGTGGAATAACCTCAAGAAAAAAATTATAATTCGAAAATTGGTTCCTCAAAGCCTGGAAGATCTATGGACGGCAGTTAACGAAGAGTGGTCCTGCATAAGCCCCCAATCGTTGGATAAGCAGATAAGTAGTATGTCTAAAAGAGTGTGATTAAAGCAGTGATGTTCACGTAGTACCACACGTAGTGAGACTCGACGGTTTCATTCAAGAATCGAAACATGTACACGATCAAACCATGATCCAATTACAAGGTAGGCTCATATTGGAGAGAAGGCTGCGCTAGTTGTCAAAATCTGCTGGGCCCGGCGCACAGTACTTTGAGCCCATACAAAAGTGAGGAATAAATACAAGGAGCCGTTCGATTTTTATGAAATTTTGCATGCTGATTCATTTATGACCGCTGATTTTAAAAATGAAATCAGATTTATCTATTACTTTCGCTGGAAATAAAGTTTAAATTTCGAAATTTCTGTGATTTAAAGGGAATAATAAAATACGTAAAAACACTTATTAAAAAAAAAAATTAAAGATATTAAGTTGTTAAATTGTTTTGCAAGTTCTCTGTTTTTGTTAAAAAAATACGGTAAAAATTGGGTAGCATTGAGAGAATATGAGAGTTCCCTACATTTAACAATTTATAAATTCATTTGTAGTAATATTAATAACAGTTATTAATATTCCATTCGATTGCTCAAACATTCTTTTGAAGAATAAGTTTATTTATTAATAATAATTTATGAAAAAGTTCTTACATTTCTGTAAAAAAATACAGTGTTATCATTCTCTGTAAGAACTTAACTTTCATAAGCTGATATGCCCTTCTGTTAGGTATAGAGTACAAAGAATATGTTTGTTTACGTTTTTTATTTTTGTATAACATACTGAATGTTACATACACTAACAACATTTAGCTAATTTTTGCAAAACATGATTTTTAGACCATTTTTAAAAAGGCGGTAACTCAAAAAATAGTTCGAAGTTGGATAAAATATTTGATGTTCCTGAAAGATAGATAAACATACAATAATTTATTTTAAAAATTAAATATGACACTTGTGGACATTTTTTTAAATGACTGCTGAAAACAGCAAATTTAAAAAATTTTTTTTTAATTTTTTATAATTTAAAATAAATTTTTTAATACTTATTTTACATTTTCTTATAAATATAAAATAACGTATTGTGTTTTATTAATTAAAAAAAAAATAAAATCAATGGAATAGTATAAAAACGTGCTTACGGCATTTTTTTCTTTGAATGAAGCACATAAGCAAAAAATTCACAAAATTATTTTTGGACCATTTTTAAAAACACGATAACTCAAAAAGTGGTTCGAAGTTGGACGAAATATTTAATGTTTCCGAAAGGTAAAGAGACGTAGAAATGCATATGTAAAAATTGAAGGTGACACTTGTGGACATTTTTTTTAAATGACTGTTGAAAACAGCAAATTTTTCAATTTTTTTCAAAATTTTTTGATAATTTAAAATTCAATTTTTATTACCTATTTTAAATTTTCTTGCTAATATAGTTAAAACTTCTTTTTTCTCACTGTTTTTTTAAAAATACAAAAATAAAATCACTTGGATAGCGTAAAAACTGTGCTAACAGCATGTTTTTCTTTAAATACAACGCGAAGTCGAAAATTCTACAATAATAAAAACGCATAAAAAGCGTTGACTTTGAAGAGGTGTAGTTTCCACAAATTTTCTTCTTTTGCGAAGAAAATTTAAACTCTTTTTAGTGAAAGTATTGCCTAACTTACAATATCTATTTTGTTAGGGTTCGTCAAAATGAAACTCTTGATTTATTCCTACTGGACAAAGTACTGTGCGGCGTGCAATGAATCTCTTTTACTCTCTTCCACATTTTGCACGCGGGTATGTTACACGGCAGAAAAATAACGGCGTGCAACTTTTGACATTTCATTCAGTTCCATTACTTTTTCTCTTGGTCTTTATCCCAACAAGGATTTCCTACAACTATTTTCTTCATACTGTTATTGCACAATAGTAGCACTTTTCTTCAAAAAAATGTACTTTTTAGCTACTTAAACGCCCACATCTTTAATTTCACCACCCAGCAACACTGTTCCGCACGGTGAACGCTGTATTGACACTGTGCAAGAATGAACATTCTCACACTCTCAATGCTTTTTGACAGTTTCACGATGAAAGCAACAACAAAATCGCTTGCACGCCGGCCAAACGGTCACCATGTAATAGGAGCCCTGGTAATTTTGAGTTTTTCTAATTGTTGCTGTTGCCTTTTTTCGTTTGACGTTTGTAGCTCTTATAGCTTTGTCATGGTATAATAATACAAGGTAGCATTGGAAACAGCTTATTTTCTCTTCTACAAGAAAACATCTCCTGTCAAAAACAACTTTTTGTGAAAATGCGTCTACAGCTGCTGTGGTTGTTGTTTTTTCTCACTTCAACGTTTTCAACATTGTTTGTGTTTTCAATGGCGGATTGGGAGCGCTCTTTTTTGAGTATATTTTTTTACAGGAGATGGTTTCCCGAGCAACTGTCAATGCTACCTTGTGTTATTGTACCATGCACATGGTATAATTATAGAGGTAAGCTCGCTAGATGAGAGCGTACTGCCGCGAATGTCTAAACGAATCAAAATCTCGAACCTATGAGAAAGACAAGAGAAAGCAAGAATTGGCGAAATGTAAACGAAGTTTAACAGTTGAAGCTGTCTTGTTGTATTAATGAAAAATTGTAATAAATGGTTATTTTTGTGTGATTTTATTGATATTAAACTAATTTAAAATTGTTTCCAGCCAAACATCATTGAAAATTAAACACAAAAACTATTAAATGCAAGCAGGGAGCACAACTAAGCAACAACAAAAGTACAGCAGTAAGTACACAGCTGATTTTGACAATATCGGCAGTAATGAAAAAGAGAGCACAATCAGCGCTGCACCTACCTCTATTATTATACCATGGTATAATAATACAAGGTAGCATTGACAGTTGCTTGGGAAATCATATGCTGTCAAAAAATATACTCAAAAAGAGAGCGCTCACAATCCGCCATTGAAAACACAAGCAATGTTGAAAACGTTGAAGTGAAAAAAAACAACAACCACAGCAGCTGCTGATGTATTTCCACAAAAAAGCTGTTTTTGACAGTTTATGTTTTCCTGTTGAAGAGAAAATAAGCAGTTGTCAATGCTACCATGTATTATTATACCATGTTATTATACTATGTTAATGCAGAGCATGATACAATAAGAAGGTAGGGTAAGGAGCTTTTACAAGACCTACTGCTAATGTCAAAACCATGAAATACTGTGCTGCCATATCTTAAGATAAAACCCTATGACAAATCCATGTTTCATGGTTTCAGTAGATAAGCGTTTTATATAAAATGCATTGCTGAAAATATTGATAAATGCGGAATTTTTATAAAGTGTTGATTTATCTTCAACAGTTTTACTGTATTAAGAAGACTTAAACAAGTTTTTTAAAAGATATTGTATGCACATTAGAATAAAATTTTTAAAAAAGAAACTGTCAATTGACTGCAGACGGCAGCACAAAATTTAAAACACTTTCACTCAAATTATTAAAAGCCATTTTTAATGCAAAACTGAACAATTACTTCATTTTTATTTATTATTATTTATTAATTGTACTTAAATTTCTTTTTAGGCACACAATTTGTGAATTTATTTATCGCAAAACATAAACAATTATGAAATGTAATTTGACATTTGCTTCTTCTTATTGATGCTTATTCTTCTTGATGCTTGTTCTTACTTTACTCGAAGTCTCGAGTTCTAGCACTCTCTGTGCACTTTGTGTGCTCGAGAGAGCGATTTTATGCTTGTTCTTCTTCTCCCATTTTAAGCACAGAAAGTACGGAAACATGGTAAAATTATAAGGTAGGGCCGACTTGGAGAAGAATGGAGTAGAAAGCAGATAAAAGCGGGCTAGTTGTCAAAATCAGCTGTTCATCTCGAGTTCCTTTATGTTCATGTTTCACAGTTGATTTTAGGTTAAACTTTTTACAAGCTTTTTTTTCAAATTTAACACTTCCGCGGCATTTTATAGATTTATTTACAATGTTTTTACAATATTTCCACTCAAATTAACACAAACTTAACACACGTGTCCGCACTATTTACAACTTGAAAACATAATATTTTAATTTTATTTGAGGTTTCTACGAACTTCGCCATTTTGACAATTAGCCTCCTTTTTTTATTCTCCACTCATCGTTGACGAATGAGGGCACTGAGCGACTCGGCCCTACCTTGTAATTCTACCATGTACGGAAACAGAAAATAGTGTCCCACAGTTACACAGTGTGCGTACGGAAACAGACCCATTGTCAGTGTTGCCAGAACTTTTTTGAGAAAAGCGCGAGATTTAAAAAAAAAAACGCCCAAAAAAACGCCCAATGAAAAAAAAAATCGCCAAAATCTCAATTTTTTCCAAGAAATTTATTATATTAGAAAAAACAAAAAATTATATAAATTTTTTTCAAATAATATTTAGAGCTGTTAATAGTATTATATATAAAAGATCTTATTCTCATATTTATTGAAATAATATTGAGATCTGTAAAAAATTATAAAAAAGATACTTCATTTTATACGAGAATTTTGATTGTTAAAGAACATTTTGAAGGATTTTACTCGAATGATTGAAGTTATCATATCTGATTTCATTCTGTTGACGGAGAAAATACGTTCCACAAATGCATTAGAATGTGGCAAGGAAAGAAAGATGAATGCCAACTTACAAATATTGCCAAACATTTTCCCACACACATTAGATGAGTTTATGAAAAAGCGTGGTTTTCACAAAAATTGCCCAAAAAATCGCCAGGCGATTCCTAAAAATTTAAGCGCAAAAACAAGAAAAAAAGCGCCCAATTGGCGATAAATCACCCAATCTGGCAACAGTGCCTATTGTATCATGATGCAGAGAATGAACTTCCAGCCAGTGTTGCCAGAAATTTTTGGGGAAAAAGGCTAGATGGGCTTTAAAAAAGGGCTAGAAAAGGCTAGATGGCTTAAAAAAAAAGGGCTAAAAAAAGGCTAGATTTGTTAACATTATGTTTTACTCTGTGAATATACGTACGTATTTATATATTTACATACTATATGAATATGATATAAAACAATACCAAGAATAAAACATATTTGAAATTGATTAAAATTGAATTCCGTCTTTCAAGCTCAAATAATAAGTATAAAAACATTATTTTTTCGAGTTTTTCGGATTTTTCTTGCTTGCACTCGGCTCCTCAAATTCCATTAATCAGACGAAGCCCCATTGTTGGAGCTGGAAGTACTTTCAGTTTCATCATGAGAATCACTCATTTTCTAACTCATTTCTTGTGTGAATTTAGAAACTTTATTGAAATATCTAGTAAATGGAAACCAGAATTGCAAAGAATATTTGTTTTTTCCATTTCCAGCTGAAATAACCCAGTAGTTATTTTGGTGTCAATTGAAAAAGTGAACTAGTTCATTTCTAGCGCAGTTGGCAGTAGCTCTGAAAAAGTACAAAAGGCGTTCAGTGTAGAGCAGTTATCTTTGCTTTTGTTTTCAAAAGTATTGCTGAAAAAAATAAACGCGTTCTGGCTACTTTTTAAAATTTGCTGCGCACAAGAAAAAATAATAAAAAAAAAAAGTTTATATACAAAATGTTTTCTGGAATGTGGATGGAAAAGATGGTACAAATCAGATCTTTAGGAACTTTCCGTTGCACTAAATTTTTACACTTTTAATATGTTCACTTTAAAACTAGTTAAAAAAGAACCACTTTCAGGCTTCTGCGAAAGCAACCAGTTTAAAAATGTTCCTTATGCAACTAGTGCAAATATGAGGAAAAAGGAGTGTTTCTGGGGACAATTGTCTTTTCCTATGACATCAACCCGCAAAAAGCGTCAGTTCGTTCAATGCTAAAGGGTATTGTAGTGGAACTAGTACTGGTCGTTTTTGGAACTAGTTCAGAACTATTTCAAATTTGGTCCACTTTTCTGCTGGGAACGTTTCATTTATGAATTACTACCAAATATATTATTTTTAGAGCACAGGGTTGCACTGGGTCCATACCAGAGATCTACAACAAGTCAATTGAAAATCAAGTAACTTGAAAAAAATCAAGTTTTGACTTGACTTGTAGAAATTTGATATGTTTCTAACCTACAAGCCACGACTAGCTTTTGAAAAACGAATCATAAGTCAGACTTGATTCTATTTTGTTTCTACCCTACTTTAATTGATAGAAAAAACCAAGCTTTTTACTTTTCAAGTCTAAGCGACTGCGCTGACGAGCGTCTACTTATACTTTTCTATACAACCCCTACGGAGCGGTCGGAGGGAATAGGTCCCCAAGCGAAAAATGTTCCTTTTGTAAAAGTAATGGAGGTCGGTCATACATATTAACCCTCTCTGGCCCTACTTAAAGCTCCCCTGTTCAGGTGCAGGAAATAAAAAAACAACAAAAAGAAACCAAACATACTTCAATCCAATGCTTTAAGGGAGTAGTACCAATCTTTTGGTAGGAAAAAACATATATTTTTAATATTTTTTTTTTCAATCATATTTATTAAATATCAATTTTAAACTTTTTGTGACATATTTATAAATGTTTTAAGATAACAAAAAAAAAGTTTTTTTTTGGTCACTTCTTCAGCCGGTAGAGGGCGATGAAATCAAGCACTAAAAAAATGACTTGCCCCGCTGCTGAAACTTAATGTCAGGAACGGCTAATCTGAAACATAAAAATCAAATTGGTTACTATTGGTGATAATCTCTTACGTGGGAATTAACCACATTTAGGGAAAAAAGTCCCCTATGTAATGGGGTGTATCCAAAATTTTCAATAAAATTTTGCCCGTTTTAAACATTTTTTTTTAAATTTGTATATTTTTTTTATTTTTTACTTTTTTCCCTAAATGTGGTTAATTTCCACGTAAGAGGGTGTCACCAATAATAACCAATTTGGTTTTTTTGTTTCAGACTTGAAAATAAACAATTTGTAGGCAAAATAATTACTTTTTCCCTACATTTCAAGTTTCTACATTTCCAGTTTTCTACATTTGGCGACTTAATTCTTGCTGCCTATGATTCACGCTTGTTGTTTCCCTGCCTCGACTTACAGGGAATTGAAAAACTAAAGGCATTTGAAACAACAAATGGATCCATTCAAGCAGATCTCTGGTCAATACATCTTAAGCAATATACCAAAAAAGGCTAGAAAAGGCTAGAACGAAACAAAAAAAGGCTAGAGGCTAGATGGTATTTTTTGAGGCTAGAGGACAGAAAAAAAGGCTAGATCTAGCCTCAAAAAGGCTAGACTGGCAACACTGCTTCCAGCTTAATTCGAGAATTGAAACACGTTCACGATCACAAGCACGAAGCTCTCTCAATCAGTTGGCGTTGAAACTTCAAGCAGGAGAGTTCATGCCGCTTGGTCGTGTGTTTTGTAGTTATGAGTGCAGAATAAAAAAAAAAATAATAATGGTAGTGATAATGATAGTGATAATGATAATGATAGTGATAGTGATAATAATGATAGTGACAATGATAGTGATTTATTAATTAATAACACAATTCTTGCTTGAAACCTGCCCAACAATTTTTGTCAGTGCAGAGAGCGAGAGAGCTACAAACACAAGCACAAAAGTCGAAAATTGAAATAGTATGCGTGTGTGTTATACCACTGCAGCAGTGCTGCCAGGTTTCAGCGAAAAAAAATCCCTATTTTTGCATACAAATGAATATTTTTCCCCGTTTTTAACTTCGAGTTTCCCCGTTTTTTTCCCCGGTTTTTAAATTGTTTAATAAGTAGCAATTTAAAGAAATAATAACTTCATTAATTCACTTTTCTAAAACTAAAATAAATACAAACAGGAAAAACGTACGTATCTATAAGACAAATGAAGATTTTAAGCGATATTGTATTTTGACTCGAACGTTTCGTTTTGAGATTATAAAAAATTGTTAGAAATTATTTGAAATATACATATTGATATACATGTTATCAAGCCAAGTAAACAAGAGTATGTGTATTATTTCTATTATAAAAAGTTCAAAATTCTGAATTTATTTCAATAGCAAAGCAATTTTTATATTTCATTAAAGATTTACTGTGGAGAGTTCTGCATTGAAAGGTATTGTCAAGAAAGTTCCTTATTTTTATTTTATTTAAATTAATAGCTGAAAAAGCACTTTAAGCACTTGCTCCGCTATAGGGAAAGCAAAAAATAAACGACACTATGTTTTTTTTTAAATATCTGAATGATATTAAATGGATAATTTCTGATTATATATTTGAAAAATTTATATTTCTTAACGATCTATATTCTTGGTCGAAATCATTCCACTCGGATTGATCCGAAATAACGTGAAAATATTTTTAAGCTTAGTTTTATTTTTAATTTTTACTATCTATGAGTGGCCCTTTATATAGCTCCTTAAAAAAGTATCGAAATTGTTTATGTCTTCATCAAAAATACTATTATGACTATAGTAATGTATTCCTTTCGCACGAAACAATCAACAAAAGTCTTCAAAGTTAGTTCTATTTTTCCAAATATGACACATTCAGCTTTGTAAAAAATGACAAACAAATAATGGATGTAATTAAAGTAAAAAATTATAGTTGGTTTTTCTAATAGCTGATACATTTTTTCACTAGCTATGTCATTTCTAATTTTCCCCGTTTTTATCAATGTTTTCCCCGCCTCCCCGTTTTGCACGAAAAATCTCGAAAAAGGGGGAAAATCCCGTCACCTGGCAGCTCTGCACTGCAGTAAACTAAAGCTTGTGCAATTTTGAAAAAATCGGAATGTTTTTGGTAAGTGCAGACGCAAGCACAAAATGCTTACAAAATAAATATTATCGGGTTGTGTTTTTGGGAATATATGTAAACAAAAAAGATAAATGATGACACTTATTCTCACCAACTCACTCAAAATTCTGGAAGCTTAACAAATTTGTTGGTTGCAATTTCATTATATTTGACATTGGGTTAACGATAATTTTATTTATATATTAAACAAAAATCACATTCCTCTATTGCGTCGCTAAGAGTGCTACGCTTGTCACGTGACTTTAAACCCGTTAAAATTACAAGCAAAAACTTATGGGAGCAACTTAAAAAACAAAGCAATAACTAATAATATCAACGGCTTACACTCTACACTCTCCTCAACATTTTCACGATGCAGTGACAATGCGTGACATGACGTCATGCATTCGCATGTCGTGTGCACCGTATCAAGATAAAGATGTCAAATTATAGTCAGTCTCAGGGGCGATAAAATCGTTAATAAAATGAACGAGAGCAAAAAAATACAAAAAGAACAAATTTCATTTGTTACAAGGCGGATGAACATCATCACACTACGGCGCCCTAAAGTATGCAATATAAATAGCAAAAACATTTTCCGAATATGATGCTGATGATGATGAAAATGTTGTTGATGGCGATGGGTCTTAATCATAGATAATCATAATGATGCGTTGATAATGTGACCGTTCTTTGGGCTCGTGTCCGGGTGGAAAAAACTTTGATTTAAATTCTAAGGACTTTGCACATAAATCCACCCTGCCTCAAATAGAAGACTTTCAGTATTTTGGAAAAATATATAAATATCTACTCATATAAATGAGCAAATATGTATTGAGAGTACCATGAATATAAGTACATAGACTGTTGCTGAATTGTTCAAACAAATGCGTTGTTTGCTAATGTCATGAAAATACAAAAAGAAACTTTGTACGTCCATCTTTTGAGACATGCAACAGTTTCGGTTTTCGCACATTATCATTATTTGCTACTAACACTTCCTCAGAGAAGAGAATGCTACCATTTAATTTGTTCCGCATGTTCACTGCGATTAGATAAGATCACTTATTCATTTCATTGCTCTGCAGTCTTAGGCACACGACAAGGACTAAAGACTAGTCCATCCATTGTATGTGCGCGTGTGTTGCTTCGAACACTTTACATTTATTGCAAAATAAGGAAGTCTATAAAAATGATAAACAAGTTGTCGTTGACTTTGTGGGAGGGGTGGAGGAAAACTGTTATATTCAAGGTCTTGCATATATAATAGACACTATCAGGGTTGGGAAAAACTAGGTAGAATTTATATCATATCGAGAATTTTCTATAAATTCTCTATAAACATAAAGTATTCTAAAGAAGGTGTGAGGTTAATGGCTTAAAATTAAATTTTGTAAAATGTCACATTTCTATTAATTGTCGCAAAAATATTTGCATTACGCATCAATACTCATTTAGTGCCAAGAATTATTTTGAAAGATCAGCCGCCCTTGAAGATCTTAGCATTTATTTTGATTCCAATCTCCCATATAAAACTCATAAACACTCGCTGACAAACTTACAACTAGGTTTTGCCAAAAGAAACTCCACACAACATCCCCTGATGAGGAAAGTGGGCTCTTTAACATTTAAATAAAAATTTACCAAAACAGCCCAAAACACACAGCTATCGTGAAACTCCAAGACCTCTCTGATCCACACTCAGTAAATCTATTTTTATGGGCTTGGTCAGATCCATTCTGGAATATTCCTGCCTTATTTGCTGTCCTTCATATGCGGAAGTTGCTAACAGAGTCGAAAAGGCTCAAAAACGTTTTTCTCGCTTTGCTTTATGTTACCTGTCGCGCTGATCGGATTTTCCCTAAAAATCAGGCTTTTCGGAGATTTTTTTGAATTTCAAGCATAAGCTGGTCAATAGCAGACATTTTCTAAGTTTTTGAGTCATCATTTCGAAAGACAAATATCCAAACTTTACTTTAATGTATAATATCAGAAGTGTTGGCAATTTTTTTGGACATTTTGGTGTACTATATTTTATTTTTTCGTAAAATTTGTGAAAATTTTTAAAAAAACGATTCATCATTTTTAAAAATTTCATCAAAATGAAAAAAGTAATTATGCACTTTGAACTATAGTACAATTTTGAACAATTTAAAAACAAAAATTCTTGATTCAACTCTTGCCGTTCTGAAGTCATGGCCCTTTAAAGCTTTGTAACCGTTGGTTAAATCGTTGGTTGGTGCATCGACTATGAAGAAATTGCTAAAAATATGCAACGTGTAAGCCTGCCCTTTCAAACGCTGGGAAAAAGCATGCAAGGTGTTAATCTACTATAATATTGAGCTGGTCGAGTAATTAACCCTTCGTTGCATGGGATTGCACATAGGCAATGTTGACTTCTAAGAGATATAGCCTACACACCCTGTGAATATACCTAACGAACTTTTATTTAAAAATAAATTTAGACATTTTTTTATTAGTTGTTGTCTTCTTTTGTCAAATTGGGGATTTAATTTGTCTACGTCTTATACTTAGAAAAAAGAAGTGAATATTTGTAATAATTATTCAAGAAATATATAAAAAACGTTCAAATGCAAGTAATGTTCCAGAATAGAAGTTAATTTTCTTTAAGCTTACTCATTTTTTTGTGCATTATAACTTTAAGTTAATAAAATAAATGGCTTAATTGCAAATATGGAATATCATGCATTTGAGACATTTTTAAGTTACATTGCAGGTGTGCAATTCCATGCACTTAACTATATTTAAAACTAAAATTAAAAATAAATTAATTTTAAAAATAAATTACTTGGGTCAAGAAAACAGCCCCTGTCTTCACTTTTGTAAATATTGTTATAAAAGAGTTCTAAGGGAGTTCTCATATGAATTACAAAGTTTTTTATGATAATCATTATATCAACACTGCCACTAATGATTGAACTAGCCAAAAGGGGTTTTTATTGGGTACAATCCGTCGGAAAAGAATTCCGAACTCAAAACTACAGAGTGTTCCCATATTAATGAAGACATCTTGAGGAAAGTCTGTGGAATATATAGCTTACCATGATGATGTTAACGTACATTTGATTTCATGGAGAGATAATAAAGTTGTTAATTTGATGTCAAACCATTGTGGTAAAAGTTCTGAGACCATAGCTGAACGATTTGATAAGAAGTTGTGTAAAAACATATCCATTGAGTGTCCGAATATTGTTTCACAATAGAATACATTTATGGAGGAAGTCAATATGTTCCACTCATTTATTGGAAGATACAAGATAAAAGTACGCTATACGATAATATTAGTAAATGCATTGCTATTGCATAAGCGTGCGTAACAATAAAGCGGTAATCATGAAAACATAATATTTGTCAGTGTTCGTTTGTAAGTGGTAGAAAGTCTTTGCAAAGTAGGAAAACTAGCCACAATAAGTGGAAGACCTTCCGAATTATCAAAAAACCTTGCAAAAAATGACGAACATTCGAGAAGTTTCCCACTTTCTCAAACAAAAGTTCGGTTGGACCATTTTGATCCCTGGCCACAATGGGACAACAAGCGTTTAACATGTAAATTACCAGGGTGCAATGGATACAGTCATGTTAGCTGCTCAATAGTTTAGACAAGAGTATGTTTTAATAAAATAACAAAATAGAATCAAAATAGAAATTGTTTAAAAAAATTTCGTAATGAATAATATTTTATGTACTTATTTAATGAATTCTTATACAACAAGCTTCAAATTAAGAAACAAAATCCTTGTGTCCTTGTAAATCCGTGTGCTTTTTATTTTCCTTTGTTTAAAATTGTCAATTTAAATTGACTTCATAAAAAACTGGGAAATATATCTCAGTTTAAGTTATTAAAAGCATATAACTCCACTTCAAAAATGTAAAATACAAATTAATAAAAATTAATATTTAAACCATCCTGTACTAATTTTTATTGCTTGCCTGCATGAAATTGCACTTATGCAATGTTGCGTAACTTCGCTGCTATTCATTGCAGAGCATCCAAATTTCGTTTATACATTCTCTAAACCTCTTCAATCACAAATAAAGACATTAAACATTTTTATACACAGGGAGAAAAAATCATGTAACGAAGGGTTAAAAAACAAACATTACAACAAATATACTTCTCCATCAACTTCAACTATCCGTTACCTATCCGGGAAACTAGTTGCTTAGCCTTTTGTGATGAACGCATAGAAACCAAAACTTTGCGTTTGATGGTAAACAGTATAAATACGACAATAATTAAAACAAACTTGTACAAGGCAATATAACAAAAAAAGATGCTAAAAAGTAAGAAAATTCAACATTTTATTTCCAAAGCCAGCCTTACTTTTTTGATGCCTGCAATATCTCAATTTTTTTTTTCCAATCCGACCCGGAAGAATGGAAAAGCAACATATCATTTTAAGAAGCTAGGAAGTATTCAACAATTACAAGTAATATATGATGTCGCAGAACGTGGTGTGGCCTTGGCAAGCAGTTACATCAATCTCACAATTTCTGAAAAAGAAAATTGAAAAAAATTGAGTTTACACTCAAGCGCAAAGTTCTCAATTCAAGCATTATTTTTGCTAAAATTGAGCAAATTTAAAACACATCAAATTAAGAAAAACATACTTAATTCAAGAAAAAATTGCTTAAAAGTCAAGAACATGTTTTTAATTTGCAGACTAATATTTGTGAGACTAATATTTGAAGTGAGAAACATTTTCTTGATTCAAGGAACAATTTGCTGTAAACTTAAAATAATTCTCCGCCTTTGGCACCATTGCCAGATTGGGCGATTTATCGCCAATTGGGCGCTTTTTTTCTTGTTTTTGCGATTAAATTTTTAGGAAATCGTCTGGCGATTTTTGTGAAAACCACGCTTTTTCATAAACTCATCTAATGTGTGTGGGAAAAATGTTTGGCAATATTTGTAAGTTGGCATTCATCTTTCTTTCCTTGTCACATTCTAATGCATTTGTGGAACGTATTTTCTCCGTCAACAGAATGAAATTAGATATCAATCATTCGAGTAAAATGCTTCATGAAGGCTCGAAACTGTTGTTGCAAGTCGCTGCCAATATCCGATGATATGATTTCAAATAGATCAATGTATGATCTAAACAATACTTCGAGAATTGACAAAATGGAGGAAGAGTCTAATATGGCTGAAGTATTTAATAGAATGGAACTACGTTTTTTGTAAAAAGTTTTTATTTTTAAAGTTGCATATTGAAAAATTCTAAAAACATAGTTATAGTCTCTAAAAAATGTTCTTTAACAATCAAAATTCTCGTATAAAATTAAGTATATCTATATATATAAAACAAAGTCGGGTTTGTTACACCATTTATAACTCAAGAACGGCTGGACCGATTTTAATGTTTTTTTATTTGTTGGATTTTTGTTCATCCCGAATAGCAGAATAACTATTAAAATATCGGAAAAACTCAGGGGGCGTGGCACCTCCCATACAAATCGAATCTTCTATATCGAATACCTTTGGAATTATAGGTCGCACAGCAACGGACTTCGGTATTCGACCTTAATTTTTACTTGCCGTTCTACTGGTAAAATTTTATGGGCGTTGGACGTAGGGCGTGGCACTTTTTCAACAGCCCAAATTTTCAGTTTGCCCACAATTCAAAAGCCCACACATTAATGAAACTCGGTTAGAACGTACTATTTAGTCATGTCTTTCGACTGGCAAAATTGAGCAAGTATAGGCTCCGCCCATACAATTCAAATTTATGATATCGAATAGCTTTGGAACTAAATGCCGTATAATAATGAAATTCAGTGTGTAGTTGACACTTGGTGATATCCTTGTACTGGAAAACTGGGAAGGGCTTTGGAAACGGGGGTGTGGCTCCGCCCATACAAGCCAAATTTTTGATATCGAATAGCTTTGGAAATAAATATCATATAACAATGAAATTCAGTATGGAGTTACTTATGGTCAGGTATTTCTACTGGAAAACTGGCACGGGCATTGGAAACTTGGCGTGGCTTCGCCCACACAAGCTAAATTCAATTCAATATACTTTACTGCAAAAACTAACTTTTTTCTGGCATTTAACAATCAAAATCGAATCTTCTAAACGAATAAAAATTTCTTCATTTTTAATTGTCAAACCGTGACTTTTGCAACTGAAAGATATTTTTATCTTCTTTAGTTTTTGGTAAAGTTAGTTTTGTTGCATCTTATCTAGGGTATGCAACTATTCGACATTATAAAAAACTGGTTTCGAATAGTACAATTTTTACAAAACCGGTTTTCGAATTATTCGACCAGAAAAAAAAACCGGGAAAATCTAGGGTATGCAACTATTCGACATTATAAAAAACTGGTTTCGAATAGTACAATTTTTACAAAACCGGTTTTCGAATTATTCGACCAGAAAAAAAAACCGGGAAAACCGGGAAAACCGGTTTTTTTCAAATTAAATAAATGTTTTACTTTTTTTACCTACATATATCTATGTAGTTTTTATTTAACAAAAATAGCAATTATTTTTTAATAAATTAAATGAAGGTACTTATGCAGTACTATCCACTGAACTATAAGCGAAGGTTTTGCGTAAGGTGAGAGTTTTTCGAAAGTGTTTGGGTAGAATTTTTTTTTAATTTTTGATTTTTTATTTTGTTGCTTAAAAGTGCTTGCTATAGAAGATTAAATTCGTGAAAATTTTTCCCAAAAATAAAAACTGAACTTCTTTTTCGAAATTCATAAGAAAATTTATATAAATTTCTATGGTTCTTTTTTAAGTAATTTCCGAGCAAAAAAGTAAAATTTATGGTTATTTTTTAACTCATTTCCTAACAAAAATGTTTAATTTTTGAGAGACATTTTGTCCGAAAAATGATACAAAAATGTTTCATTTATGAGTGCCGAAATTGAACGTTTCTACCCGAAATGGTTCATAAATGAATTCGAAAATGGTAGAATTATGTTTCGAGTTTTTCTTTCAATCTTTTAAACACATGTTTTATATCTTTTAATGATTATTTCTATATTTGTACTTAATGCTTTTAGATTTTTTTGGGCATTTCGTACAAGAAGCCTTGTTGAATTTCCTATCTTTTTTAAAATACTTCCAGACTTCTGAGTTCATGTCAAGCTGTTGATAATTCAATATTTTTTTTAAAAAAGAATGCATTATAAACTAAAAATCATGTTTAACATACATTAAATACGCCAGCCGCTTGTAAATGCTGTTTTAACAAAAGAAAGCAAAAAGAAATGACCAATGAAAGGAATGAAAGCAATGAAAGCATATGCTTAAACGAGCTCAAATAAAGCAAAATGAAATAGAAGCCAGAGACAAGAAATGTTAGAAACGTTAGTGAAATGTAAAAACGTAAAATTTTACAATTTTCAATTGTGGATATAATATTTCTTAACTATTCGAGCACTCGAATAATTCGAGCCAAAAAAACCGGTTTTCAAATTATTCGACAATTGCGATTTTTAAAAAAACCGGTTCGAATAATAAAAAAAAAAAACCGAAACGCCGAATAATTCGAACCGGTTTTGCATACCCTAATCTGATCTATAAATGACTGACGTCCGTGTGTCCGCGCATAACTCGAGAACGGGTCGTTCGATTTTTACAATTTTGAGCTTGATTGTTTTGCCACACCCCTTTTACCGCACAAAAATCAATAAAAATGCTATATTTCCAACGTATTAGGCTACAATTTGATAATCTAGTTTGTATGCTCACTGTCGGCAACTGTAATAAAGCTGGGTTGCCACACCCTCCTTTTTAACGCCCACAAATCAATAAAAATTCTATATATCAGAAGATTTTGGTAGTATTATACTCAAATTTGGTAATTAATATTGTTTGCTTGCTGTCGGCAACTGTACTAAAAATGGGTTGCCACACCCCCTTTTACCGCCCACAAACCAATAAAAATGCTATATTTCTTATGGTTTGGCCGTATTAGGCTACAATGTGGTAATTTATTTTGTATGATCACTGTCAGCAACTGTATTAAAACTGGATAATGTCCATCTACTAGAAAACTGGGATGGGCTTTTATAAGGGAGTGTGGATCCGCCCATAAAGTTAAAATTTGTAATATCGCATAGCTTTGGAAGTAAAAGTAACAGTACTTACATACAAACTCAAAATGGAGTTACTATTTGGTGATGTCCTGCTAGTGGGAAACTGTAACGGGCAGTGAAAAATGACAGTGGTGTCAAACTATGGGTCTAAGAAAAGAAAGCTTTGAATATACTTATTATGTTCCCATATAGTTGCAGGGTGCAGCAACGCGCGCCGGGAAAAGCTAGTTTTTTATAATTTTTTACAGATCTCAATATTATTTCAATAAATATGAAAATAAGAACTTTTAACTATATATAATACTTTTAACAGCTTTCAATATTATTTGAAAAAAAAAGAGTTGGCTGTGTCGTGGACACACCCGTAGGTTTTGACGTGACGAAGTTTCTTTTTGTTGTTGTTGTTTTTGTTGTTGTTGTTTTTGTTGTTTTTGTTGCTATTATTGGTGTTGATGATGGTGTTGTTGTTGTTGTTGTTGTTGTTGTTGTTGTTGTTGATGTTGATGTTGATGTTGATGTTGATGTTGATTTTGATGTTGAAGTTGATGTTGAAGTTGATGTTGATGTTGATGTTGATGTTGATGTTGATGTTGATGTTGATGTTAATGTTGATGTTGATGTTGATGTTGATGTTGATGTTGAAGTTGATGTTGATGTTGATGTTGATGTTGATGTTGATGTTGATGTTGATGTTGATGTTGATGTTGATGTTGATGTTGATGTTGATGTTGATGTTAATGTTGATGTTGATGTTGATGTTGAAGTTGATGTTGATGTTGATGTTGATGTTGATGTTGATGTTGATGTTAATGTTGATGTTGATGTTGATGTTGATGTTGATGTTGATGTTAATGTTGATGTTGATGTTGATGTTGATGTTGATGTTGATGTTGATGTTGATGTTGATGTTGATGTTGAAGTTGATGTTGATGTTGATGTTGATGTTGATGTTGATGTTGATGTTGATGTTGATGTTAATGTTGATGTTGATGTTGATGTTGATGTTGAAGTTGATGTTGATGTTGATGTTGATGTTGATGTTGATGTTGATGTTGATGTTGATGTTGATGTTGATGTTGATGTTGATGTTGATGTTGATGTTGATGTTAATGTTGATGTTGATGTTGATGTTGATGTTGATGTTGATGTTAATGTTGATGTTGATGTTGATGTTGATGTTAATGTTGATGTTGATGTTGATGTTGATGTTGATGTTGATGTTGATGTTGATGTTGATGTTGGTGTTGGTGTTGGTGTTGGTGTTGGTGTTGGTGTTGGTGTTGGTGTTGGTGTTGGTGTTGGTGTTGGTGTTGGTGTTGGTGTTGGTGTTGTTGTTGTTGTTGTTGTTGTTGTTGTTGTTGTTGTTGTTGTTGTTGTTGTTGTTGTTGTTGTTGTTGTTGTTGATGTTGATGTTGATGTTGATGTTGATTTTTATGTTGAAGTTGATGTTGATGTTGATGTTGATGTTGATGTTGAAGTTGATGTTGATGTTGATGTTGATGTTGATGTTGATGTTGATGTTGATGTTGATGTTGATGTTGATGTTAATGTTGATGTTGATGTTGATGTTGATGTTGAAGTTGATGTTGATGTTGATGTTGATGTTGATGTTGATGTTGATGTTGATGTTGATGTTGATGTTAATGTTGATGTTGATGTTGATGTTGATGTTGATGTTGATGTTGATGTTAATGTTGATGTTGATGTTGATGTTGATGTTAATGTTGATGTTGATGTTGATGTTGATGTTGATGTTGATGTTGATGTTGATGTTGGTGTTGGTGTTGGTGTTGGTGTTGGTGTTGGTGTTGGTGTTGGTGTTGGTGTTGGTGTTGGTGTTGGTGTTGGTGTTGGTGTTGGTGTTGGTGTTGGTGTTGGTGTTGGTGTTGGTGTTGTTGTTGTTGTTGTTGTTGTTGTTGTTGTTGTTGTTGTTGTGTATGTTGATGTTGATGCTGATGTTGATTTTTATGTTGAAGTTGATGTTGATGTTGATGTTGATGTTGATGTTGATGTTGATGTTAATGTTGATGTTGATGTTGATGTTGATGTTGATGTTGATGTCGATGTTGGTGTTGGTGTTGGTGTTGGTGTTAGTGTTGGTGTTGGTGTTGGTGTTGGTGTTGGTGTTGGTGTTGGTGTTGGAGTTGTTGTTGGATTTGGAGTTGGTGCTTTTCGTTTAGCTTTTTTTTTGCTTCCCCATTGGTTGTGCTCTAATTTCAATTAATCCAGCAAAAATTATGCATATGCGTCACATTAGGTGATTCCCTGAGGGTCTTTGACACGCCGTCAATTTTTTTTCTTTTTTTGTCATATGCCCGAAGACCTCACCTTCGTTTTCGTTCCTTAAAATTTACCGTTGCACCAGTAGTCACAGAGTTAAAAATCCATGCAACGTTTTTTCATGGCTGTAGCATTGCATCTCTGAAATCATAACAACAAGAATTTTTTTTGTAATTTAGTTGTGAAGCCTAATAACACATCCATGCTGTCGTAAAACAAAATGTACCGTAGCACTCCTCCTGAGTGAGTAATAATTCCATGCAATGATATTATATTTCTGTTATATAAGCTGCTATATTCACGACCTGACGACGCCGAAATTTTTTTTTTATTTTTGTCGTAAAGCCATGAATAAAACCTTCATTTTCCTTTTTAAACTTTTATCGTACATTATATACTCATTGAGTAAAAATTCAATGCAACGCCGCTGCATGAATGTTCCGTTATCGATCTTTGAGCGGATCTCTCAGCGTCCTCATGATGTCAGAAATTTTTTGTCTAATTTTGTTGTGAGGGCTTCCAGTAGGTCTTTATTGGCGTATCGTATTTTTAATCCTAGCACTAATACTCAGCGAGTAATAATTCCATGTAACAAATTTTCAGTTGCGTTGCTTTCTCAAAAAAGTTCTGGCAACACTGGCCATTGCTTAAATTAGTTTCTTGAAGAAACTACGTTGTCCGGGTGGTTTAAGATTATTTTTTTTTAATTTATAGAAAGATCGTCATAATTTGCCTCAACTGCTAACGCGTTATCAAACATGTTGACATTTATTCTGCACGCAATCAAAGGTGTCTGTGTATTTCGTTGGATACGGGGGAAAGGGGTGCTGGTGATGACGCTGATTTTTGTACAAATATCAAGCACCGTTGTTGCTTTATTGACGGTATTGTCACACTTGGCTTTGTTTCGAAATTAATTTTTTAAATTGTTTGGTGTCGTTGTTGTTGTTGTTATTATTTTTGTTGCTAGTGGCACCCCGGATTTCCTTAACTGCCGCTGCAGTGCTACTTCGCACATCCGCATCCGGGGAAAGATAAACAGCGAACTTTCAAATCATTTAAGTCCATATTGCAAGGCACACTTAAGCTTAAGTTTTAGAGTGGAAATTATTAAATATGAAATTATTAAAAGAGGGTGTGTTTGTTTGTTTGTGTGTTTGTGTGTTTGTGTGTGTGTGTGTATTTCGCTGCTGCTGCTTTTGTTTGGTCGCTTGTGTAAATCTGTGCATCCTGCTGAATGCCGGGCCTTGAGCATAAGCCTCTTGACTTACGGCGCCTTCACTGCTCAGCCTTTATTGTTGTTCTTGTTTTGCGCTTCATTATTATTGTTGTTGTTACTTTTTTTCATTTGAGACAACTTCATTTATTTATTTATTTTTATTATGTTGATACTTCGTTAACGCATTTTAATCGTCGTCGTCATAGCCGTCATCTATCCAGCCAGGACCTCATCATTCCAACCGACACCCAGTCAACAGCAGCTCCGGAAGCTGAAAATCAAATAAACGAAAGCATGTAAGTAGATTCGATTTAAATTTTCTGCCATTCCTGCTTCATTTCCTCTTCCTCCGTCTTCCGTCTAGTTTGCTTGCTTGAATTTGATGCCTGTTGGTTACCCTAGCTGCGCAATTATTAAAACTGCTCCATGACAACCAATTGAGTTAATGACACTACAACTCCGGCGCTTTATTGTTCTTAGCTATTGTTGCCCATTGTTGGTGTTGTTGTTGTTTTAAATTGTTTTAAAGTGTCCTTGTGTCCTTCTTCAGCATTAGCTCAAGTGCAAGGCCAAAGGCTTACCGGTTAACCGTCTGAAAGTTTCGTTTATTTATTTGTTTTTGTGTTTATTGATGTTTTCATGTTTTCCATGTTAATGAAGTCCTTGTGAAAATACTTAACAATTAACTGGGCAGGATTTATAAAAATATGGTTCATTAAATAAGAGCCTGGATAATAAGAGATGGATAGTGTTATTCATATCGACCATGAGCCCAGACCGAAGCGTCCAAGAACCTATGTATTTTTTACGCTGATCACGATAGTGAAAAGAAAAAAAGCCGTTTACGTTTAGTTTAGAAATTATAGGGGTTCAGAGTTGGGAAAATGAGCGTTTAAAGTTTGAACGTAACGAAAGTTTTCTTCAATTGATAATTAAAATAAGATGTCTTCTATAATTTTGAATTTTTTGACGATTATTCATTTTGTTTCTGACAAACTATTCATAATGAGCAAGCACCCAAGAATTTGGGCAGTTAATTTTTTAATTTTGGGCGATTGTTCGTACAGCCCATTTTCACATTGGCGCCTATGTCAATAAGCAATATTGGCGCATTTCTAAATCCTAAAACCGGCTAAACAACCGAGTTATTGCGCACGAAGTAACCCGGTCGCGTAATTTCGCATTTTGGAGTCGTCCAATTGGCCATCAATATCTCGCGGTTTATTACCGTTAAATTTCTTCCTTTGGGTTGTTTAAGTATTTTACCGCTTACCATCTGTAAGTATTTTATTTTAAGTCAAGGACAGTGTAGGAAACGTTTGTGATTTGTTCTTAAATTCTTTGAAAGTCCCTAATTTCACACTTTAATTCAAGATGGGCAGGGAGAGTAAACCAGCTTGGAAGTTTCAATACTTCATTAATCCTAGGATGTGCGGCTGGGCTTTTCTAGGCCCATTTTGACTTTGAGGTGTCGCCAAATTTTTTTCTTTGCTCTGCGCGCCGAAATATCTTATGCCAACTACCGTTTATGTTTTCTAAACGTAACGAAACCAGCTAAAGATTATTTGCATTGATTTCGTAGAATAAACCTGCTATCTTTATGTATCAAGGTGGTAAATGTACCTACTGGGCCTCACAAGGCCCGTTCGTTAAATGTATGGGAAATGTATGTAAGTTGCTAAAGAAAACATCTTCAAACACGTGTGGTGTACACTCATTGTACAATCATTTTACTTTTCCACAAAAACATCACACAATACTTTTGTAAGAAAAATAACCGAAAATATGCATGACCAAGAAAAGAAATTCTTCCAATATTGTTTTTCATGTCAATGACACACATGAACATTATGACACACACGTATGGTAAAGAAATGCTAACATTTCATACGTATACCCAAATACCTACAGCGAAGTGAAACATGAGTATTTCACTTGCTGCACATGCAGTTCATTGCTCAGGTGCTTGACCGTACTTATTGGTGACAATGGCAAATCAAATTTCTTTTATTTCTTTCTATTTTTGATATGTCAAATATCATAAATAGGGAAATGCAATTTGTTTAAAATTGATGACTAAATGCATTTGTAACATGAACAAAAGGTTGAACACCATGTTACATTGGGCATTTTTGATATACGAATGAAATGCAAGATGTGTCAGATAATTTGTAAATTAGTATATAAGTTGGAAAATTTGAAATAAAAAATCAGTCTCAGTTTGATACTAGAACTTTCCTGTCTTGTCATTTTACTGAACTCAAAAAGGGCATTAATTGCTCGTCTGCCGAGTTTTAAAGCCTCGCTCTACAAACCAAGGCTTTCTATTGCATTAGTCGCGGTATAATACTAATGCAATAGTAATAGAATTTAAAACACCTATGAAAATATATTATATGGCGATCCTGCCCCATAACTTAACTGAAATCTTCCTGTTTTTAAAGAAAAATAAAATTTTTATTTTTAACAAACCTTTTTAATGGACAAGGAATTCCACAAGATTTTTAACAGCTTGGTAGACAAGATAGCAGAAGAGGAATATAACCCCGCTGAAGGTATAGAAATTCAAGCACCACCGTACGTTCCTACACCAAACCATTGCGTACCCAAGCCGATAACAATAGAGCAATACTTGGAGAGGAATAAAAGAAAACTACAACGTCCTGTGGAACCAAAACCGGCAATCATCAAGAAGAAATCAAAAGGCGGAAAAAAGAAACGCCTGAACAGAGAAAAGGCCGAATTAAGACGACTAATAGGACTCAGCAGCGGACCGCAAAAGAAGCTATTTTTCGAAAAACTAAAAGAATTAGAAAAACCTACACAAAAATAATATTATAATGGGATGGTGGAGCAAAGTCAGCAACGCAATTCTGATAGCGATTGCAGGATACGAAGTGGGCGCCAACACCAATAAACCAAAAGAAATTAGAGGAGAATATTGGACTACACTAATAATAATCATCTTCCTACTAATCCTAATTATAGGTATTAAAAAATTAAACGCATATTACAAAAATTATATCAATAAAAAAGTGAATAACACTATTGCTTGAATAATGAAAAAAAAAATCAATATGAATTGTAAATGGACCAACTAATAGATAGTTTAGCCAAAATTATAACGAATCTTAGAAAATCGGGTAGTAAAGGATACACTAGCAGAACACTAATTTTAAAATTAGAAGAAGTAGAACTCATCAACAAACAATTCATAGAATTTAGCATAACCAGGGAAATAAAAGAAGGACATACAAAAACATTTTATAAGTATTTTGAAAAAGCGAAAACACTATTACAGCAAAAACTAGACACATTAGAAACGATCCCAACTCACAGCATGTCAGAGACGGAAAATTCTAACGCAAACCCAACTCCCCAAGTTTCAAGATCAACTCCTAATTCTGTCACAATGGCATCATTTAACTTAGAGCTATCGTTAAAAAGTATACCAGAATTTTCTGGAAATTTCAAAGATCTCACTTCATTTTTAAAGATAGTCGAAATAGTATATAACTCATTAACATCTGATGCAAAAACTCAGCTAATAGATTTTGTTGTTCACGTAAAATTATCACCAAGTGTAAGAACAGCAATAAGTGCTAGTGAAACAAATGATTTCAACGCTCTTAAAAATTCCCTACAGTCAAGATACAAGCCCACAAAAACAATAGCTCAAGTACAGCTAACATTGAGCAAATTCATACAAAAGAATATGAAGGTACAAACGTACAATGAAAAACTCTTAGAATTAATCGCGGAACTAAATGAATTGCAAATAAATGAAATTCCTCAATGCAACGCGATACAGAAAAACACCATAATTTCGCTCAATAACACCTATGCATTAAACATATTTAAAAATGGTCTTAATGCAGACATTAAACCCACAATATTTGCGTCTAAGCCTAAAGATTTGAATGAAGCCGTACAACTTGCAATAGAACTAGAAAAAGACTTTGCTAGTAATGAAAATCAAGTATTATATTTTCGTAATGGAAACAATTCAAATAAGCGGAATAATAATAACAATAATAAAAACAATAACTATAGAAATAATAATTATAACAGAAACAGCATTTCGAATCGCAATAATAGAAATTCGAATTATATCAATAACAATAACAGAAATAATCATAGAAATAATAATAATAGAAATAATAATAACTGGAATGATAATTACCAGAATAATAACCGTTACAACAATGGACAAAACAACAATAATAATGGTAGACGAAACCGAAATGGTAATAACAACAATAATAATTATAATAGAAATAGCGTACATATAGTTCAGGAAAACTCCGAAGGCCCGGAGATGAAAAATCAAATTTAAAACTTTCATCCTCCGGAGCAGAATTGAGTAAAATTTTTTCTATTTCTAAAAACACTACTAATTATATACAATTAGACATAGGCACAAAAACTAGCTTAACATTTTTAATAGATACAGGGGCTGATATTTCATTATGTAAATTAGGTGAATTAAATGAAGACCTTTTTATTGAAAAAGAACAATCGTGTTCATTTTCTGGTATAACAAATGAAAGTGTAAAATCTATTGGAATCGCAGAATTAAATTTTAATTTATATGAATTCGAATCAAAACACAATTTTCACATAGTCAATGATAATTTTCCAATACCAACGGACGGAATCTTAGGGAGAGATTTTTTCACAAGATTTTTATGCAAAATTGATTACGAAACATTCACGATCTCATTAACTTTACAAGAAACAGAGATTACAATTCCCATGAAATCTAAAATACATAGAGACTACTACATTAAAATAGAAAAACGATCCGAGCTAATATATCCGATACAATTAAATATAACAGAAGATAGCATTATTCTAAGTAAAGAATTGGAGCCAGGAATTTTTGTAGGAAATACAATAGTTCCAGGAAAAGGCATTAGTCATGTTAAATTTCTAAACACAACAGATAAAGATGTAATATTAAAAAATATTAATTTTGAAATAGAACCATTAAGGAACTACGTTTTTCTCACTAAATCGGAAAATCACAATAAACAAAACAATAAAGACCGATTTAGCAAACTATTACAATTGTTCAAAATTGACAATAATGACACTAGAGCAACAGATGAGTTGATAAAAATTTTTAAAGACTATCAAGACATATTTCACCTAGAAGACGAAGTTTTAACAGCAAACAACTTTTATACACAACATCTTAATTTAACCGATAAAACACCAGTTTACATTAAAAACTATAGACTTCCTCAAACTCAAATAGAGGAAATCAATCAACAAGTTCAAAAACTACTTGATGACGATATAATTGAACATTCAACCAGTCCATACAACTCACCATTACTTGTTGTACCTAAGAAAAACGATGGAGACAAAGATAAATGGCGACTTGTAGTAGATTTTAGACAATTAAATAAGAAAATAGTCAATGACAAATTTCCTCTAACGAGAATTGAAGATGTATTAGATAAATTAGGAAGAGCAAAATATTTTTCAACTCTAGACATGACAAGCTCATTTCATCAAATTAACTTAGATAAAGAATCAAGAAAACCAACAGCATTTTCTACATCTAACGGTCACTATCAGTTTAAACGACTACCTTTTGGTCTAAAAATTTCATCAAATAGTTTCCAACGTATGCTAACAATAGCACTTTCAGATCTCGATAGTAAAGCATTTTTATATGTAGATGACATCATAATTTTTGGATGTAGTTTGAAACATCACAATGACAATCTGAGACAAGTCTTTGAACGTTTATCAAAATTCAATTTAAAATTAAACGCAAAAAAATGTGTATTTCTAAGGTCAGAAGTTGTTTATTTAGGTCATCTAATAACAAAAGAGGGTATTAAAACGGACCCAGCAAAACACAAAGCAATTCAAAATTATCCGATACCTAAAGATTCGGACGAAGTAAAACGATTTGTAGCTTTCTGTAATTACTATAGACGTTTCATAAAAGATTTCGCTAAAATTACAAAATGTCTTAATGATCAAACAAAAAAAGGGAAAATATTTGAATGGACAGACGAATGTCAGCAAACTTTTGACATATTAAGACAAAAATTAATTAGTTCTCCAATATTGCAATATCCAGATTTTCAAAAACCATTCATTTTAACGACAGATGCTTCAAATTATGCTTTAGGTGCAATCTTATCACAGGGGGAAATGGGAACAGATTTGCCAATAACCTATGCAAGCAGAACTTTGAATAAACACGAAATTAATAAACCCGTAATAGAAAAAGAATTACTTGCTATACATTGGGGCATTGAATTCTTTAGACCATATTTATATGGTAGAAGATTTATAGTAGTAACTGACCACAGACCTCTCGTTTCACTCTTCACACATAAAAACCCCTCTTCCAAACTAACTAGAGTACGGATTGATTTATCAGACTACGACTTTGAAATTGTATATAAAAAAGGAAAAATTAATACAAATGCTGATGCATTGTCTAGAATTAAGATAGATTCCGATATGCTGAAAAACATGATTCCAATAGAAGACTATTATACCAAACCAACAAAAATCTTAGCAATTACACGTGGAATGAATGCAAAGGGTAAAACAACTGAAAACAACTCAGATAAGAAAGACATATCTCAAAACGAAAAATATACGAATATATGGGAATGTACTTCATTACAAGATATTAAAAATGTGCACAAATTGAAATTTATAATTAATACCAGTATAAATAAGAAAAGCAATGGTACCATTGAATGTATAAATAATAGCTATCATATGAATATTAGTGATGATCTTGCAAAATACGTTTTGTTTCTAGAGAAGCTGATAATCTATATGCATAAGCAGAATATTAAAGATCTCGCATTAGCTAGCGACGATGAAATTTTCAAACTGATATCAATAGAATATATGAAAAGAATTTATGATGAGGTATACCAAAGATTGATAAAATCTAAAAAATATAAGAACCTTAACTTGAATATCATCTTGTATAAACCTTTGCAGTACATTAAAAGTAAGAAATTACAAAATAAATTGATCGAAGAATTCCATAGCTCACCATTGTCAGGACACTTAGGCATTCGAAAAACTGTACTAAGACTCAAACAAAGATATGTTTGGAAAAATATGAGAAAAATGGTTAGAGATTACGTTGTGAATTGCGATAAATGCTTAAGAAATAAGCAAACGAAACATATTAAGGAAGAAATGAATATCACTGAAACCCCAAGTACTAGTTTTGAAATAATAGAAATAGATACAGTAGGACCATTAAGAATTTCAAACAATTATAGGTATATATTAACAATGCAGTGCGAACTAACAAAATATGTTGTAGCATACCCTATAGAAACAAAGGAAGCAAAGAATATAGCTAAAACTCTAGTAGAACAGTTTATTTTGAAATATGGTTGTTTTAAAGTATTAAAATCAGATAGAGGCACTGAATTCAAAAACGATTTAATGAATGAAGTATGCAAATTATTAAATATAGATCAAAAATTCTCAGCACCATATCACCATCAATCTATAGGAACGCTAGAAAGAAATCACAGGGTACTAAATGAATACATGTTAAATTTTGCAGAAGATTTAGAATGGGACAAGTGGATACCTTATTATACATTTGCGTATAATACCACACCTCATGTTAACAACAATTATTCTCCATACCAGTTGATTTTTGGCAAATTACCAACTCTGCCATCGGACGCACTTTGCACTAATACTAAAGTTTATAATTTAGAAAATTATGCTAACGAACTTAGGACTAGGATTAAGAGAGCATTAGATAACGCTAAAAATTTAATAAATATAGCAAAAGAAAAATCGAAATTAGAATATGATAAAAATATTATAAAAAGTTCTTTTGATATAGGAGACTTAGTACTAGTAAAACTAGAAAGTAGAAAGAAAAATCAGAGTCCCTACATTGGTCCATATAGAATACTGGAAAGACAAAATTGTAATTCAATATTAGAAATAAATAATAAAGAAAGAGTATTCCATAATAACTCATTAAAATTGTATAAAAAAAAAAAAAAATTGTAAAATAAAATAGATATATATATTCTTAATATAAATAAAATAAGAACGTATCAGACACATTCTCATTTACAATACATATTATATGCATTAACTATATACATAAAAAAAAAAAAAAAAAAAAAAAAAAAAAAAAAAAAAAAAAAAAATTCAATACTCTTAATTTGTATTCAGATTTAAATTTATTCAAAATCTCATAAATTTTATCTTAAGGGTAAGGGTGTGGTGTACACTCATTGTACAATCATTTTACTTTTCCACAAAAACATCACACAATACTTTTGTAAGAAAAATAACCGAAAATATGTATGACCAAGAAAAGAAATTCTTCCAATATTGTTTTTCATGTCAATGACACACATGAACATTATGACACACACGTATGGTAAAGAAATGCTAACATTTCATACGTATACCCAAATACCTACAGCGAAGTGAAACATGAGTATTTCACTTGCTGCACATGCAGTTCATTGCTCAGGTGCTTGACCGTACTTATTGGTGACAATGGCAAATCAAATTTCTTTTATTTCTTTCTATTTTTGATATGTCAAATATCATAAATAGGGAAATGCAATTTGTTTAAAATTGATGACTAAATGCATTTGTAACATGAACAAAAGGTTGAACACCATGTTACATTGGGCATTTTTGATATACGAATGAAATGCAAGATGTGTCAGATAATTTGTAAATTAGTATATAAGTTGGAAAATTTGAAATAAAAAATCAGTCTCAGTTTGATACTAGAACTTTCCTGTCTTGTCATTTTACTGAACTCAAAAAGGGCATTAATTGCTCGTCTGCCGAGTTTTAAAGCCTCGCTCTACAAACCAAGGCTTTCTATTGCATTAGTCGCGGTATAATACTAATGCAATAGTAATAGAATTTAAAACACCTATGAAAATATATTATACACGATTGATCTCGTTCGGCGACTCTATTATGCTATGTGTGTATGTATGTATAAAGCTCTTGTATACATGTGGTCAGTTGAGCTTTCACTTTAAAGCTCGAAAGTTCACTTTTTATAGATTTATTTTAGATCCGTACAATTTTATTTTGACATTGATCGGGTAAATATCTTTTGTGTTGCATTTCTACTGTGTTTTTGTATATTTGAAATGCAACTCACTGAGGACAGACTGGCCGCGTTTATTTCGAGCGACAATGAGGAAGATGATTCGTTCGGAGGTGATGATGATGATCAAGAAGACTATATCCCGCCTGATGAAGCGTCTGATTGAGAAATTGTTGAGGGGGAGGCTTTTACTGTGAATGATTCCCAATTGTCCGTTGGCGAATTTTACTTATCCAAAGCTGTGGCAACATGTTGTAACTTCGAAAGTTTCGAAGTTGTCGAATTTATCGAAAGTCGGTATGTTTTAACACTTTCGACAGGCGATATTTGCGATAAAATATCACTTCGATTTGGTGGCAGTGAAGGAGAATCGAAACAAAAATAAATATATGTATTTATCTATTTAAACATGGTTTCTCTTATTAAATAACAGAAATGTTGAATTATGATTTTAAATTAGTTAAATAATAAAACTGTAGGCTTAAATAAAAGTATATATTTTAAGTTAAACTTAACTTATTACACCTATCCTCACTTCCAGAAATTCTTAAAAAAAATAACATCAAAACAATTTGAGTGGTTGGTAGACTTTCTGGAGCGGCACCCTGATATGGCCAGCAAGGCATTTATGTGCACCAACAACAACCAAACCATGCTTAGTTTGTGGCAAGAATTAACTGTCGCATGAAATGCAATCACATTAAATTAAATTCAATCGCACTTGAAGAATTCATAATAGAATAATATTTATTGAATTTTATTATCATTGAATTTTATTTGTTATAAAAAAGGCTTGCGTGCAACTGAAAAATGTTCGAACATAACTTCGAAACAAACCAAATCGCCTGTCGAACGAAAATGTTACAACATACTGCCTGATCGAAAACTTCGATTCGATGTTCGCTTCGATAGTGAAGTTACAACATGTCGCCACTGGTGTTGTTTGAATGAAGAACACACCGGTTAGATACCGCCCGCATGCACACAATGTTCTAGTTGTTGCTGGAAGTTTTGTTGCTATCTTGGCAGGGCCGGCCCGAGAATTTGTGGCACCCTAGGCCAAGGGTCTAAATTGCGCCCCATATTATTTAACAAGCAAAAAATAGAGTAAAAAACCTCTTTTTAATTTGATTTAAGTTGAATTTTGAATAATAAGACGAAATTATTTACATATTATGTATAAAACTCCCAACTATATTTTTACATAAAATTCAATATTTAATAAAATTGGGCTTGGTCAGTATACTACAACAAACAAGGCATACAATTAAATATATAAAAGTTTCTTGAAATCAAAATAAAGAAATTAACATATCTCAAACCGCTGACTAAATTATGCGCTTCATTATGTTGGCGGAGTTTTTTATCTATATATTAATAGGCAAAAAGTTTGTGTTCCCTTTTTTTCTGTGTTACCTTCAACATATTCACATAATACTTATATCGATGGATAGGTATTTTCGAGTAGATTTGCACAATATGTGACCCGGTCTACGAAAAGGGACCTTCGGTGTAAAAACAAGTTTTCGAGAAAAAGCTGTTTGTAAACGTTTAATTGTCGCACACTGAATGGCGTCTTTTTTTTTTTTGGAAAATTCCTGACAAACTTCTTTACGAGTTGGAAACTTCTGCTTTGCGCCATTAGAAAGAGCACACATTAGTCTATCCGAATCGCCAAAAAAGTGAAAAATGATATTTTCACACCGAAGGTCCCTTTTCGTAGACCGGGTCACATATAATTTTTATTCGAATATGTTGTCATTAAGATAAGTAAAACTGAGCAAATGTAAAAAGCTTTTTTTACCAATGGGACAATCAGAAACTACAAAGCTCTGTTGAACATCACTGCTGTAGCTTACAAAAGCAAGAGTAGAATGCGGGAGTGACGCAAACACTTAAAAAGAGCTGAGTAGCATATGTTGTTGTTGTTGTGGTTGTTGCTTTCTCTTAATAAAAACTGCTGCTTGCTTCTATTATCTTGAGAATTATCATTTATCTTAATTTATTTGTTATACTTTTCTACACTTTATTTACTTTTACTTTATTAACTTTACTTTTAAGTTATTTATTTACTTTAAATGAATATTATATGTTAAATAAATTTTTGTTATTGACGCATATATGCTTCCTTTTTTGTCCTTTACCACTATTTTTCTCATAGCGTCAAGGTAAGCATTAAGAATTTCCATGCAAATTAAGAAAAATTCATTATGTGAAAAACAACTTGAGTTTCGTTACCTTACAGAAACAGATGGCCGATTTCGGCCACAGGCGATACTAGTCTACATAAAAAAGAGAGAACTTATATTATCCATAAATAATTGTATTGTAACTTACACCAACATTTTTTTTCCGAGCTCTACTGTCTGCAAAATTGTTGATAAGACCGTTCAGTTTCAATTTCCTTACTATATCGCGTTCGATGGAAAGGTAAGCTAAACCATCAAGAGGATCTTGGAGCATTGTAGACCGCAAATAAGTTTTTATTAATTTAAACTTAGAAAAGCTTCTTTCTGCACTCGCACAGTTATTGGCAATGTTATTATGATTCGTAATGCAATATATATATTTGGCAATGCATAGGGTATGGAAATATTCGACATTATAAAAAAACCGGTCTCGAATAATGAAATTTTTACAAAACCGGTTTTCGAATTATTCGACCAGAAAAAACCAGATAAACCGGTTTTTTCAAATAAAACAAGTTTTTAACTTTATTTACCTACATATATCTCTGTAGTTTCTACTTAACAAAAATAACAACTATTTTTTATTAATAAAATAAATAAAGGTACTAATGCTATATTACCTGCTGAACCATACGCAAAGGTTTTGCGTAAGGTGAGAGTTTTGCGAACGTTTTTGGGCAGAATGTTTTAAATTTCTGATTTTTTATTTTGTTCCTTAAAAGTTTAAAGTATGATTAAAGTCGTAAAAACTGTTCCCATAAGTAAAAACTGTACTTCTTTTTCAAAATTCATAAGAAACTTATTTTGAGCCGAAAAAGAATAATTTCTTTATCATTTTAGTAGGTAAAAATGTTTCGTGAATAAACCATTTTTGTTCATAAATGAATTCAGAGAATAATCATAAATGTTTCTTTTTTGCATTCTTAAATGAGTTAAATCATAATAATTTCTTTTTATACAAATCATCGATATGTAAAAACAAATAATATTATGCAATAAAAAAATTTATAGTTCAAAAAGGTTAATTTTTTAACCCATTTCTGAACAAAAGAGGTTCGATTTTTAAAAGGCAATTCAGTCTGGCGGTTGGTTCAAAAAGGGTGTATTTCCGAGTACCGAAAAATAACTTTTCTATGGTTCTTTTTTTAAGTTCTTAAGTTCTTTTAAGTTCTTTTTTCTTTTAAGTTATGGTTCTTTTTAACTCAATTCCGAACAAAAAAAGTTAATTTTTGAGAAGCATTTTAGTCCAATGAATGATACAAAAACGGGTTCATTTATGAGTGCCGAAAATAAACGTTTCTACCCAAAATGGTTCATAAATGAATTCGAACACGGTAGTTTTGGTTCATTGGGTAGAATTATGTTTCGAGTTTTTCTTTCAGTCTTTTTAATACATGTTTTAAATGTTTTAATGATTATCTCTATATTTTAACTTAATGTTTTTAGATTTTTTTGGGCATTTCATGCAAGATGCTTTGTTGAATTTCTATCTTTTTTTAAATGCTTTCAGACTTTGCAGTTCATGTCAAGTTGTTGATAGTTCAATATATTTTGTACAAAAGAATGCATTATTAAATAAAAATCATGTTTAACTAACATTAAATACGACAGCCGCATGTAAATGATGTTTTAACAAAAGAAAGCAAAAAGAAATGACCAAAGCATATGTTCAAATGAGCCCAAATAGAGCAAAATGAAATAGAAGCCAGAGATTAGAAATGTTAGAAACGTTAGTGAAATGTAAAAACGTAAGTAGAAAAAACAGGGTCGCTCAAATGAAATAAAATAGTGGTTGGAAGTATTTTTCAATTTAAAATTGAAGATATATGTTAACTATTCGAGCAGTCGAATAATTCGAGTCAAAAAAACCGGTTTTCGAATTATTCGAAAATTGCGATTTTTAAAAAAACCGGTTCGGTAAGTAAAAAAAAAAAACTGAAACGCCGAATAATTCGAACCGGTGTTGCATACCCTAGCAATGCGGTTGTTAAATTATTGTCTATATGAGAATCACAGCGATCTGAAGGCAAATGATTTTTATGGTATTTCAATTCGTCAAATAAATCCAAGCCGGAAATATAAGGACTGACTTTTAGTTTTAAATAAATACAATGGTTAACTAACGATGAAATAAAAATAAATAATGAATTAAATTTTAATACGACCTTTTCATTCAATTATATTGAGAATTGTTTAATGAGCTAATGGCCAAGTAATTTATTGAAGAAACCAACTAACATCAACAACGGCTCTGTATAGACCAAATCATACAGCAGACTAGACAGACTGTTTCATTGGACGCTACTCCAACTCCAACATAAATAAATTGGCCATTTCAGTCCTTGAAAGGACTTTGACCAAGCTTCTTAAGATCAAATTGTGTTGTGTGTGCTATGAAATGTTTGTACACAATTGGTCGAGAACTGAACCTACATGTTTATGCCAACTCCACACGGCTCATGTTCTCAAGAAGATTTTCATGGCATGGTTTACTCTCTGAGGTTTGACATTGTCTGCAAAGAGGTGGCGACCGATCAGAAAATTTTTTATTGAAAAAAAATTTGCCGCGAGTGGGAATCAATCTCGCGCTCTAGGCATGCAAAATACACACTTAACACGCATGCCACGATCGCCATGTATGTTTCCATAATTATTGATTGATATATTTTTTTTTAAATATGTAAGGCGCCCCTATCTGTATGCGCCGCAAGCCCTGGCCTTACTGGCTCGGCTCTAGGGCCGGCCCTGTATCTTGGCATCATTTATTATTCACGAATCATTCCAACCATCACGCAAAACGGTCGAGAAATTTTAACGATTTTGACAACCCAGTTGGTTAATTCTCACATGGAAAATAGAGAAATGAATACTCAACTCAGCCGCGGGCCTAATATTAGTGCAGCTATGGCGAAATTCAATGTTTTTGGAAGTAATTATAAAAAAAAAAAATTAAATATATGTATATTCCTAATTCTTTCTTTATTATAACTGACCCAGCACATCTTAAATGCTTAGCACACCAAAAAGCGCCGAAAAACACTCTTGTCGTATAAAAAATGCAAAATATTCATGTGCCTTCAACACGGCTCTATGAAAAACATGTGCCTGTGCCACGGCTGTGCTGCTGAAGAACCATAAATTAAAAAAAAAAAAACATTCACAATTCTTACCTCAATGTTAATACCGTTAATTTATATTAAATAATTACATAAATCAGTTAAAATTTAACTTGTGCAATATAAAAATAGTAATTTTTTATTTTTGTAGGCCTCCCAACCCCCCACCCTCTTTAGATACCACTTAATAATGCAACCCACAAACAGTTATTAGGCTTAGTATAATTGCCCACTGGGGCGTATGTTCCTCCAACGAGTAGTGCAGAGGTCTATGCAAGCCTTGCAAATTGCTTAGACTACGTTATAAACAAACTTGACGTTAATGACGACATTTTATTATTGGGCGATTTTTATCTGCCTAACTTAAAATGGTATTCTTCTGACGATGATACATATTATTGTGCATCAAATTCGAAGACCCGCCAAGAACATATATTTGTTGACAATATATGTTCTGACTTACAACAAGTTAGTTGTATTTATAATAGTCTTGGAAGACTTCTTGACCTGGTCTTAACTACAGACAGTAACAATGTCATTGTTAAGAGGGCTTTCCATGCTCTGACTCCTATTGATGAATACCATCCACCATTAAGCATTTAGTATAAATCGGACAGAGAGAGCATAGTAAATTCGAGTTCAATGGACAAGGTTTATGAATTCAATTTTAAAAAAGCTGACTTTTTGAAGCTGAATCATTTACTCGATTGTAATCTGAATTATATTTTAGAATACATACATTAATGGACATAACCTTAATGAATCCATTAATTTTTTTTATTGTGAACTCTTTGCTATAATTTCTCAGTCTGTGCCATTTAGCCTCAAATTTGCGAAAAACTCAGCATACCCCTGGTACACAAGGGAATTAAAAACGCTTCGCAACTATAGGAACAACTCCTGGAAGAAATATGTCTTTAGCTTGGACTCAGATGACCTGGAAACCTACACACGTTTGTTTCTGGAATTTTAAAATCAGTCATCAATATTATATCACCAGTATTTAGATAATATTAAGCTGAGAATATTGTCTGATCCAAAGAGATTCTGGGGATTCATTAATACTAAGAAGAAATCTGACGGGTTTCCTTCATCTTTCAAGACCCAAAATGGATTTACTGACGATCCTGTCATAATAAGTGGCCTATTTGCCAATCTTTTTAAACAATCATTTTGTTCAGATTCTTTTCATCCAGATATGGAGTATTTTGAATATATGAATTCTACACCCAGAGTTTCTTTGGACTCTTTATCCTTTACACCAGAGGATATTTTAAAATATATTGGTTCGATCGATGAAGATTTTAGCGCTGGACCTGATGGAATTCCTGGCTCAGTGTTAACACAATGCGGTTCAATTTTGTGTCAACCACTCTCTTTGTTATTTAATAAATCTATAAACGAAAGGTATTTTCCACTGTTTTGGAAAAAATCATTTATTTGTCCTATTTATAAAAAAGGTTGCAGGAATGATGTTATTAATAACAGGCCTATTGCTAAACTGTCATCGATTCCAAAACTTTTTGAGCGAATCGTGTATGATCGGGTAAAAATTCACTGCCGTGAAGTCATGGACTCTTTATCCTTTACACCAGAGGATATTTTAAAATATATTGGTTCGATCGATGAAGATTTTAGCGCTGGACCTGATGGAATTCCTGGCGCAGTGTTAACACAATGCGGTTCAATTTTGTGTCAACCACTCTCTTTGTTATTTAATAAATCTATAAACGAAAGGTATTTTCCACTGTTTTGGAAAAAATCATTTATTAGTCCTATTTATAAAAAAGGTTGCAGGAATGATGTTATTAATAACAGGCCTATTGCTAAACTATCATCGATTCCAAAACTTTTTGAGCGAATCGTGTATGATCGGGTAAAAATTCACTGCCGTGAAGTCATAACAACTCGTCAGCATGGTTTTGTTAATGGCAGATCTACGTTATCTAATCTACTCGATTTTACAACATTTTGCTTACAAACCATTGAATCTGGTTGCCAGGTCGACTGCATCTACACTGATTTTAGCAAGGCATTTGATAAGTTACCACACAATTAAATTCTATTTAAACTTAACCCTCTATCGAGAATAACCGTCTACAGACGGTCATTCTTTTTTCTTCATACACAACGTCAAAGTAGGCCGTGTGTTTTCAAATTTTTCAAATTTGTTTGTTGTATATATGTTGTTTATGTGTAATGAAAGTCAATTTAGTACATGTCGATTCATTGCTTTGCACAACGCATTCAAGTGCAGAAGTGAGTTGAATTTTCGCAAAAAAATTATTTTAAAAATTTACGTTTTTCTAATGCGGGTGAATTTAGTTGTGTTTGGTGGACTGTTTTAAAAAAATTATTTTTTAGAAGGTAAGTGAATATATTTTAGCCTCGTATTAAAATTTTAGTGAAAACTTTTTAAAAAGTATGTTTTTTTCACCAAAAAATAATGACCGTTTGTAGACGGTTATTCCCACTTACGTGATATTTTTTGTATGCATTTCATAGTAAAAATATTCTGTTTTAGATAAATAAATTGTTAGAAATGAGTGCTCCATACCAAAATAAAAGGCGCAATTTAAACAAGCTCTCCGAAGCTGAAATTCAGTTGTTTATGGACACAATGGAAATGGATATTTCCGATGAAAGTGATGGCGATTTTGAGAGTGATGACAGCATAATAGATGCGGATTTTTGCCTTGAAGATACTGACCCCAACTTTACAGCAGAGGAACTTGACAATGAGGTTTCAGACTGTTTAGAACAGATGACCGAATCCAGTGATGTGTTTGAAAATCAAATAAATACTTCGTTTGATGTTAGTTCGCACGCTGATTCACCAAATTCGAGCAATTGTGTCATCAAAGATTCAATTTCATCGCCCTCATTCAGAAAACCATCAAAGCATTCATACTCCTTGCCCACAGTCAGAAATAACGATGTTGAATACAATTCCACAAATGGTGGATTCACTGAAGAAGGTTTGTATTCTGAAACCTGTTTTGCTGCCTAATTTTCGCGAATCTGTTGCGGAAAGTCTCTCCAAAGGCAAGCATGGTTTGGTGGGTAGACCATCTATAGGAACAGCAAAGCGTTCCTCTACAGGCACTGGAACGAAAGCCAAAATACCACGCGATGGGGATCGATATGATGGGTATGGACATAGCCCTGGAATGTCTGATTCTAAGGGGAAAAAAGATGCAAATTTTGCAAAACCTCGGATACACAAATATTTTGCATGAAATGTGGACTGAAATTGTGCCTTACACCAGCTAAGAATTGCTTTCATGACTTTCACAAACCCACAAAATAATTTTTTTTTATTATATGTTATAACCATATGTATAATATTATTTTTTTACTTTTATTATTATTTACCTTAGTATATATTTACAAATATTGAATAAAATGTAACTTGAATTTGTGCCTCACGCGGGCGAAAAACTGCTTTTATGGCATTATAATAAATCAATATAATTAGTTATTTCCTTTTAATAATTTTTTGTTAATTTTTCCACTTTATGTTCACTTATAGTATATGTAATAAAAATGAGTCAATAAAATATTTTATGTTCGCAAGTGAAAAATTTTTACACTTTACTGGGAATAACCGTCTGTAGACGGTCATTTTGATTCTGCTCCTGGAGGATGAACCGTTGAAGGAAATGGAAAAACGAAGCCAGATTTGTAAAATGCATGACCAATTTACCCTAATATGAATTTTATGCCGATTTTTACCCAGCATTTCGATTTGGCCCGATAGAGGGTTAAGTCCATTGGATTTCCACAATATTTTGTAAACTGGATAAATCGTAAACCTCGGAATCGTATTTCATAAGATCGGTCTGTCAAATACGATTCCGAGGGGTTTTGTCTGCTGAGTTTATTGCGTTATCAGGTGTTCCTCAAGGAAGTCACCTTGATCCACTTCTGTTTATTTTAGCTATTAATGATGTAACCCATATCATTAAAAACTCTCATCTGCTTATTTATGCGGATGATATGAAAATATACAGAAACATAAATTCTCAAGACAATTCAGCCCTACTCCAGTCCGATCTGAAATCTTTCGAAGTTTGGTGTTCTAAAAATAATATGTTTCTTAATCCAGATAAATGCCAAACTATGACCTTTTCGCGAAAAAGGAATAATTTAGTTTTTGATTATAAAATAAAAGATACTGCTTTATGTCGTGTGGATGTCGTTAAAGATCTGGGAATATGTATGGATTCTAAGCTTTCCTTTAACATTCATATTGATAACATTTGTAAAAAAGCATCTTCTATGGTTGGATATTCTATTTTGGATTCTATGGTTGGATTACGACTGCAACGTTGTATTATGCAATAGTGCGTCCTCACTTGGAGTACACAAGTCAAGTTTGGTCTCCAAGTTACAATGTGCATGTTGATCGAATAGAGAGAATCCAAAAATCCTTTGTTCGGTTTGCCCTAAGAGGCTTAAGTGGATTTGACATTTTAAACCTTCCTCCTTATGAGGATCGCTTAAAACTTTTAAAAATGCAATCATTGAGTGAGCGAAGGAAGTCTGCAGATATCGTCTATGTGCACCAACTCATCACCTGTGTATTCGATTCTCCAGAACTTCTTTCTCTTATAAATTTTAACTCTAATCCTAGAAGCAGTAGAAATGCTAGCAATTTAGTTTACTTACCATCAGTGTTGCCATTTTAGCTATTTTGTAGCTAGATTTAGCTTCCTTTTTTCTCATTTAGCTCCAAAAATTGTGTTTTAGCTGCTAGCTCTTTTTTAGCTTCTTATTTTTCGAGTGTAGCTATTTTTAGATACTATTTTTTTTGGTTAAAAAATTCAATATTTTCGTAATCACTTGTTACCACCGATATTTTTTTTTTTTTTGTGACATCTCTAACTTATACATATGATGAAATCCAATGGAGAAAACTTCATACTTATCCATGGACTAAAGTATCGTCTTTTATTTATTTTTGATAGAAGTAAGAGAATCGAAGGGTGCTTTAAACGAAAACCCTTACTCTGATCTTACTAAATTCGTTTTTATTTTTTACTTTTACCGCTAAGCAATGCTGAAATAGAGATAACGTTTTCAATAATGAGTCTTATAAAAACAAAACAAAGAAATTCAATTAAATTGTTAATTTCAAATTCCACAGTATGTTAAGCCCATCATTCGTATTACGAAACAAGGCATGAACGACAAAAAAGAAACGCTCAGCACTACTTTCTTCCATATATAAACCTACATATTGCTTATCGTGTTTTGCTTATTGTTAGTAAGCCTATTTCGTGATACAGAATGAAGGGGTAAGATATGTCTTAAAAAATAAACAAATGTTGCCACGGTTACATTATAAATGACGATCTCGTAAAATTTATGAAACGGAAAGAAATTTACAATGATGAAGATTCTGATAGTTCAGATAATAATAGTAATGATAGTACGGAATTTGAGATCTGAACTGATGGTATACACCTACAAAACTGTGCCTGCATATAAATTTTAAAACATACATATATGTATTTATTTAAAAATAGACTTTTTGGCCTTTTTCTTGTAATTAATTTTTGTTTTAATTAACACATAACCGTTTTAAAAAAATTATTACTATATTGAAAGTGTATTTTACTGATCAAAATGTACCTTAGCATATGCAAATATATTTTGTTGTTTTTATTTATGTACACAAAATTTAAAAGAAAAAAATTTAAACTGAATGAATAAAATATAGCAACTAAGTTGTTTTTAAAAACTAGCTTCTTTTTTTAGCAACAAAAATTTTTTATTTTTTAGCTCTTTTTAGCTACTTTTTGTACCATTTTTAGCTACATCCTCAAAAATTTTCTGGCAACACTGCTTACCATTTAGTAGAACAAATTATATGTTAACTGCTCCATTAAACCGTATGAGTAAATCAGTTAACAATTGTAGCTTTTTTGATGTTAACTTGTCTAAAGGTCAACTCAAAAGTAGATTAAAAACTATTGTGTAGTTGCATGGTTATGTCTTTGCATGGTTAGTCGTGACGTCTTGTGTTGTCCTTGAGCCCAACCATATTTTGGTGGGTAAATTTTTCTCGCATTAACGTATTTTGGGCCACTAGTATCAATATCGTTGAAAATTTCAAAGATTTTTGGGGTGCGACTTTAAATGAGTTAATGCTGAGAATGTGCGAAAAAGCTGTAGTAGCTAAACTCTATTGTTATTGTAGCCCAAATTTTCTCTATAACTTTCGAACTATAAGTCACAAATCAATGAAACTCGATAGGAACTTGCTATTTAGTCGCGTTCTTCGACTGGAAAAATTAAACGAGCATTAGACAAGGGGCGTGGCACCATCCATACAATTCAAAGTTTTTATATTGAATAGCTTTGGAAGTAAATGCTGTATAACAATGAAACTCAATATGGAGTTCCTACTTGGTGATATCCTTCTACTAGAAAGTAGAATATGGGAAGTAGGGTACTGGGATGGGTATTTGACAAATGGGTGTGGCTCCGATCCAAATAATCCAAGTATCCAAATAATTCAATGAAGTGTATGAAAAACTTAAAAACTTAGCAATTTTTGGGGGTAGCTGATTTCGAATCCGACTTCAGAATTTTAAAATTAAAGATGGCGGACAGGGTTGCCACCTAATTTTTTTTATTTTTACGAATTTGGTGATGGGTCGAACACTGGGTAAAAATGGGTCGCTGAATACGAATCCATTGTCAAAATTTCAAAATTGTGAAATGTTTAACCCGGTAGGGTTGCCACCTAATAATGTGTTGCTTTAAGAGTTTTAAACATTATCTAACAGCTTAAGGGGGTCGCTGATTTCGAATCTGATGTCAGAATTTTAAAACTTAAGATGGCTACTAGTGTTGCCACCTATTTTTTTATTTTTACGAATTCTTGGCTGGGGCGAACACTAGGTAGAAATGGGTCGCTGAATCCGAATCCGTTGTCAGAATTCCAAAATTGTGAAATTTTTAACCCTTTAGGGTTCCCACCTAAAAATTTTTAAATTCTGACAACGGATTCGGATTCAGCCACCCATTTCTACCTAGTGTTCGCCCCAGCATCGAATTCATAAAAATAAAAAAAAATAGAGCGCAACCCTATCAGCCGTCTTCAATTTTAAAATTCTGAGATCAGATTCGAAATCAGCGACCCCCTAAAACTGTTAGGTAATGTTTAAAACTCTTAAAGCAATATATTATTGTGTGGCAACCCCATTGTTGAAAATGTCTTAATTTTGAAATTTTGACAATGGATTCGTATTCAGCGACCCATTTTTACCTAGTGTTCGACCCATCACCGAATTCGTAAAAATAAAAAAAAATAAGGTGGCAACCCTTTAAGCTATCTTTAATTTTAAAATTCTGACATCAGATTCGAAAACAGTAACCCCCCAAAAACTGTTTTACAATGTTTAAAACTCGTAAAAAATACATTGTAAGGTGGCATCCCTTTTGTTAAAATTAAAAAAAAAATTTTGTCGGATTCAGCGACCCAGTTTTACCTGTTCGCCCAAGCACCAAATTCGTAAAAATAAAATTTCTATTTGCCAATGGTAGAAATAATTACTTCGCCAAGGTTCTGTTGTGTTAGGTGTGATTGGTGCATTTTTCGCTGTTAGTAATTGTTCTGTTAAAGCAAACCGCGAACATGGTTTGATTTGAAGCTGACTAGTGCTCTGCGGTGTTCGTTTGTTATCAATAAATGACTTGGATACGCTCTTCTTGTATCTAACAGAGTTCTGTCAAGCTCTGAACTCTGCACTGTTGGATCTACTGTTGTGGAAAAAACGAGTGCATTTGTGCAGAGGTTTAATGAATACTCAAAATGTTTCATTGTCGGAGCGGACAACGTAGGCTCCAAGAAGATGCAAACATCCGTACATCGCTGCGTGGCAAAGTAGTGGACAAAAATCAAAAATGTTGTCTTCTCAGAACCCAACAAAATGGGAATCGTTGTTAAGGAAATACTTCAAATAAAGTGGATCGAAATTATCTATCCACAAAAAAAATATTTGCGGATTCCATAACCCTTTCAAATCACTACCTTTCAAAAATTTTACTGTTGATTTTTGTTTTTGAGCTTCTAGGAATCTACTCAATCATTGAATCATTTTCAAAAACTGATACTTACCCAAACTACCCAGTATAACTCGTTCATAAAAGTTTGAAAAAAAACTTCAACTCATTGATATTAAGACTATTTATTGCAAATAACTTAAGAAAAAATAGGCATTCTTTCATTATCATCGTGCAATCCATACCTTCAATTTGAAAGTTAAAAATCTATTATATTTTTTATTTTATATACATTGTTTTAAGTGTCATTTTTCATGTTTTCTAAATTATTAACTACTTACTGAAAAAATTTATACCATAATTTAAGATTTATGGCAATATTAAAATAAATATTGATTGAACAAAAAAAAAATTAAATATTTGTTTGTGGCTTCTTTATAAAAAAAGTTGAGTCTTTTGTATGAAAAATATGGTAGGTCAACATTTAAGTCGGCATCAGTCGGCTTTATACATTATATCATAAGTTGTTCACTAAGTGTAGATAACAATTTTTACACAGATATGTGTAAAATGTTATATATATATATATATATTATATACAGATTTCTTTTATTTTAACATATATATAGATACATAAAAAAATCCAGACATGCAGTATATATAAAAGTATCATTAAATGATCATTAAACCATTTATTGTTATAAATTCATTTCTTAATTAAAATTTAATTTAAATATTTATATATACATAGATTTGTATTAAATTTTACTTTTACATTTTTATGTATATATATATATATATATATATAATATTGGCATTTTAATAAAATATTTGAAATATTTAAATTTAAATATTTCTTAAATTATTTTGCTGTAATTTGTCAAGAAATGTCCATCATTTACATGCAGTCATTGGTATATTGCACAATTTTGCAGTTATTATTGAACATAGAACAGCAATATATTAATCCACAGTTAAATCTCTTTTTTATAAATGTTTATATAAAAATATATTGTACTTAATGTAGAAAATTGACATAATCGTCAATTTGAAGTCAGATATGTCAACATATTTTTTTGTTTTTTCTTGCGCTTTATTTGACATGCACGAGTTAGGAGGTATCGCAACAGCCAAACATTGCTGTTGTTATTCGTTTAAAAAAAAAATAAAAAAAAAATTGGTCACATCAAATCACGGCATCCTTTTAGAGTTTTGCTTTAATTTCTTATTTGGTTCAGTTCACGCTCTAAATTATACCTAAGAAAGCATTTACAAAACAATAACATTACACGGCATGTTTAAAATAAAAGTATTTAATTTCAATTGAATTTTCTTCATGAACATATAAAAAACATACAAATTAGAATTTTATAAATGAAAATTTCTTGTAATAAATGCATTTTATATTGACATAACCTTTGCAATTTCGTCTTTTGCTAGACCCTTTTAATGTTAAACATTACTGGCATCGGTTCAACATACAATGTTGTTTTTTGTTTTTTTTTTTTTTCTTTTGTGACATTTTCACATACATATTTTAAAATTCATTAACACATACAACAAACTAAGTTAAAATACATACTAAAACAAACATCTAGAATAAGTGCATTTAAAATTGCCGCAACATTGCGTACTTCTTTCGTTTACTAACATAACATTCAGATATATAGCGTTTAACGCATCTGGTAGCAGGTGTATTATAAATAAAGTTTAAAATATTTAGCAGTACATATTTTAAACACTATTACATTAAAAATAAAAAAAGCTTCTATTGAAGCGCAAAAGTATAAAAATTCATTCAAACAGTTGTATACGTATGTATGCGTATACATATATAAACATTAACTTCATTTTACCACATTAGTTTATATTTAGTACCTTTTAATTTACTCTATTATTATAAAGGTTTTTAAATTGTTCAAGTTGAGTTTTTTTAAAATAACAAAATCCTTAATTCTTTCCAAATGACCTATCTATGACAGGTTTCGTATTATAAATCGTTAGCTTGTTTTAATGATTAGTATTTTAGTCAGAATAGAAAAACTTATTCTCTAAGTGCGCGTTTTTTTATTTTCTTAGGAGCAGTTGCCTCTGTCCAGCCAGGATCTGCAAAATAAGAAAATATAATATAGTCGAAGCTTATGTTTATGAGTGGAAACTTTTCGCAAACATAAAATGCATAAAAATGACAAGAATTTTGTGCATAAAGTTAGCATCGCCAACTTAAATATGTTATTAAAAAGTAGATGTGCTGCGATGTGTCCGATATGTGCCATCATGTGTCTCATTGCAAATTAGAATATTAATTGTTTATTTGACCATCATTAATTTGTGCAGGAATTTCGTTATTTGTGTTGCAATGTACCGTAAAGAGAGGTTTACAACCACATGACACAAAAAAGTTAAAGAACGTTTTAATTCATACTGCAAGTTAGGAATCTTTCGAAAATATTTGCACTCGACTTTAAAGTTATTTCAATACGTATAAGGTTTGCTTCTAGCGGCATATTTGATCATAACTTAACAGTTCACGTCACTAGTCACATTTTGCAGCTAGATATAGGCAGCATTGTTTTTTTCCGAAAAATGTACTTACATTTCTAAAACTCTAGCCAGTCTCTTTCATGTAGCCACGCTGCAGTACAATGCGGCCACATCAACTCACAAATGACGAATCTCTGAACAAAATTAATAACAAAGTTAACTTCAAAACAGAAATCATCAACTCATAAAAACAAAACCATTAGAATAAATTTGTTTTTTAATGCGGCAAATGAAGGTGCACATCAGGCATATTTATCGTGCTGTTAACTTTGTGCACATGTAGAAACTTCATTTGGGAGGAAAAGCAAAGTGTAAAAACATAAAAAAAATTGAATTGAAGTGTTCTACCGAGAGATTTTCAGATAAGGGTGGAGTAATAAAATCTCCCCCTCCCCCCTCCCCTTTCAAAGATACCCTTTCAACCTTAACAGCCGCAAAAACACGACAGTGCCCAAAATTTCTTTTATGGAAAATTGTTGTCAGCTGATTTGAATATAAGTTAAAATTGCACTTGAGAAAAACGTAAACTCACCTTCCAACTCATCGGCTGTACCATAGGTTCCCTGACCATTGACAGCATGAATAACTTCTGTAGCTTCAACAGCTGCTTCGACTGTAGTTGGCCTTTGGGCCTTAACTGCATTTGCTCTAATTTGAGAAAGATCCAACAACGCGTCAGGTAAATCAGCTTGTACAGCGACAGCAACAGGTGCCGCAGGAACTTTGTTTTCAACCACGGCGACAGAGACGTTGTCAACTGTAGTCTGAGTGCCAATTTCCTGCATCTTTTGCTGTCCAACGGATGTTTCCTTCTTTGTCTTGTTAGCCTTTTCCTTAGCTTGCTTATTTTTGGGACTCTTAACATTCTCCTTGGAATTAACTGCCTTCGCTGCTGCATCTACTGAAACTGATGACTGATTAACTGATTCAGTAGAAGACTTTTTTTGTTTTTTTGTAGTGACGGTCTGCCAATCGCCAGCATCGGCAACGGTATTGTCCAGAGTTTTATCAGAACTTTTAGCAGGCATTTCTTTTCCGTTGCTGACTTTCTTAGCAGGGACGCTAGCAGTTCCGCGAGCTTTTTTAGTCTCGATTTTTGTAGCTTTGGCAGTTGAAGCAGCTACGGCAGTGCCACTCTTTTTAGCAGCAACTACAGCGGTAGTCGCAGCAGGCTTTGCAGGTGCTACCTTGTTTGATGCTGTTACAGTAGCTTCCTTTTTAGCAGGCTTTTGCTGTAACGCTATCTTTGCCGTCTCCTTTTGTGGTGAAACTGGCTCCGTCTTCACACGTTTTATTTTTCGGAGCTTCTTGATTTTGCTACTGATATCACTCGACCTTCTCCTAATCTTTGGTGGCTCAGACTCCTTAAAACCAAAAATAAAAACAGCCACCGCACCAACGACTACAACCAACACCGATAAAATCAGCACCAGGGGGTTTACATTCCCGCTTTCGCCACCGAAGAAGTCGCCGAGTTCAAAGATGTTATCCATTCTTCTGGATGATGGTCACGTTTACAAATCAAATGAAAGCACTAAATATTTTATTTAAATTCGCGTAACCAATGCTGGCCGCTCGAACTTCAAGACGTGTGAGAAATGGCACAACACAACAAACTTAAAAGAAAATCAAGAGTTTAAAAGTGCCACGTTTAAAAAAAAAAAACACCAACTGGAGTACAGCACAAGCAAACGATAGCAACGGAGACGACGACGACACAGATGGACAAACGAAAAACGAACAAGCGACCTACGTAGCAAGTTGTTCAATGTTGCATGATAGAGTTCTTTCGCACTTTTTTAAGTACTTTTTTAAATACTTTTTTTAGTACTTTCTGAAATGCTTTCTTACTGTGAAACCTAAATAAGAGCGTTGAGCGTTACCAGCAGCTTTGCGTTAACGCTGAATTGTCATCCCTAAATAAAAGCGGCGGCTTTATGTCAGATGCGCAGGTAGCCAACAAATTTTTCACAGAAATAGCAATATTCTCGATGTCTGCAGCCAACTTTACTTCCTAACGTTCTGTCAAAATTGGATTTTCCAACCGCTCAGCGTTGCCGCCGCGTTATTATGGTTTGTCACATATAAATCGTATTGGCATGAGAAATTTTTGATTTCCGGGACTGTTAGTACGTAGCGATATACAAATTTTTCGTACCAGTGAAGTATTATAAGTGTGGCGTAGTTGGTTAAAGTGCGTGGCCGCTATGTCAAAGAACCTGGAGACCCAGGTTCGAACCCCAGCAGCGACAGAAAATTATTTGAATTAAAATTATTTTTCTGTACGGCCGCCACCTCTCTGCAGACAATGGCAAACCTCAGAGAGTATTCAAAATGCCATGTAAAGCTTCTTGGGATAAGAACATTCCGTTCATCGCCGTTCGGAGTCGGCGTTAAGCCTGTAGGTCCATTTCTCGTTCAATTGTGTACAAATTTAATAACACGCACAACACAATTGATCATAAGAAGCTAGGTCAAAGTCCTTTCAAGGGCTAAAATGGCCAGTTATTTATTTATTTTTTTATTAAGTATTATACATACTTTTGGAGTGTTTCACTCATTCATATATTATATATACGTTTAGTCATGAAAGTTATATGACAGCAATTACAGGTGCAGAATCACCTATATATGTACTTTAGCAATAAACGAAAGGAGGTACAAAATTTAAAACTTAATGTGTGCTCTGATAATAAAATTAATAGTGACTTTGCTGAGAAGCAAAAGGCAAGCAGTTCAAACTCCAAGTTGAGTAAGTATATGAAGGAAAACCAGAATTTTGTTTGTTTTAAAGTGCAGTAGTTTTCGGTCTAAATTTTTCTTTATTCTTTGTAATTTATCAAGATGCATTTTCATTTTGATCATATTAACATTCCTTGTCTTACAACCCGTGTTAGCTCTCTCAATTCATTTGAAATCGTGTTTGTACCACTCAACTTGCATAAAATGTGCATACAAATCAGACCTTATGTGACGTCAGACGTAATATGACGTTATAATTTTTTTTACTGCCTTCATTTTTCGTTGTCCAAGCCATTTTTATAAGTTCTATATTGTTTCCTTCAAGAGTTGTTTCCTTTGAAGATTTCAAACTGATTTTATGAAAAATTTCCCTTCTAAAATTAACAATATTGTTTTCTCACTCAATCATCTCATGACAGTGCCGTCTACTTGTATATAATTGTAAACTTGCCACCTAAAAAAACACCGAAATGGGTCATAATTTTAGCTGTCGAGAATGATTTCACATAATTTTTTGAGATATTTTACAAATTTATTGTAAATCTGGGAAATTGCAATGACAAGAAAAAAAATTACGTTTCATTTTAATTCTCAAACACTCTTAAACTTTATTCACTTGGTGCAACTAATACAATCAAAAATTAAGTTGCTAGCTTGTGCGTATCAAAGTCATCACAAAGAACAACTTCTTCTATACCAGTTGACAACATTTCCAACATATTTGTTGCTTGTTTGCAATATAATTTTTTTTACAATGCGCAAAATGTCGCTTATTTCGCATTTCTTTACTGCAATGCACAATCTGCAGTTAAAATTGTTCCCAATGTATGAGCCAATTCTATGAATAACTTCTTTTATTTTGTGTAATAATTCTGAACATAAATGGATATATTGAGTTTATTCAAAAAATATTAATTAAATCTGGCCAATAAGCCTTTCGCATTACTTTCGTGCTGGTTTTCAGTTGCCCCTTTTGGAGAAAACTTAAGTCTCTCATTTTTATTGTTATTACGACCCTTTTTGTAAATAAGAAAATATATGTTAATATTTCAATAATACTTTTTTTTCATGCTCAACTGCAACCCTAAGCCTCAACGAGTTCGACGCCAACAAACAGATTTTATGTTCCATTTATCAAAAATTTTCATAGAGTGCCATGAGCACTGTTTACGCTAGCAACCGACGCACGTGTAGTTATTGCACAGTGCACTATGATTTGAAATGTTTTCAACAGGTTTTTGTGAAGTTAGGCACGCTCGCATTTTTCACAGAACTCTACGATTTGAATTATTTTATAAAAGTAGCGACAGTATTCTGCAAAGTATTAACATTCTCAATTAAAGTCAAAGCTCGCATTTCTTTAAATTTATTTATCTTGCAATAAGTAAAAATGCATACAATTATCGAAGCTTGCATTTGTGGAAACTTCCTTTAATGTACTGAACACATTGACGACGACAGCGACGACAAGCTGTCAAATTAGGAATAGTTCTATATCGACGACACGACATTGCGACATTAGACCAAATTCTCTCCATAAGAAATACATGTAAAAAAATTTGACAGATGTCGTAATGTCGTTGCCGTCGTCAATGTGTTCAGTGCATAAGTTTTAATAATTTTTGTTTTTGTCGTTTGGCGTTTGTAGCTACTACAGCTATGTTGTACTTTACATAGATTTCCAAACTATTTCCAATTTCCTGTTGCATCTGCCAAATATATCATTTACGCTCTACATGGATTCTAAACGCTTAGTGTCTTTTAGACTACAGAAAATTGCTCTTATCCCTTGTAAAAGCACTGGAAATAAATCTTCCCAAAAATTGACATTGACTGAAGCTAATAGCATCATTTTATAAATCCCTGCACATCACTTCACGCTGCGTTGTTGAAATTCGCAATTTATAAAACGCAACGCTTCACGCCGTGATCTTCAGCGTTGAGTAACGCAATAGCGTAGTAAAAACAGTACAAAGTTAGCATTTTATAAAACGCTTTACTTAAAACTCGTTCACTTGAACTGTCACTTTCATCACTTGCTCTTGAGCTGCCGTTAGAACGAATAAGTTGGCATTGAAAGGTAATAACTGTTTGTTTCACTCATATATTCTTAAATGTTTACATATATCGTTTGAATATAGGTTAAAGACAGCAACAACGAACCAACAGTTCGAAATGTTGCTAAAAGAAATAAAAAAACTACCGCTGGTAGCAAATGGTACGACAGTGTTTGGCGTTTATATTGCAATTTCAATTTAATGATGGCAGAAGAGAACAGCTGATATGGTTGCCAACAAGTCCAAATTTGGTGAATCTTAAATATTTCAAAGATTTGCAATAATGATGCTAGTTTTATTTCACATATGACAACCCTAAACTGCTGTTGGCTGACAGTTCACCGTGGTAACGTAACATCGCTAACGCAATAACGTAGTGATTAATAAAATGCAAATTTTAAATCAAAGTGATGCGCCGCGTTAGCGTTGCGTTTCATCACGGTGATTTATAAAATGATGCCATAAGACACAAATCACTTATACGACTAGCAGTATCGTTTTACAGTTTAAGGATCTGTATTTTTGAACTCTAAGAAGCACTGGAAACCTAAATTCAAAGTGCATGTGCGATTCAACAGATGTCGCTACCTACTTCATCACATTTCTTTTGTATTTTCGGAGTAAGTTCCAACCCTGGTAGAATAAACAAGGTAGATTCGCTGACTGAATAAACCAGGTAAACTGAGAGCCAAGAGTCAGAATTGTCAAAAAACAACCGAACTACGAACAACAGCAAAGAGGAAGCATCGGTATCGACTCAGAGCGAGTGAGGATTTTCAGTATACTTAGTTCTATACTTAGTTCTTTATTCTTTATTCCATGGTTCTAACATATATCGCATTATGGTGTAAAAAGTGTACTGTTAGGTGTAAGGTGGTTGCGAATGTGCCACTTCTCTTAGAAAATCTAGCAACTTCTACAGTACGGATTTTACCAATTCTCAAATATAACCAGCTGTACAGAAAAAAGGGAGATGTAAAAATGTATTAAATGTTGTATCTGATATTTCGTTATATTCCGAATTTCTTTACCGAATACGATATATCTCATAATGAAATATGAAAGTTGTGATATTGGAAAAAATTTTATCTAGACAACTTAAAAAATTTCAAGTAGATAAATCTAAAAGAGGCATCAAAATAACTCAAAGTAGATTGGTATTTTTTAATATAATACGAAAATGAAATTTAAAAAAAAAAATTCCTAAATTCAAGTGAAATATTTTTAAATGTTTCAAAAATAAACGACAGGGTAGACAGACAAATTCATTGAAAAGGATTTTGCATTTGTTCTGATTAATTCTTATCTAAGAACAGGTCAACATTTGAAGAGTTCAGCGCAAAATGTATAGACTTCCACAAAAGCCAGCATTTTTTACTGAGAAAATAAAACTCCACAGTACAGTAACGAACCCAGGCCGAAAAGCCGCTTTTATTAGGGGCTTTCGCATGGTCCAACATGTTAGATAGACATGCATGTTCGACGACAAGTAGTACCATGCGTAAGCTAAAACGACAGTCGGTCCGATTTGTTGGATGAAAATCAAAAAGTTTAATTTTTCTGCCGTTCCGTCCGACATGTGAACGAATGTTGGTCCAACTCGCTGAATTTTTTTCATTTTAATAAAATAGTCAGCGAGTGAACAACAAACGATCATAAAGGCAAAAAATGTGGCAAGCATTCTCAATACAGAATTTTGGTTAAAACTCATCAAAAAGTACAAAAGGAAAATCAAGTATATATCCTCCAAAACTTGGGCAATTAAAGCAAAAGCATTTTTTAGCCATCACGCCGAAGTGTCCTGGGGTCGAATTACAGCATCCGTGAACGAACAAGCAGTCGAATCGAATAAAATTCCGTCTCGATTATTTTTCTGTATGACTGCATTCGATCGAACACAAATCGAAATTTATTTCGATTGATATCGAAAAACTGCCATTTGACAGATAAAAACAAAAACGATAAAACTATAAACAAATGTAACAATTGTAATTGCTCTTTTCTGTTGTGCTTATTTAGCAAAAACAAAAAATGCTTCCATTTATTTACTTTTATTTGACTTCCTCAGACTCGGAAGAGGAGGAAAATATAGTGAATGAAAGTTTAATGAGGAGAAAACTAAGGGATAGTAGTGATCCATTGTCATTGTCACAAACAGCGTAAGTCTAAAAAAAGTATTGACTGTAACAAAACCCAATATTAATTGTATTTCAGATTTGTTAAACGTTAAATTTTTTGCCAAGTCTGGGTGGCTAGCCATAAATTCACCCATTTCGACCTTTTGCACGGCATTTATTTTATTCACATTAGTCCTGTAAATAAGAAATGTAATTAATTATAATAGTTATATATTAAACTTTTCTTACATTTTTTTTAAAGCAGCAAAATCTAGACCACTCGTTTGCCGGAAATCAATCGAATAACATTTCGATTGAACCGCATCGAACATATGCTCGTTCACGATAGCCATCATACGAACATTAGATAACTTTTTTTCGTTTACAACATACATTGAACCAAAAACGATAACTTTCACTCGTTCGCGAAAGCTGTCATGCCAAACTGTATAAATACGAAAGTAGTCATTCGATCACGGATGCTGTAATTCGACCCCTGCTTGAGAGTCGGAAAAAAATGATGTCGACGCACATGTTGGATCGTTCAAAAGCTTAATCAAATTTTCCCGTTAGTTTTCCATCCGAATTTGTCGTCCAACATGTTGGACCATCCCCTATTAATTTTTCAATCACCCTGTGATTGTGTTCATTTTGTGTTTCCATCAATTTTGACGTTTTAATAACTTTGCTAGTCTTTCGCTGTTTGCTACAGAGTTTGCTAATAAATCGTGTTCTTATATACGGCAAAAATTTTGTTAACGAAGTATCTTTATTGTAGGTAAGTTCCTTAGAAATAATAAATTAAAAGTAGCTGCAAATAGGACGATTTGTTGTCTGCAATGTGTGAACTCTATTTAGCAAATGCTTGTTGATTAATCATCAAAGAGTGTTGACGTTGGTAGGCTGTTTTTCGGAAATGAAACTGCTGCAAAATATATATTTTTTTCAGGAATATTAAAAGAACCATAATCTGAGTGACCAAAACTTTGTGATGGTTATGTCTTTAGATTTAATAACACGCGGAGATGTCTGTCGTATTCCGGAGACTATTAACTTTCCTGCTGAGGAAGAACGTGTGCTGAACTCTTGGCGCGAGCAAAAGATATTCGACAAATGCATGCAATTGTCCAAAGGAAAACCTAAGTAAGTTTATTTAGTAAAAAAAAGAAACAGTTGTTGGTGTTGTATATATTTAAATAAAATGGTGAGATATTGCTGAGAACCATGTGGAAATTGTGGCGAAGTCTATTTATGTTAATATGAAAGTGATGCAATTGTGCCATCATCTTAAGAAATGCGTTCGTTGCATTGCAAGCATTTTGCCATAACCTTAGTATTGGTGGATATGTTGTCAATGATATTAAGAGTTGCCACCTAAACGAAAACTATTTAGGCTGTGTGCTATTCGGAACAAGGTTGCATCGGAGAAAAATAAAAAAGTACTATTAAAATAATAAATGTTGCCACCAAAAATAAAAAACTGCATTAAAAAATAAAACGTGGTGCCACATTTATAAAAAAGTAACGGTTTTCTAACAAGGTATGACTTTAGAAAAAAAAAATAAATTAATGTATTAATATAAATAATCGTATATTATTATGTAACTATATGGAATGACATTTTTACCATGCATATTCATTGAAATAAAAACTTTGTGTTGTCATTAATATATTAATATATTTATGTATAATATAGGTATTAATATATTTTATTCATTTATATTTTAAATATTCTAATATGTATTCAATTAAGTAGTTAAAGTCCATGATTGCATTTACCTGTCAGTAAAAAATATGTTTGGCAAGATATAATTTTCAACGGTCACATCCAGTGACAAAAAGAAAAGCAAAGTGACCCGTCTCAAGTCCCCCATAAACTGAGTTACACAGGGGTAACGCGGTCAAGTTTTGCCTTTCAAGTTGCAATACACTTACACTTTTTCACTTACACACTTTCGAATTTGACTGCTAGCTTGATATAAAATTTTCCTTAATTTTTATTTAATTTGACTGTGGCAAAAACATATATTATATATTTTAATGTTTTCAACATTTACTTTATTTAGATTTATTTGCTTTTGCATTTTATTAACTTTCCACAATTAAAGCTTTCAAATAACAACGTTTACTAATTGCAAAAAAATGTTGCATCGTATGAGAAATTCTTATTATTTAATTAAAATTGCATGGCAACATCATTTCATTCTTTCACTCTGTTTTAATATTATTTGTAAACAAACTTATAACGAATACGATTCAAAGAGTAAAGTATGAGGAATACCAAATATAAAGGAAGTACGAAATAGTACGTACCATTAGATTTGTATGAAAATTTCATATAAACTGGATGGTACCAAGTACGTTCCATATTTCGTATTCCTTTATATTTGGTATTCCTCGTACTTTTCTCATTGAAATGGTATTCCTTGTGTATTTTCTGTATCCCATACGTAAACAATCTTGGAATAGTTACTTTTGGCACAACAAAAAGGACAATTATATTTCATCATATAGAAATTGTATTCAACTCAGTAACTTCTCTTCTACCACGAGTGAAAAGTTTCCGAATAATGCACTGAACACATTGACGACGGCAACGACATTATGGCATCTGTCAAATTTTTTTAAAATGTATTTCTTATGGAGAGAATTTGGTCTAATGTCGCAGTGTCGTGTTGTCGATATAGAACTATTCCTAATTTGACAGCATGTCGTCGTCAATATGTTCAGTACATGACACATTAAAGTTAAAGAATGTGGCAACACTCGGTAATTTTCAGCTTTTTTACCATGAACCAACCATGGTATAATAATACATGGTAGCATTGACAACTGCTTATTTTCTCTTCAACAGGAAAACATAAACTGTCAAAAACAGCTTTTTGTGGAAATACATCAGCAGCTGCTGTGGTTGTTGTTTTTTTTTCACTTCAACATTGCTTGTGTTTTCAATGGCGGATTGTGAGCGCTCTCTTTTTGAGTATATTTTTTGACAGTAGATGATTTCCCAAGCAACTGTCAATGCTACCTTGTATTATTATACCATGGAACCAACAAGACAAGATCAAGCAATCTGCTGTGCGAGAAAAAAGTATATTTTTCGTGCTACGTCATCGGTCACAAAAAAAGCTATATTGCATACGTTTTTCATGCAAAACTTAGATAAAAGTGGAAAATTATAAAATTAACAAGTTTAATTTGCGAAAGAGTGTTTGAATACCTTGTTTGTTTATATTTTAATGCATTAACGAAATTTAAAGAATTTTTTTCTTTGCTGTTGAAATTATTGCACGTCGGTACAGCACACTTCATTTTTATAAAAAACACAAAAAAATTACTGAATTATAAACACTAATAATTCTTTAAAACTTCAAGAAATAATTTTTCACATCCAATCGCTACACGTAAACAAAAGAATTTGTGACCGATGACGTCAGACCTATCAGCTTTGTTTTGTTTACAATATGGCGGCTCTTTTGTTTGCATGATCTTTTCTTGGTTCATGCTTTTTTACTCTCAACAACACAGCTGACTAAGTTAAACCAGCACTAAATCTTTCAAAATAGTGATTGATTATGAAAAGTGAAGATAAGGTAAAAGTTCCTTCGAAATAAACTATAATGTCAGAATTTTGTTTTAAGTTTGCCATCCAATTTGTTGTTTCCTGTGTTAAATAAAGGAATTGCATATCTTTGAAGGTATACCTTCTACGATGGTCCACCATTTGCAACGGGACTTCCTCATTATGGCCATATTTTAGCAGGTACAATAAAGGATATTGTTACGCGTTATGCCTACCAACAAGGCTATCATGTTGAACGTCGATTTGGCTGGGATTGTCATGGCCTTCCGGTGGAGTTCGAAATTGATAAAATGCTCAATATACGTGGCCCAGAAGATGTAGCGAAGATGGGAATCTCTGCTTACAACAATGAGTGTAGAAAAATTGTCATGCGCTATGCTGATGAATGGGAACAAATTGTAACACGTATGGGCCGTTGGATTGATTTCAGAAACGATTATAAAACCCTCTATCCCTGGTACATGGAAACAATTTGGTGGGTCTTTGAGCAGCTTTTCAATAAGGGACTTGTTTATCAAGGCGTGAAAGTTATGCCATACTCTACAGCATGCAATACACCGCTATCTAACTTTGAATCTGGCCAAAATTATAAAGATGTGGTTGATCCTTGTGTTGTATGCGCTCTCGAATTAGCTACGAAGCCAAATACCTACATCTTAGTTTGGACAACAACACCGTGGACTTTACCATCAAACTTTGCCTGTTGTGTGAATCGAAAAATGGTTTATGTTAAGGTATGTCGCATGAGTTTATGCTTTCCGCTTAAAAACATGTTTTTTTAATTTGTAATAAACTATACTTTTCATATTATTAAAAGTTGAACATAGCTTTTTGTATTTTTAGTTTTTTAACAGAAATTAAACTTAAACTGTATTTGCAGGTAGAGGACTTAAAAACAGGTCGTTTTTACATATTAGCAGAATGCCGCCTAAGCTACGTTTACAAAACTGTCGACGAATATAAAATAGTTGAAAAATTTGAAGGTGCTTCACTCAAAGACATCTATTATAAACCGTTGTTTCCATACTTTGCAAAGCGCGGAGCTACAGTAAAGGCCTTCCGTGTGCTAGTTGATGAATATGTTACCGAAGATTCTGGTACCGGCATTGTTCACAATGCACCGTACTTTGGTGAGGACGATTTTCGTGTTTGCTTGCTGGCAAACATTATAACCAAGTCCAGTGAAGTTGTTTGTCCAATTGATGATGCAGGGCGCTTTACTGCAGAAGTTGTGGATTTCGCCGGACAGTATGTTAAAGATGCTGATAAAAATATTATAAATATGCTCAAAAATAAAGGAAATTTGGTTTCGGTGGGCCAAGTAAAGCATAGTTATCCCTTCTGTTGGCGTTCGGATACGCCGCTGATCTATAAAGCTGTGCCATCGTGGTTTGTGAGAGTAGAACACATGTCCAAGAATTTATTGACATGCAGCTCACAAACATACTGGGTACCTGATTTTATCAAAGAAAAACGTTTTGGCAATTGGCTTAAGGAAGCACGGGACTGGGCAGTAAGTTTTTGCTGTTGACATGTGTGTGTGATTGTATCTGTAATGTGTTAATTTTTTACTTTTAGATCAGTCGTAATCGCTATTGGGGTACTCCAATTCCTATTTGGCGTTCACCTAGTGGCGACGAAGTAGTGTGTATTGGTAGTATAAAACAATTAGAGGAACTTTCTGGCAAAAAGATCACGGATTTACATCGTGAAAGTATTGATGATATTGAAATACCATCTATAAAGCCAGGTGGTGCGCCACTTCGCCGCATTACAGCTGTTTTTGATTGTTGGTTTGAGTCCGGCTCAATGCCTTTTGCCCAGCAACATTTTCCTTTCGAAAACGAGAAGGATTTCATGAGTAATTTTCCGGCTGATTTTATTGCTGAAGGCATTGATCAAACTCGTGGATGGTTTTATACGCTCTTGGTTATTTCAACAGCACTGTTCAATAAAGCGCCATTTAAAAATTTAATCGCTAATGGCTTGGTTTTAGCTCCAGACGGACAGAAAATGTCTAAACGCAAGAAGAACTATCCCGATCCTATGGATGTGGTTAGCAAGTACGGCGCAGATGCCCTCCGTTTATACCTCATTAATTCACCCGTTGTGCGTGCTGAGAATTTACGCTTTAAGGAAGAAGGTGTCCGCGATATTATTAAGGATGTTTTCCTGCCCTGGTACAATGCTTATCGTTTCCTGGTACAGAATATAACAAGATTTGAAAAGGAAGATTTAGGCGGAACAACTCTTTATATGTACGACAAAGTACGTCATTCTGCAAATATCAATAATGCTTCTGTAATTGATACCTGGATTTTGTCCTTCAAAGAATCCCTAGTTGATTTCTTTGCAACCGAAATGAAACAATATCGCCTCTACACTGTTGTTCCAAGGCTCACTAAGTTTATTGATCAACTAACAAATTGGTCAGTTAAACAGATAATTTTACTTCAGATTGATAATGTTTTCCTCGTTTATTATTTTTTTTTTTTTAAAGGTATGTGCGTTTGAACCGACGTCGTATTAAGGGAGAACTTGGTAAAAATGAATGCATTCAGTCACTAGATACACTCTATGACGTTTTATTTTCGATGGTGAAAATGATGGCGCCCTTTACACCTTATCTATCGGAGTATATTTTCAAACGTTTAGTTATTTTTCAATCACCAAATGTTATAGCAAACGCTGATTCGGTGCATTTCCAAATGATGCCAGTCTGTAATATGGAATTTGTACGCACTGATATTGAAAAGTCCGTTGCTCTTATGCAATCCATTGTTGAGTTGGGGCGCGTGATGCGCGATCGTCGCACGCTGCCAGTTAAATACCCCGTTTCTGAAATAATTGTGATTCACAAAGATCCAGCCAGCTTGGCAGCAATAGAGAGCCTACAAGACTTTATACTCAGCGAGCTGAATGTACGAAAACTAACGTTGAGCTCAGATAAAGAAAAATATGGAGTCACACTTCGCGCTGAACCGGATCATAAGGTAAAGTCTTATTATTATTTTATTTAATTTTTTAAGCTAAATCTTTGCTCCGACTTAAAATTAATTGAACAAATAAGCAGCTGAATGATCAAACGGTTCTTGCATACATTTTTTAAGCTGTATTCAGTGAAGCTTGGGTGAATGTAATACTGGAAACCATATTTTAAAAATTTTATTTATTCGTCATGATAGAAAAGTAAAAGAAGTTGAAGCATTTGCACTTTATTATAGACATAACTTTAATATTGCAAATCAATATTGTTTAGTTTATCAATATTAAGATACAATCCAAAAATATTCTACAGATTTACATATAGCCTGTGCCAACAATCCTAGTCACAATTGTAGTTAAGATTATTTGTTCGCATCATTGCCTAATTTCGTATAAGACTTCGGTAATTCTCTTTTTTGTTATGATTTGAATCTACTTTCCATGTGTCTAAAAATATCTTATTTTTGGCCACTTTTCTTTACTTTATTTATTTTAAATCAAACTCAATCTTGCCTATATTTCTTTAGTATGCCAATTCGCATTTAGTACATTGCATTTTGAAACGAATTAAATCAAATAAATCTTTATATTTATGTAAAATTTGTTAACATTTTTGTTTCTTAAATCATCTCTCCGTGAATGATCGATAATTTTTTTCTATTGCCAGTCTCTTGGACAGCGTCTCAAGGGAAATTTTAAAGCTGTCATGGCCGCTATAAAAGATTTGAAGGATGAAGATATACAACGTCATATGTCGGCCGGTTTCTTTGATATATTAGGGCAACGCATTGAACTGACCGAAGTTCGTGTCATCTACTGCATATCTGCACAGATTGGATCTAATTTTGAAGCTCATAGTGATAATGAAATACTCGTGCTTATGGATATGACACCAAATGCTGAACTTTTGGAAGAGGGTCTGGCTCGTGAAGTTATTAATCGAGTGCAAAAACTAAAAAAGAAAGCCCAACTCATTCCTTCAGATCCCGTATTGATATTCTATCAATTGAATGATAATGGTACAGCTGAAAGTAAATTAATTCTAAAGGTCCTTAATGCTTATTTAAATATGATAAAGACAACCATTAAATCAGAATTCCTACCATATGCTTGTGAAACTGCAAGCAAAAAGCGGCTCATTATAAAAGAATCATTCGATTTAAAAGGCGCTGAACTAGAACTTACTATATGCTCAAAAGAGGAGTGTGAGCTGCCTTATGCTAGTTGGGTGAACATCGTACTGGCGCAAGATATGCCGCAACGTTTCAACAAGAGTCGCTTTGCCACCATTTTGCTCGAATCAGCTCAAAACAAAATTATTACTCTCAACGAACTGCAACGTGAAATCGAGATTTTATTCGGACTGTATGGAATAAATTTTACACTCTACACAAAGCAAAAAGCACAAAATAAACTTCAATTATTAGAAAATATCAGCAAGAACTTGAATGAAGGTCTAATTGTCGTATCGCGTAACTCGCAGCAGGCTGCTAGTTATGCCTCTAATGAAAACGCCAATGTGCCTTATTGCAAATTTATTAATGCAGACAACAAAACACTATTTGTAGAAAATCCTCGTGGTGAACACCTGCTACGATATTAGTCCTGACAAATACTTTTTTTTAATTTATAACTTTCTGTTCCGAATTAATTTCTGTAATATAACAATGTTAAATTAATTGTTAATCACATTTTGGTTAATAAAATAAACAAATAATTCAACAACTTTTTAATGTTTTAAAAATTTATTTATCAGTAAAGTTCCTATAATTAAGAATTCTGAATACCTACCCTCCAAACAGTCAGTCACTTAATATAGTTTAATAACGTATTTTCAATCACTTTAAGTCTTGAGAAATTCCATATTACGTTTAATATACTATTTAACTGCATATAATTTTCATATATTTTATATAGTTTATAACTGCTTAGTTACAAATACTGGAAATAATTAAGTGAACGAATGTACTATTAACATATGTTTTAGGTATATTTTAGGTATGGTACAAATAATTATAATTAATTTCTATGAGTGCCACATGACAAGTGGCTCGTATATTTTGTATGTATTTTACAGATTCTGCAGAAGAATGCTTCATGTACACTGCGTTGAAACATAATACACATAAATTTATTTTTTCTTTCTATTGGTTTTATTTAACATACACACAAACATTTTTATTTGTTTCTTATTGCAATAGACTATAATATTCTAGTATTTATGTATGTATGTTGTTTCAACGTGGCTATGATATGTTTGCTAAAGTGTATATTATTAAAAAGTAGTGGAGCTTCAAAGATTTATCTCACAAATATAACTAATTAAGGTTTTATGCTATGAAACAAAACCTATATTTGTATGTGTAACCTACCATAAATATGTATTAAGGTATAACTTACTTCACTACAACTTTACAGAACACATTTATTTACATTTATTGAACAAAAATAAACACTAACGAACCAGAAGTTATGGTACTGCGGCGAAGATTTCCTCTTTGTTGTCAAACGTAACGTCGAGTTTGTGTAAGATACATTATGTATAAAAAAAAAATGAACACAAACAGTAACATTATGGTGCGTCAAGAGCAGCGTATGTTTTGGCTAAGAATTAGGGGAGATAAAAAGAGATGTAAGCATATTAGTTTTTCCTGGGTAAACTATGAAAAAGAACATAATTTCTGTTACGGGGAATAAAAGATGCAATTGGAATGTTCAAAATTTTCCATCCGCAAACTGTGAGAAATTTTTTGCATTCACATGATTTAAGAACATACACGACACGCAAAAAACCTGTAATATGCGAAGGAATATATTCATCAGTCTGATGACTTCTGGCAGAAGGTTATTTTCACAGATGAATCCAAATTTAATTTATTTGGATTTGATAGTTCGTTTGGTGAAAAAAGGATGAATAAACTAAATATTAAATATGGCGGCCACCTACAGTTTTGCAAAAGTATGGACGAATGGCTGCGTTTAGCAGGTACAACTATTGTGCAACTGTTGAGTGTGTGCCTGCTGAACACATAAGTAGGTATCAGTTTCTGATCAGCTCAACATGTTGTGAAAACTGTCTGTCTTTGGTATCATTTTATTTTTCTGATACATTTACATGTTGAGCTCAACAGTTGTACCTGCTGATCGTAGCCAATAATAGCTTTGGCATGCAAACCACCCCAGACAGTAACTTTTTTTGGATGTAAGGGAGCCTGGAGAGTCTCTTCAAGATTGTTCTCACTTCTGTGCGAAGTGCTCTGTACGTTTGCCGTACAGAATGCGAATTTTGCAAATAAATTTCCACAATTTAAAAAAGGTTGTTCCGGTGTAAGTCTTTGTACAGTAATTTGCCAAAGTATATTGAACATAAATGTCAGACACATATGTTTACTTTGACAACTATCCCTTAAGGAAATGCTATACCTCTAAAAAAAAAACGCCCGTTATTTCGATTGTCCTTCAATTTGTGAGTTGTGCTTTAAAAAAGTTTAATCACCGGTAGTAATGTAAGTTATTAAAAAAAAAAAAAAATCAGCTTTATGACACCTTTTGTTGTTCATTCGCACAGTTCGGTTCAATTTTGAACAGAAGGCACAAATTGTCAATAGATTTAATGTTCCTGAAAAAACTATTTGTGTTGCGTAACTTTTTTACCATATAGCGCCCGGAAAATTCACTTTATGCCACTCGATAAAGTATGGCACAGAATGATAATGTTTGTGTACATCTCATTGAGCTTAAAATGCTCGCGTCACAGAGTTGTAAGTCTCGCCATCTACTCAACGTACTATTTATATTCGTTTAATGCTGACTTTGGGCAAATATTACTACCTACCCTGTATTTATTAAATTTGACATATTGTGGGGTATGGCTAATCCCCAACTCACACGGTGATTGGCAATCAAACAATCTAATCGTTTTGTTGTTGCTTTCAATGTGAAACTATCAAAGCTCTGAGAGCCGGAGCGGATGAACGCAGATTGCAGCAATCTAAATTTGTTCATTTTGAGATTGCTGTACATGTCGGCAATCAGCAATCTGAATAGTGTTGCTAGGTTACGAAATAAAATTATCAAGGAAATGCAAAATAATGATTGGCGGGTCGTGTGAGCTACCAACAATCAACATGTGAAAGAGAGTAAGAAAAGTTCATTGATTGCCAATCAAGCAATCCCGTGTGAGTTGGCCACAAGCAATCTGTGTTCATCCGCTCCGGCTCTCAGAGCTTTTGATAGTTTCACATTGAAAGCAACAACAAAACGATTAGATTGTTTGATTGCCAATCACCGTGTGAGTTGGGGAATAGGAAATAATTTGGATCACGATATCATCTACACTTCCTTGCTTTAACACAAATGATTACTTTGATAGTAAAGACGCTTATAGCGTTTGCATCAGTTTTGAGCACGGCTGAATAGTTTTTAAAACTCGGTCCGATGACCAGATGAATGCTGCAGCGCGGCTTATTCCTTTGATGGAATTGATGATGGCGTAGCTTGAGTATCAATTGCTGCAGGTTGCGGTGTGGTTGGCGTACATGCTGGTGTTGGAGTCGCTGTTGTTGCTGTTGTTGTGAGGTCTTCTGGCGAAGACTTAATGCCTAACGGTTGCTTCATATCTTGCATGGCACTCTCATTAGCTTCACTATATTCTTCTGAGACATATAAACGCTGTTGTTCGTAATTGTCTGCTATTGCTTCTGTGTTGCTGTTGATTGAGACGCTGTGACAACGTCGTTCAAGTTTAGTCAGAAAAAGCTTTGGCAGCTGGTTGCAAGTATGTTGTTGCTGACTTTGTTGCTGCTGATACTGTTGATGTAGTTGCTGTTGTTGCTGCAGATGATGATGATAATGATGATGTTGCTGCTGCTGATGGTGAAGATATTGCTTGTGTATTGAGCTGTTATAGGGAATTGTTTGATTTTTGACTAGAATTAATAGATAGATTTACATATAAACTTACTTGCGATCGTGGCTTGGCGAATGTTGTTGATGAAATCCGGCTGTTATGTTGCGATAGCTGCTATGGCTTTGACGCAGGAATTGTGAATTCATAGAAAGTGTTGCGGCTTCTTCCAGCGAAATCGGAGGACAAGCCCAAATGTTCTAAAATGAAAAATGTTTGATATATTATGGAATAAATTTGCTTCGGCACTAAGGACAGCTGCTAAGGATTAGTCAATTAATTATTTGTATAAATTAAATAATAAATACCTGCAAGCTGGGTGAGAAGCTGCCGCTGCCATATGTTGGTGAATTCGATATGGAATCGTGCTGCATGTTCCTACAGGGTTATTTTTTTTTCAATTAGTTGAAGTTTTGCTCATGAAAAACACTTTTATTGTTAAAAATATGATAAAAAAATCTATGTAAGAATTAACAGTTAAAAATAACAAAGAGTTGAATAAAAGAGTGGAATGAACGATTTGAATAAAATAGATTCGAAAGATTGGAAAAGTTAAAAATAGTAAGAAGTTGAATAAAATATTTTTATGAATAAAGATTTTTTTTTATTATTAAAGAGTAGTAAAAATTTTATGAAAAACAATTAACTATATATTTAGTAAAAGTTAAGCAATAACAATAACTATGGAACCTACCTTCAGAGTTCTATTTTGAAGCAACTTTATTATGACTTACGAACTCAATTACGATCGAAAACAAAATAATAATGGGATGTACCGAAAAGGACATTTAGCAATTGACACTGGTACAATTCTTTGTATGGATAATGTACTGAACACATTGACGACGACAAGCTGTCGAAATTAGAAATAGTTCTATATCGACGACACGACATTGCGACATTAGACCGGATTCTCTCTATAAGAAATACACGTAAAAAAATTTGACAGATGTAATGTCGCTGTCGTCGTCAATGTGTCCAGTGCATAAGAGGTAGAAAACGTTTTCGGCACTCGCAAATCAATCATTTCTGAATCATTTATCGAACTAAAAAAATCCTCTTAAAAGATTCTTTCTCAAATGTCATTTCTTTTAACTATATACATATTTCATTAATATACACAGTTGCGGCAAAAATATTACCACCAACGCGCTGAGTAATGTGTTATTTGAAGCGACAAAAATAGAAGCACTACTTCGGTTTGTTTCAAAAATAAACACATTGGCATTTGAAAATCAAAGGATAAAACATTAAAATGGTAAGTTGTGTATTATTTTGTGTAGTTTTCGTAAAAAAAGTTAATTTTCTATTTTTATTTTAGCGATGATGGGTCGTGGAGAGCACCGCAGTTTTAAAAAATTGGAAATAATTAAAAAAAAAATTGATTTCCAAAGGCAAACCCATGCGCAGGTGAGGCAAATTGTGAGCTACTCCAACAAAATTATCCGTAATGCAATAACATATGGAAGTGCATAATCTCGCAACTACTTGCAAATCGCTTAATTCGGCAAAGCAGGAATATTCGAGCAGTACGCACCGGCTAAGAGAAAATAACCTAAACGTCCGCAGTCCTTTCCTAACTAATAAGCATGTAGCTAAGCGTATCAACTATTCCAAGGAGCATTTGAAATGACCAGTGGCGAGATGGAGGAACATTCTGTGGACGAACGAAAGCAAGGTGTTGTATGACGGCAGAGGATGGCGTGAATATGTGAAAACACCTCCGTCTGCAGAAAAATAGCCGCCGTTTACTTCCAAAACAGTTAAGCACGACGGTTCAAGTGTTATGGTCTAGGCTAGCTTTTCTACAGAGTTGATACTACGGAGTTGACCCCCATACATTGGATTAAGACACTGATAGACTAACATGTTTATTAAGGCGCCTCACAAAAAAAAGTTGTCCGGGTCCCCCTCTCAAAATAAACTTATAAACTAATAAGCTAGAATGGTTAGAAAAAAACCTCTTAAAAATCGCGTTTTTCTTGGAGAACTTTTTTGCCATTATATTTTTAGTACAAAAAATTGTCACAAAGAGTTATATAGTTCTGCATCAAAAATTTCGGGAAATTTGCCCAAACACGCAAGATATGTACTATTTTGCAGTGTTTTTTTATATATTTTTGTTTTTGCAATTTTTATTAAAATATGTATTACTCCTCCATCTTTTGCCTGATTTTCAATTTCGAGATACCACTGGAAAGGTGCTGACTGCTGCTCTTCATTCTTGTCACTTATTTACCCTTATATTCCTTTTTTATTCTGTCGGTGCAATCTCAATCGATACGATTTCAATACGTTTACTCTTAAATGTGAACAAATTCAGTCAATCTGGTTAATATCCGACAGCATAAAAAAGGCCCATAAGGGTAAATATTGACAAGAATGAAAAGCAGCTGTTAGCACCTTTTCAATGATACCTCGGAATTAAATTAAATAAAAAAATATATAAAAAATCACTGCAAAAACGTAAATCACGAATTCCACCAAAAAGTCAACCTCATAGGTCAAAAATCAAATTCTAAAGAGAGAAGAGAAATTATATAGAATACATTCTATCGAATTCGGACAACACCTTTTAAGTTGAATTCTTCAAGATAACGGTAGTTTTTCTTTACTTTCGCGTGGTGAATAAGTTGAGCGAAAATTTTGCAGTTTTATTTTGATATTTGCCGTGAGGGCGTGCGCTGTTTATTACAACAATTAAAAAAAAAATATTTGCTTCAAATTTTTTAATATTTTCCTAATAATCATACATATTGTATATGTACATATAAATAATTATCAACGACATACCGTGGTAAGAGCAGTTAAATAAATTAAGAAAATATGTAGCATGTGCGTGACAATATTGATATATGTTTCAATGCAGACTCTAATATAAGAAATTTTTTGCGGAAAATGCTGATATGTGTGGATATTGAGATGGCAAAGCAGATTGAAATTTTACAATTAGATTACTATTTCCATTGAAAAAAATTCCACGCGTTTCAAACATGTTACACTTTTTTCTATACAACAATGTAGTTTTTACACACTACGGGGTCGTTCATAAATTACGTTACCAATTTAGAGGGGGGAGAGGGCTTTTAAAATGTATTGCGATATGTAATGATATGGGGGGAGGGGGGTCTCATGTATAGCAAAGTGACCAAAAATACAAAAAACTCGAAAAAATTGAAATTAATACCAATTGAAATTAAAATTAATTGAAATTAAATTAATTCATTAGACGGTCAAACGTCTAAATTGACGGTTAACTATTGACAAGTGTCAATATGAATTCTCATAAGTGAGTTTTATTTAATTTAACCCTTAAATGCCCAGTGTTTCTTTTTGGATACAACCAAGAAAATAAGCTATTTATTTTAAAATATTGCAAAAATTAAAATGTAGTTTCACTCAGAAAATTGCAAATATAAAACAAAAATTCAATTATCGGCATAACTTTGTTGGTTTGGGAAATATTGATCGTCAAATTAAAAAAATAGTTTTATTAATTTTTACGGAAAGTTCGCTTTTAAACTATTAACAATTTTAGAGTATCATTTAACAAACAAATTTAGAGTTATCATAAAAAGAATCGTTTTCCACGTTTTTGCCTTGAACTCCCACAACCAAGCTGATTGATGGTATACGTCGGAATGCCCACTGTATCTTTTTGGATACAACCATGTTTTCTTTAATAACTCGTATACAAAAATTTTTCCCAAAAAAATAAAAACGGGGTCGTGTTTAGGGGATCATTTAGCACAACATAATTTTTTTTAATAAAATCGGTGTTGTTGGGCATTTAAGGGTTGAAATAAATCGGAATACAAATTATTATTCAAATAAATCAATTTTAAAGAATCATATTCACAAAAACACTGAACTTGATGCTGTACGGGTGCAGCCTTTACGGATACTCTCTTAAAGGCCAGGCGATTTTTTTTGCGTAAGAAATGAGGATACACCTGAATAGGTCCACATGGAATCTGTTGAAGAATTTCAAAAGCCGCCAAAGTTCCAGCTCCTTCAATTCCAGAGATTGAGAGCATCGCCCTTTGGATCGAAGATAGAATAGGTTTTATCGATTAAAATAATTGATTTTCAAATTTTTTTTTCTTAAATGTATCTAGTCATGGCATAAAAGAGATAAAAAAAAGAATATAAGAAATTTTTAATCCTTTTGTTTTGTGTTTCAGTTTTTAGTAAATATGGTCGAAGGTAAAAGTAATATGAACGTACGGTGTAATTGTGCGTGACGAATGTAACATGTGCGTGACGGTGTTTAAAGTTGAAAAAAATTGTTTTATAATTTTTTTTTTCTCAAATAACTTAACTACTAATATAATCTAGAATAACCTCTTATTGCTGTAAAAAAATATGAAAATTCTATCTGAAGTCAATTCGCAGAAATTTCAGATAGAAGCTGACATCAAATTTTGAAAGGGAACATTTTGTAGCACGTGCGTACGCTACATTTTGCTTAATATCACCGAAATTCATAAGTGGATTGATAAAACCTTTACACGTTTTAAATATACCGTAAAATTATTTAATAAAAATTGCAAACCAGTTTTCGGAAAAATTTCTTCTTAAGTAAATCAGTTGCAATTATTCGCAAGTTGTAACAGTGCGTGACATTGAATTCATGGAATATCTTCTGTGTTAGGGAAAATTTCCCAAAATTCTTGATGCAGCACACTAATTCTTTGATTTACACTATTTGTGACAATTTTTTGTACTAAAAATATAATGACAAAAAAGTTATCCAAGAAAAACGCGATTTTTAGAGGTTTTTTCGAACCATTCTAGCTAGCTGACGGCTATAGTAAGAGACGAAATATTTGGGGAATCCCCATAACATAAACCAAAGTTTATTTTGAGGGGGGGACCCGGACAACTTTTTTTTCCTCCATAGAGAGTGAGGCGCCTTAATGTTTATATGTCGACATTCTTCAGGAGGTGATGCTGCCATATGCGAAAGATAAAAAGCCGTTATTGTGGGTCTTTCAGCAAACGATCCCAAGTAAATAAAAAAAAAGCTCGAAAGTGGTTTGAGAATCATTCAGTCAATGTTATGACCTGCTCAGTTGCCAGATCTCAATTCAATTGAGAACCTCGGGACCGATGTTAAAAAGTCAATTTATAATATCAAGCCGACAAGCAATTAAGCTCTTTGGAATCAAGGCAGTCAAGGATGTATGCAGCCATATTTCAGTGCAGAGATGCCAGGATTTGGTGAATTCTATGCCATGGCGGTGTGCAGCAGTTATTTCCAATAAAGGTATTGTGCATTTTTTGATGCTATAAAATGAATTTCAGTACATCCCATTATAAACAAGCGTCTTAGTGTTTATTTACACGAAAATGAAGAAATATTCCAGTTTTTATTCTATTTAGAATATCCAAATGAGATGCTTTGTATATTAATTATTTCGTGGAATTTTCTTCCAGCAATATTTGATTGTTTTTTTAAATTATTTTGTATGATTTTCTATCGGTTACAATTTTTGCCTTGACCATTTTTAATGTGGTGCATTCTTTATACATCCCAAGTACTTTTTTCAGATTTCAATTCTTATAAATTTCAGCACTATTTTGAAAGTTGAGTTTATATCTTAATAAGCGATACGCGTACAAACTATTCTTCTCTCGTATTTTTGTGACTACTTCAAAAGTTATTGTTTTAAGCATTCATTTATGATAAATGGGAGTGAGACAATACTGTAAAATGGGTGCAAATCGTACCGGAGTTTAAGAATTTCAAAGTCAAGCCTTTACTCTTCAAACTTGGGTTAATTTTCATCTTACTTCCTACTTGACTATATAGTCTAAATAATATTGCACTTTAAATTATTAATTTAGAAAGGAATGCAATGGCCCTACACTGAAAATATTTAGTAGTAGTTTGTTGAAATATCAGCTTGACTGTCAAAGAAGTATTCTGGAACTTTACTATTCTTATTATAGGCACACTTAACAGTTTGAATATTATGGGGGGCCTTATATGGACAAGGCAAAAATTGCAAAAATTGAATCAAAGAATTTTCTTCATTTTTCCTTTTTTTTTTTTCTTTTTAATTTCTTAGATGATAAAATCATACAGATTTTTATGTATGAATACCACTTTTTTTAATAAATTTTTTAATACACATACATAGAAAGGTACTTTATAGGGCATTCGAGATTTTGTTTAGTTACATTAAAAGCAATTCTTACTGCGACTCATAATTGCACGTTATTGTATATCCGCCAAGACCATTACCAGCACCAGCCCCAACAACACTATCACTGTCTCCGCCGCTGCCCATCAAGGTGCTCTCATTATTATTATTATTATGATTACTACCAATGCAGCTGATGTGATGCCCGCTGCCAATTAAGCTGTTGCTAAGTTCTGTATGATTGTCATTGTTTTGCGTATCAATGTTATTGTTGTTGTTGCTGTTAGGATTTTTCGACGATCTTTGGCAACCGTTGCTGTCATGTTTTCTCCTGCCATTTCCGCCGATTCCATCGACACCGTTACAGTTGTACTTCCGTTGCAATTGATGTTGATCCCGACAGTTTTGAAAGCTTTCAGCATCGCCATTGTTGCCACCTTGCACAGCATTGGAGTTTGGTGATGTTGATGGCTCGTACTTGCGTGGACGACCACGCGACAAATGCCTTCGTTTCACGAATTCACTGTCGTCCACCATCCAAAAGGAACCAAAGTCATCTTCATAACGTACAAAACACTTATGCAACGAAAGATTTGTACGTATTGCATTCTGCATGGCCAGGCAACAACAATAACAAGAACAATAGCAAAAAAAGGAACACATCAACGTACAAGTTGTTTTGCATGAATTCGGCAGGGCAGAGACAAATGAAGAATTGCGCAGGGAGGATGGGTGGTATACAGAGCAATGGGTTCATAGATAGAAAAGATAAAACAAATGGAAAGTTTAGGAACGAAAATGTAGAGGATATTAAAAAAATGTTATAAATATTAAAGAATTTTATGGCACTAAAAGCGAAACATTTATGGAATTTTTATAAGAAAAGCTATATTTAAAAAAAATCTTAAGAAAATCTACTGATAAAGAGTAAAAATATGAGTATGAAAATTAATTAAAGTATTTCTAGTTAAAACTTAAGTAATAAATTTTATTAAGAGGCAATGTTTTAAAGCTAGAGAAAAATAGAAAAATGGAAAAATAGAAAATTGTTATAATTCTAAAAACTCTGCAATAGTAAAAAATATGATCAAAAAGATGCATACTAGCAACATTTACACAAAATTTAGTTAAGAATTAAAAAAAAGATAACATCAAATTTTTAATTTGTATAAAACAACATTAAATAATGTCAAAAGATTTAAGCTGCCGTTTAATTGGTCGTCCGTATGCATATGTCCCTTATCCTGGTTATTTGTTTAAATAGCTGCTATTGGCAGTTTGAAGCCTCTTAGGGCCAGTTTTTCAGTGCGGGTTTAAACTCTAGTCAAGTTAAACCGAGGTTAAATCACCAAAATTGGACGTTTAAACTCGGTTTAGGCAAAAAAGAAACACATAATATGATAATTTAAGTCAATTTAACTTCAACGAATGCTGAAATATCTAGGTCAACCGATTTTAAACGTCCAATTTTGATGAGCTAACCTCGGTTTAACTTGACTAGAGTTTTAACTCGCACCAGAGACCTGCAATTATTCATGTTTTTGAGTCATTGGTTGACTAACACAAGAATGAGTATAAGTGGATTTAAGTCAAAGAAGAATTTGCACTCATATCCACTTATACTCGTTCGCTCACTTTACACAAAGCAACAAAGAATAAGTTATCTGCTGATATGAACCGGTGCAGTGCTCAACTCTCTCATTGACTCAATGTATTTATTTTGCATACCCATGGTGTAATAATAATAAGGTGTTAGTGAATTTTTGACAACACCAAGAATTGCTTTCTTTCTGTCAAAAAATTGTGAGCGAAAGAGAGGAGCCGTTGATAGTTGTCAAATTGTGTTATTTGTTTGAGTTGCTAGATGATGATTTGTTATAGTTTTTATAGCTAATTCTGCGAATAAAGTTTAAATAAATATTTAATTCAATTAATTGTGTCGTGTTGTGTTGACAAAAAGTTATTGCAGTTGTCTTCGCCCATTTGCCAAGTTCGCCAATTAATGGTTTTGTCATTTTAGCGAAAACGTCCGCTGGAAGGTGCCACCAACATGATGGAAGGTGCCAGCTTTAGCCAGCATGCAAATTGTCTTGCATTCACATCGACTGCTTCAAGAAAATATCGAATGCCATGAAAGAATGTTCAATACCTCAACTGATAATATCCATCAAAAGAAGTGGACATGGCATTGAGCTTCGACCGACGGCACGTTAGCTGATTTATTTTCATTCCAATTCACCATCAGCTGTTTTTGACAGGAGCGGGGCGAAAAAATTTATCATTTTGAGAGAGAAGTGTCAAATTCACTAACACATTATTATTATTACACCATGTGCATACCGTAATGACTCACAACACCAATAAACACCATGAGTTCAGTGCAATGACTTAAGTACTTAGAACAGTGATCGGCAAAAGCATGCCCGCGGGCAACGCATCAGTATTAGTGCCTTTATGCATGTGAAGCCGAAGCTAAATAAACGAACTTCAGTCTTATGCCAACTGTCGAGTGAGTAGGTTCGCGTCACATGCTTTCTTCAGATTTTTGTATTTTGTTTCAGTTCGTTGTTTCTTTTTAACGACCAATTTGGTTCAGTGTACGCACATCGTTACATTAAAATGCGAAGCATTGTATGGTTGTGTGCGTGTGCCGACCACTGACTTAGAATCATTTTTAGTTCAGATTTCTTGTTATTTTAATTTTTTTGAAACAAACTGTAATTGTTTTGCAAAAAGCATAAGGCACAATACAAAATAATACTCAACTCATTCATTTTCTCACACGAGAAAGTTAACAAATCAGCAAAAAGAATAAGCAAAGACAAAACAAAAAATAATACTCAACTCACTCATACTTATTTTCCTTTCACATGAACAAGTGAGTCACATAAGATGATTAACCCAGAACCAATAGAGTAATAATTTGTCGATACACATGTGAGTAGAAGTACTATGAGTATTTTCGGGTTTTGGTGGGAATGCGTCAAAGTATTTTGTTAAGTGGGTATAAGTACACACTTGCACCAATAGTTATGGCTCATGACTTTAGTATAATAATTTCATTAGTACTCATTGCAGATCTCTGACTCGCACTGAAAAACTGGCCCTTAGAGTCGAAAAGTGATAGGCTTATTTTAACCGATTAATGATAAGGTCCCTTTTCTTGTGAAACATCACATATTTATATTTTCATAACTTATCCCTTTTAACAACTCATTTTCGGGTATTCAGAGGAGTTATGAGTCAAAATATTAGGGACTAACAGAGTACCCGACCTTGTTCGGATTGGCTTAAAGGGATTATATACCCAGAACATTCTTTTTTTTAAATTCAAGTCTCAAGAATATGTGGTTAAAATTTCAAGTCGATATATCAAAAACTTATAAAGTTATAGCCTAGTGAGTGAACCGCCTTTCAAAGCGCGCCTTGCTGGTTCTTATTTTCTAACGCGTTTTTCTCGAAACCATGTTTTCAAAGTTGGTGACCAAGATTTCTCGAAACTCAGTGACCCGATCGTTTTGATTTTTTTGCATGCTTATTTTATTCATAATAGGAGTTTTTTTTTTCGTAGCTTCGTTCATTATTTATAGGCAAAATAATGACGAATTTTTGGTCGAAAATCGTTACTTTACTTTCGGAAGTCCGCCATTTTGTGAAAAATCAATATTTTCAAAAAAGGCTATGACAAGTACGAGTTTTAAGTATCTAGTTTAATACTATTTTTCGTTTTTTTGTTTCAGATGAATTTAGGAGGAGCAATCTTGGTCACCGCTTGTCACCTTTTTTCACAGCGCTCTAAAAAATATGCTGTATCTACCTTAATGTTAATTTCTTTTTTAATAAAAACAAAACTAAACATACTCTTGAATGTGTATGTTTTTAAAAGACCTCATTTAAAAATATCCCGTAGATTTCCTTAAGAAAATTCACAAACATGACCCTTTTTTTCTGCCTCTGGATATATTTTAATTTGAGTTGAATTAAATTAAAAAAGGAAAAACCAATTTTTAAAAATTAGTTTCTTCTAGGATCAATAGATTCTGTTTCTCCTTTCATAGTTGGATAAATTTATATAAGTTTTGTTTGGAAAAATAATTTATTCAAGCTTATTTACTGTGTCTTGGAAACTCTGCTTAACTTACTAAATAGCTGACCAGGTAAACATTGTTTTGCCCAAAACTGAATAATTGATGTATCCATTTCTTATTTAATAGATGGCGGCGTAGCTAGAAAAGGGCTAACAATTTTGAAAATTTTATTTGTGCCTAAAATTACATAAAAATTAACAATTTGTGTAGAAAGCAAAACAAAAATATTTCGAAATTTTTCGCCACTTGGTCTCATGACACCCACATACCAAGTTTCACTATTAAAACCTGTACAAGTCGGGAATTATAATGATTTCAGAAAAGTGGTCGTACCTTTAGTGCTACTACGCTCACTTTTAGTACATTTGCTGACAGTAAAGATACGACCTAAACTACCAAATTTTAATTCAATACGACAGAAACCGTCTGACATATAGTATTTTTATTGATTTATGGGCGGTAAAAGGGGAAGAAAAGTTATAGAAATTGATCCTAGTGGGCGTGGATTAGGTCCAGCCGCACCATCATTTTTCCTAATGGTTTATTTTGATACATTGCATCTTCATAATAATTTTCATCATTTTACCTAACACCTACATAGCATATTTTATTATGAGAACATTAACATCTCAGGAATTATAATTATTTATGAATAGTGAGAGTAGCTCTAGTCTAGGGTTACCAGATCAAAATTTGGCTTAGAAGGACAACGGATGACAAAAAGGAGGACATTTGTTCTAGGGAAGATAAAAAAGGAGGACCCATACAGAAACACTATATATTTCCATAATAACAAATTTATTCAAAAGGAATTCAGAAAAATCTCACTTAAATAAATGTCAAGACATAAAAACTAATCAAACATAAAATAAACGATAAAAGAAAAAACATGAAGTCATAACAATTCAAGTGCGATACATTTGTGAACATCAATACGAAACCGACAGTAAAACAAAAGAAAACGAAACGAAAAAAGTTTTGCTTATGCCAAATTGTTCACTACATGGTTGTAAATTTAAGATAAAAAATCGTCCGTATTGGGAGTGTACGGAATGGCAAAAAAAAGTAATGAGAATAAGAAAAAATAAATGACAGAAAAAAGAAACTATTGGATAAAAATACAAAAGATTTTTAATATGTATAAAAGGAGGACATTTGGGTAGAAAAGGAGGACATGAAATTTTTAATGAAAAAGGAGGACATGTCCATCTGGTAACCCTACTCTAGTCAGACTACACCCATTTTTAATTAATTTGCTGACGACAGTAAGCATACGAACCCACCTACCAAATTGTAGTCCAATACGACCAAAACCGTTTGAAATATAAAATTTTTATTGATTTTTGGTCGGTAAAAGGGGGATTGTCAATCCATTTTTCGTACAGTTGCCGACAGTCAGCATACAAACTTAACTACCAAATTTTAGAGTCATACCGCCGAAACCGTTTGAAATATACCATTTCTATTGATCTGTTGCTGTAAAAAGGGGCGTGGCAAGCCATTTTTGGTAAACTTTCCTACAGTAAACATAGAAAATAAATTACAAAAATTTAGTCAAATACTACCAAAACCGCTTGAAATATAGCATTTTTATTGATTTTTGGGCGGTAAAAGGGGGTGTGGCAGCCAATGTTTCATACAGTTGCCGACAGTTACCGTACAAATGTAACTACAAAATTTTAGTTTGATTCGGCCGAAACCGTTTAAAATATAACATTTTTATTAATTTGTGGGCGGTAAAACGGGTGTGGCAACCCATTTTTCGTACATCTGCCGACAGTCAGTATACAAACTAAACTACCGAATTTTAGTCTTATACGGCAGAAACCGTTTGAAATATAGCATTTTTATTGATTTGTGAGCGGTAAAAGGGGGCGTGGAACAATTAATATAGCCTATGTTCAGCGCAGTAATTTAAGGCATCGTTTGATATAGGTTTTATTGAAATCTGTTAAGTAGTTCAAGAGTCTATTCCAAACATACATACATACATACATACAAACAAAAATATATAGATTTACAACGGAACTTGAACTGTATCGATAATTTTTATTTTTATTTAGTGTCAATTTCCAAAGTTTTAAATTTTTTGAGCTACAAACATTACATCGGGAAGCTTTGATTTGATTTCTCCTTTGATTTCCTTTGTTCTCCTTCATTAAAAATGAAGAAATTTTTATCCGCTTAGAAGATTTGATTTTGATTATTAAATGCCAGAAAAAAGATAGTTTTTGCAGTAAAGTATATTGAATTGAATTTAGCTTGTGTGGGCGAAGCCACGCCAAGTTTCCAATGCCCGTGCCAGTTTTCCAGTAGAAATACCTGACCAATAAGTAACTCCATACTGAATTTCATTGTTATGTGATATTTATTTCCAAAGCTATTCGATATCAAAAATTTGGCTTGTATGGGCGGAGCCACACCCCCGTTTCCAAAGCCCATCCCAGTTTTCTAGTAGAAGGATATCACCAAGTGACAACTCCATACTGAATTTCATTATTATACGGCATTTAGTTTCAAAGCTATTCGATATGATATATTTGAATTGTATGGGCGGTGCTACACCCCTTTGGCCTATACTTGCTCAATTTTGCCAGTCGAAAGACACGACTAAATAGTACGTTCTAACCGAGTTTCATTAATGTGTGACTTATAGCTTGAAAGTTATACTGAAAATTTGAGCTGCTGAAAAAGTGCCACGCCCTACGTCCAACGCCCATAAAATTTTACCAGTAGAACGGCAAGTGAGAATGTGCGACCTATAATTCCAAAGCTATTCGATGTAGAAGATTTGATTTGTATGGGAGGTGCCAAGTCCCCTGAGTTTTTCCGATATTTGAATAGTTATTCTGCTATTCGGGATAAACACAAATCCAACAAATAAAAGATCATTAAAATCGGTCCAGCCGTTCTTGAGTTATAAATGATATAATAAACCCGACTTTGTTTTATATATATAGAATATCAATATGCATATATATATGGTCAATTGCATACAAAATGCTCTGTTTTTTTGCCCCCACTCTTTTAACTCTGGTTTTAGGTAAAAACAAAAAGAAAAAAACAAATAAAACATGAGAAAGTAATCACTGAAGAATATTTATTGACAAAATATATTTTTCAGAATCCTCACATTTTTTGCATATTTGCTTTGAAGAATGTCATATTGCTCTCTCGTACTCACTTAATACAAAAACATGTGTGCCCAGTTACACTTTTTGATGAAAAACGTAAGAAAAAAATTGAAAACAATGCAAAAATTTAACAAATAAAAACTGTTTTGTAATGTAGCATTTATTTCATATGTTTTATTTCGTTGTTATTCTCAAAACATTGTCACCGCGAATTTGGCTTTCGATTTATATTTAGTCCGATTTACATTGTATTGATTTACATTGTATTGAACGTCACTTTTTTTTACGCTTCGTTAGTTTTAATTTAGGTGTGGTATAGATGACAAGAAAGTTATATTAAGAAAGTACAGAGATTAGTTCTCACGAAATTCTAAAAATTAAGACGATTAAATAATATTAAAGTAAATTTTTTTGTGTTTTCTCAGTTCATCATAATAAGTACGTGTAAAAATGTATTGAACGACACGCGGAGTTTTATTAAAGCAAAAATAGTAAATCAAAAAATCCAAGTTAAAAATCATTGTTTCATAGGTTTTGATTAATTTCTTTGTTTTCGTATATTTGCAAAATAAAATTCCTAAGAAAAAAAAACTAAAAAGTGGCAAATGTATTGAACGTCACTTTTAAGATATGTCACACCACCGGCAGAAGTATTCATTTTGTATTTCGTTTTTGTATATTTAAGAGTAAAATAGCAAAATTAACGCCTGCTGAAAGAGCACGAAGATATCGGGAAAAAATAAAGCCAGATAAGGAACGAAATGAAGAATACAAACGGAAGCAAAAAGAATGGTGCCTATGTTTGACTTTGACCTGATATTTGCTTTTGTTTTGCTTTGTTTTTACTCACTGATATCACCCATTTCACATTGAAGTGATCAGTTGCACTGACCATCTGAGTAAAATAATTGAGTAAAAATAAAAACTGCGTTTATAGATTTGAAAATTATTTTTTTAAAAAAGTTTTTTTTTAAAAAAGTGGTTGTATCTATAAAGACACAATGTGAATTTACCCAAATCTAAAATCCCTACTAAAATATATCAAAATAAAAGAAATGTGTTATGAAATTTTTATTAATTCCTTTATTTTCAAATGTTAAAATTATTAAAAGCTGCAGGGAGTGCACACTGTATCTTTAAAGATACAATCAACTAAAGTGACCCAGTGACTAAAGGACATGTTTTGAAAGTAGTCAGTATTTTTTCCTAATCAAAATTATTTCTCTGTTCCTAGAAGTTAAACTGTTAAAAATGGTGTTTATTTAATTTTTAAAAAATATTTTTAAAAAATATGACAAATAGAAGTAAAAACTATTTTTTTTATTTAAGACTTATAATATTCTAAATAATATAGAACCGATTTGAAAAAAAATCAAACCAAAAATATAGCCGTAGAAATTTTTTGAATGGTTGTATCTTTAAAGATACACGGTGAATTTAAGGGTTAAGACCGATTACCGGCAATATAGTATCATTGGAAAAGTTATTTTATCTATTTTGAGAAAAAGTAAAAAATTTTTGAAAATATTGCAATAATTCATTCATTCATTATTTCTTTGTTTCTCATTCTCTCATTCTTAATTTGTTTAAGTTCAAGGGCGAGCACAGGTAGGGGTTTTGGGGGTTAAAACCCCCCCAAATGAACGAATAAAAATAAAATTAAATGTATAAAGTAAAACAATTACAAATTATAAAGCATTATTTATTTAACTTGGAATGTTTAAAGCTACTTTCATGGTGTTATTTATTGTTTTTATGAAATTATGCTCTGTATACGCAAAAGAGGCCTGCCAGAGTATGATTTTTTGCCTGAAATATCATTAAATACATGTATGTTTTGGTAATGTTTTAAATAATGTAGACAATTGTGCATTTTTAATTAGGAAAAGAATAACCTAAGAGGAAAAGATTACCTAAAACTTAAAATTAAACTTAAATAACTATTTATTAAAAATAAAATTAAATTTACATTTCATTAAAAGGTAAAGCAAAAAATGATTGTGCTATTTTTTATGTTACTTATTTCATCAATATTCAATTTGATTTAAAAATATTTTTTTTTATTTAAATTTAATTTAAAATCGCAATAATTTTGCTTTTCAATCAACTCATCAATCACCAACTCAAATTAAACACATTTCGCTAACAGTTAATCAGTGCACCATAGTACATTGCTGAATGTTAGCATACTTTATCAAGTATTCGATTAAGAAACAAAAACAACACAACTCACAAATTCAGATCAGCGTAAGAAGTGTGTTGTGAGAGAACAGAGAACGAATTAGCAGTTATTCTCATGCGCTGATTTTCTCTTTACTACATGATCTGTTGTTTACATTTATTCGCTTGCAGTGTACTCCTACACTCAAAAAAAAAACACTAACTTAAAGTGAAACACAATGTGTTCATAATTGCCTTTTCTCATGTTTTTTAAAAGTTTGCTCTTACTTTGACGAAATTTGCTAGCTAGTTTTTAAACATAAAATTCATCAAATTAATAACAGTTGTCGTCAATTTTAAAACATTTTTTTCAGTGTACAACAGTTAAGCAGTGTATATTCGTTTAACGAATATATTCATGCAGGGCTCTAATACGCATACATGCTCTACTACGCTGTTGTTCTCTGTAAAGTCGAGTTCCGCTATCAATGCGATATGAAGTTAAAACTAGAACTAGATTTTCAAGCTTTTCGAGCACCCACGCTACCCGAGTATTTTCGAGTATTTCGAGCTACCCGAATTTTGAATTTTTGTTTTTTACAAAACTTAAGAATCTCAACGAAAAATTGAGATGCAGTTTAATTAGTAGTCGTTATTTAGTAACAAAAAAACTTAATCAGTCTACATCAAACATATCCACGGACTGCCAAAGCAATGTTCTTTTTTATTTACATGTAGCCACACAGAGCCAAAACAACCTAATAAAATAGAAAAAAATCAATAAAATTTCTCTATCGTTTTCATTCAAGAAGATTGTCTTATTAAAATCATTGAGAAAATCTAATTAAAACTGTGAGAATTTTTTATTGGGCAATCCACATAATTTTAAGAAGAATCCTATTATTTTTTTATGAGAAAACATTTAAAAGCTATAAGGAAATCTTATCAAAAATATGTGATTTACTTATTGATCTTATCTTATTGTTCGGCTATGTCAACGAACCTTGGAGACCCGGGTTCGAATCCCAGCAGCGACAGAAAATTATTTGAATTAAAATAATTTTTCTGTACGGCCGCCACTTCTCTGCAGACAATGGCAAACCTCAGAAAGTAATCAAAATGCCATGTAAAGCTTCTTGAGAATAAGAACATTCCGTTCATCGCCGTTCGGAGTCGGCGTTAAACCTGTAGGTCCGTTTCTCGGTCAATTGTGTACAAACTTAATAACAAGCACAACACAATTGATCATAAGAAGCTAGGTCAAAGTCCTTTCAAGGGCTGAAATGACCAGTTATTTATTTTTTTATTTTTTACTTATTGATTTTAAAAGTTACCTTTTTGATTTTTAGGAAGAAATCTTATAGATTTAATAAGATTTATTCATGAAATTTAAGAAGGAAATTCTATTGATTTAATAAGATTTCTTTTAAAATTTTATAAAGGAAATCTTTTTAATCAATACGCAATCATGCTAATCTTTAACCTAGAAATATATCTTTAACTGCCTATAATATTGCATACAAATCTACACATTGTTAAGATTTTATTAAAATTTATGCATTATTAAATAAAGTTGTTATTTATGAATATTAAATACATATGTTAAAATTAAATTAACTTTGACTTTGTATCCAAAATACGCGGCGCTGTCGAGGCCTTCAAAGAAATTGGCGGCATCCTCAATATCCAACATTTGTCAAGAACCTTACCATACATTTTTAATAAAGTCAAAATTGAGTCACTCAAGCCCACGACTGAAATATGGCTTTAGTTTCGAGAATTTTAGCCTCGTCGAAAACAAGTTCTGGAACACCAATATCATTCTCCATAACATTTTTCTTATTTTACTTTATTTAAATCGACGGATAACTTTTCGAATTCACTTCACAACTACGACTGAAAGCTAAAACAAAGAAAGCAAAAATAAGAAGCATTTTCACCATTACTATCTTTTTAAAAGGGTGTCTAATAAAAAAATTTTATAAAAGCAGATCAATAAGATTTTCTTATTAATTTTAACTCTTAAACTCTTCTCTTCTTAAACTTTGGAGGGCGAAAAAAGAGATTTTCTTATTAAAGGTAAGTGTTAATAAGATTTCCACATTATTTCATTCATTCAATAAGATATCTTATTGAAAAATGTTTGATAGTAGTTGTTAATTTTTAGTAAGATTTTCTCTATGGAATTGAAAAGATTTCTTTATGGAAAATTCTTATTATTTGGTAATATTAATAAGAAACCCTAATAAAATATCTCAAAGACCACCACTTATTGATTTTATGTGGTGGTTTTTGGCTCTGTGCAATCATATCGGTTTATTTCCGTCTATATGTCTGCATGTAATGACGATCACAGCAGAGATTTTGGGGCCATCGTTATGAATTTCGATATATTATTAGCTTGTATTTAAAATATAAAGATCATAATGCAAATTAGCGATCTCGTATGAAAATTACGCTAACCCCACATAGAAAGTAATATGAAATTGGAAGAATCTCTTAAAATTTCAATGCCTTAATTAATTTCAATTTTATTATTGAGGACATATTAAATTCAATGGCACAAAATAAAAGAATAATTGACTTTGTACTGTAAATATTATATATGAAATTTGAATAAGGCTATAAATTAAAATATAAAACTCCCCCCAAAATTTTTTTCCGGGTGCGCCCCTGTTAAAGTTCAATACCATGCCAGCAACACGTGCTATAATTTTTTTCTTTTTTATAATTTTCATTTTTTTACGTTTTTACGTTAGGTTATACCTTTCCAATGATATAAAATGAAGATGTGGTTTTAAAGGGTTCAGAAGTTATATTGTAAAACGTGAAGTCTTAATAAATTTTCAATACAAATTCAACTGGCTATTGACTTTTTTAATTTTTTGTAAAAAAAATAAAGAAAAAAAAATTGGATGAAAATTTTATGTAAAGCTGAATTATATACTTTATATTTACTTTTTTTTTTAAAAGAATAAACCTGTTTTTTGTTAAACTCCCAATTTGATTTAAATTATTTGGTTAAGCGCAACAAAATGTATTGAACGTCACTCTGTTGTTTTTTCTGAAATTGCTTATTATTTAACAGTTTTTTATTATTTATTGCTTTGAAAATAACCTCTATATTGATGTCTTTTTGGAGAAAAATTTTAATTTTTTCCCGTTAAAATTGTAAAATATGTAGGTATTTTTGGTGCAACATTATTATTTCTGCAACTGAAATAACGATTTCTGCAAAAGCTGATTTAACTGATTAAATAACTTAACAAAAATCACAGTAAGTTTTCAATTACAACATTTTTCAAATTTTTAGTGATTTTTCCCGTATATCTGCTGTGTGACGTTCAATACAAAAATCGTATAAAAACCATAGAAAAAATGATTTTTTGCAGGGCCTAAAAACAACTTCGAATCCTCTATCAATTTTCACTTAATTTGACTACTCTAACAGGAAAATTTAAAAAACTTTAAAAACAAAACACGAAAACCTCTACGTTTTTTTCTGCAATTGACCCATATATTATTAATATCAATATTACATACTTATTTGGACAGTAATATTTTACTTATAACGTTTTACCGACTCCTTATTGTTATAATTTATGTTATATATTGCATATTACTTCAAAATAAAAAACTGGTAGCGCGCCTTGCTTTCTTCTGGCAAATTAAGTTCCCCAAAACAATTTTCAAAGAAAAAATATGCTAATTCCCACATTTGGTTGAACATTTTTTTACGTGTAAGCATATAAAATTACGTAATAAATTGCGCGCATGCGTTGCATAGAAGCGTAATCCTAACTACCCAGCAGGAAACTGAGCGCTTCATTAGAGCATTTAAAGCGCTCCCAAAAAGCAGTAGAGCGCTTTGTTCTCCTTATGGATAGAGTCTTTTTTAACATTGGCATGTCATCAGATGTAGGCGCTTCGCTCTCATTACAGTAAATAACAAAACGTAGCGAGAACCGAGCACTTGGACTAAAAATAAAGCGACAAAATTCTGTTTTTCGTCACATGCGCGGATTGAACTCGGACTGCTGGCTTTACAGTCAAATGTCTTAACGCTCTACTATTTCCTTGCTTGACTACTTGTGAACAAAATGTATATAAAAATATGAGCTCCACAACTCTGAAAAGCGCAACCTTAAGCGCATTAAAAATGTGCATCAAATGTGGTGTTTCTAGCAGCGCTTTTTATTTTCCCGCTGTGTAGTCAAAAGCGATACATCGACTGAGCCACCGTTGCCAGATCTGGCGATTTATCGCCAATTGGGCGCTTTTTTCTTGTTTTTGCGCTTAAATTTTTAGAAAATCGCCTGGCGATTTTTTGGGCGATTTTTGTGAAAACCACACTTTCATAAACTCATCTAATGTGTTTCATATTTCAATTAAAGAAAATAACAATTGTTTTAAAAGTGTTTGGAACACTCTGTTAACAATGCAACTGAACACAGCTCACAAGCATTATCGATAATTTATTTATATCGAAATACTTATATTTTTTCTTCAAACCGACCGTTTGTTCAAAACATTAACTCACTTAATTTATATTTTAAACAAGAAAAAGTTGAATGTTTTCAAGCTTACGTTGAAATCAAGAAGACATGGTCAAAAATGTCAATTTTGATAATTTAGCTACATTCGAGTAAAATGCTTCATGAAGGCTCAAAACTGTTGTTGCAAGTCGCTGTCAATATCCGATGATATGATTTCAAATAGATCAATGTATGATCTAAACAATACTTCGAGAATTGACAAAATGGAGGAAGAGTCTAATATGGCTGAAGTATTTAATAGAATGGAACTACGTTTTTTGTAAAAAGTTTTTATTTTTAAAGTTGCATATTGAAAAATTCTAAATAGCGGAAGTACAATGCGGCAGTGGCAGCGTCAATGGCAGTGGCAGTAATCAGCTGTTATTTTAGGAATAATGTTGTTGAATGGTAGCATTTACATTACAGCAGCGGCAGTAATCAGTACTGCCGATGTTAGCCCAATTTCTGAATTCACTGCCACTGCCACAGTGCTACCAAGCAAACGAACGATAAAATTCAGGGAGGCAACATTCGAATAATAAAAAGACAAAGGAAAATTAAAAATACACTGCTGCTGCCGCTGATACTGCCACTGCTGCATTGTAATTTGCAGGCAGTAAAATACGAAACAGCTGATCATTGTCACTGCCACTGACACTGCTACTGACGCTGACACTGCCGCATTGTAATTCCGCTAAAATAGTTATCTTTATCTATATATATAAAAAGAAGTGTACATTTTTATTGTCACTCCATAACTCGAGAACGGCTCGACCGATTGCCATAAAATTTTTAGGGAAGGTGCAGGGAGGAATGATGATGGTTAGTTGATTCTCGAGTTATGACTTTTTTCCTGAAAATATTCAACATTTTAAAAAAAAATTTAATTTTCGGTCCGACCTAATGAAAAAAATCGATTCAAACTAATACACAAACTCATACATACACACATTCATTTGATTGACAGCATATATGTACATGTCAAACAGATGAACCTGTCAAAATGCACATGTTTGCCAATGCACTTTCTTTCAATTTTGGATTCTGATACAGCCAGTCATACATTCGTTGTTTTCCAATTGAAATTTTTTAAGAAGTGATTTTTTTTTTGAGATTCATAAATATTGGTTTGTATTAATAATTTTAAAAGTGATTTTAAGTGTGTTCAGTGCAAAAAATATGTTTGGATTTAAGAAAACATAGTGAAAAGTGATTGCTCATACGATTTTTCATATAAAATCGTTAAAAATCAGTTTTTCGTTCTTTTTGACAGGTCTCATTGGTTTGAGTTTCCATTTGCGAGAAAAATATAGACTTAGTAAAAACTTGCCACACCCTCTTTTGACGCCCACACATCAATAAAAATGCTATATTTGAGACGGTTTTGGCCGTATTAGACTAAAATTTGGTAATTAACTTTGTATGATTACTTTGGGCAACTTTACTAAAAATGGGCGTGGTCGGAATTTATATACGCCGACCTTTTAGAAATCATTATAATTGCTTTGGAACTAAATCTATATATATAAAAATAAGTTGCATTGTGTTTGAAATTGGTGTTCTCGGTAATGCGTGAACCTATTTTGTTTCTGGAAATTTCCCATGAAAGGTGACGTCAATACGAAGGTTTCTTTAAATGGTCCTTTTATGTGTATTGGTTCATGAATTACAGGCATTTTAGTGAACTTATCAACAATACAGGTGTGAAAAAATACAGGTGCGCACATATGGTGTATATGGGGAAATATTTGCAAGGGTAATTGGAAATAAATGGAATATTGGAATAATTTGGCAAGTCTCACTTTAGTTTGCATTAGCGCGAAAAATATGGGCATAGTAAAAATTTTCCATACCCCTTTTTTTCCATACCCCCTTTTACCGCCAACAAATCAATACAAATGCTATATTTAAGATGGTTTTGGTCGTATTAGACTAAAATTTGGTAAATAAGCTCGTATGCTTACTGTCGGCAACTATACTAAAACTGGGCTTGGTCTAACTAACCACTTTTTAGAAATCATTATTATTCCTGAGTTGTACATGTTTTGATAGTGAAACTTGATATGTAGACGTTATGGGCCCAAGAGGTAGTTATTATATATTTGAGCGAACATTAGACAAGGGGGAATTTGGCCACACAGGCCAAATTTATGATATCGAATTGCTTTGGAACTAAATGTCGTATGTAACTATGCAATAGACTCCTAAACTTAGGCTTGCCATACGTCAGGATTTGGTCCGGATTGTCCGGACTTTTCAACTATGTGCGGACTTTGTCTGGACTAGTGATTTTGTCCGGACAAATTGAAAAAATAATTATAATATCTCTTTCCTAAAAAAAAGTTCTCGTGTGAACACAAAGTGATCTTTAAGAAAGTAGCTGAAACACCCTGTGTAAGAAACTAATAAAATAATTTAATGAACTGTTAATCCTATCTTTGTTATATTTACGATTGTTGTTTGCAGTTAGTATTAATTTGTTTTGACCCTTCTTGATTTGCAAAATGTTGCGATTTGTTTTTGTAGGTGTTTGAGTACTATTTTGTACTAAGTAGCCCCACATTTGATACATATTTAGTGCAAAATTCATTTTAGTTTTTGTTTTATTTTTATTTTCATATAATTATTTATTGTGGAGTTATTGTTACGTTTTTATATTCATATTAAGTTTATTATTTTTTAAAGAACTTGTTTATTTTTAAATATTTCATTTAATATAAATGAATTTCATACTTCCTAATTGTTTTATATTCCTACTAATTTGAAAGCAGCAAAGGTATCCAAGAAGAATGAATTGTACAAGTGAAGCAAAATTGTGGATGTCATCTACTCCCCACAAAAAAAAAAACTCAAAAAGTGTCCGGACTTGTTTTCAAAAAATTATGGCAAGCCTACTCATCCGAATAGCATGAAAATTTGTGTATAGAAGGTTTTTTTTTATCCACCTTGAACACCAGAGAGCGCTGTAGTACAATTTTTTTACAAAACTGCCTAAAACTCACAAACCGCTTATGTGATTGGAATGAAATGTGGTATACAGTGGTTTTCATGTTGGTTGATTTTTGATGCAATCTTTTTTGACCTATCCTGTACACCAGAGGGCGCTGTAGTACAATTTTTTTACAAAACTGCCTAAAACTCACAAACCGCTTATGTGATTGGAATGAAAAGTGGTATACAGTCGGTTTCATGTACGTTGAGTGTTTGGTTGCTATCTTTTTTGACCTATTTTGAACACCAGAGGGCGCTGTAGTACACATTTTTTACAAAATCGCATATTTTTAGTTGTTACATATGCAAATATTTACAAAATATAAAATATTTCTTAAATTTAGTAAAATTAAAAAATTTCCGTTATTTTGCCATCAAAAACATGAACATATCTTGAAAACTATGAAAAATTTTACTACAACGATATATTTGATGCAACATCGTTCCAAAACTGAGGAAAACACAATCAGAAATTAAATTTTGTGACTTTCGATTCAAATATCTCCGCTGCTTTTTTATACACTTTGTTAAATTTTTTTTTGTCTTAAAACTTCATCAAAGTACTATAAAAACCTTATTGCAAAAATACCGTTAGTTGAGTATATATATTTTAAATATTTTTTTCAAAAAAGGTCTGAAATTTCGTAGTTTTCCTCAAAAAAAGGCTCAAAATTTGTTTTTGTTGTAAAAATAATTTAAATTCAAATTCGCAAATTTTCAGCTCTATTTAAAAACTATAATATTTATAGGCAAAAAGTATTTCAATTTTACGCAAAAATTAAAAATCATTTTTGTGATTAAAAAAACAAGGCCTATCCCTTGATTTTTTCGAACAAAATTTTTTTCCAATATTGTGTTTTTATATTTTTAAAAAAATAAACAACCTAAAAAATTAATTTTTTAGAAAAAATTAGCTTAGTATCTCTTACCAATCAAAAGTTATAGCCACCTCGGTAGTCGAGTTGGTAGCGTGCTCGACTGCCACCCCACAGGTTTCGGGTTCGATTCCCGGCCAGGCCATGGTTCTTCGCTTTAAAACCTTTCTAAAAGTTTCCATCCTCATTTCTAATCAACTGAAATTCAAAATGCATCAATATTTACAACTTGAAGTTGTAGTTGATGGTAGAGAAGTTTGTGGATGAGATTGCCTTATACCTTGAATTGACTGAGGTAAAGGCATAACACTTGCCTCTGATTCAAATTCACATGTTTCTTTGGCTTCCCACCACGCTTAAAACATTCTACACGTGTTTCACTTGATTGCCCTTTCCTTCCCACTAATCTATCACCCCATTTCGAACTAAGGCAGATTTGACTGAATAGGCATTCCACCTGAAATCCTTGGTTCAAAGCTAAAAAAAAAAAAAAACTTCAAAATTACTGAGCCGATAGAGCTGAAATTTTGGCAGTACATTTTTTTCAAGTACGAGATGGCTTAAATTTCTGTCACACCCCATTTAACCGCCAACAAATCAATAAAAATACTATATTTCCTGCGGTTTTCGTCGATTTGGCTACATTTTGATAATTTAGTTTGTATGCTCACTGTCGGCAACTGTACTAAGACTGGGTAATATCCATCTACTAGAAAACTGGGATGGGCATTATATAAGTGGGTGTGGCTTCGCCCACACAGTTAAAATTTGTATTATCGAATAGCTTTGAAAGTAAAAGTAGCAGTACTTAAATACAAACTCAAAATGGAGTTACTATTTGGTGATCTCCTGCTACTGGGAAACTGTAACGGGCAGTGGAAAATGACTATGAGTCTAAGAAAAGTTTTGAATACACCTATTATGTTCCCATATAGTTGCAGGGTGCAGCAACGCGCGCCGGGAAAAGGCTATTATCGTATAATAATGAAACTCAGTATGGAGTTACTTCTTGATCAGGTCTTTCTACCCAGAAAACATTCAGGTTTGAGAATGATTTGATATCAAATGTATTTCTCAAATGTTAAACGTTTTATATTGATTTGAGATTGATTTGGAATGATAGCATTCTCAACAAAAAGGGGACTTTGTTCTCAAACTGAGAAATACGTTTATTCTCAAATTGATATTAAATGTTGATCTCAAACCTGTTTCAAATGTGATTTTCAAACTGTTCAGAAAAACATGTACTCTCAAATCAACTTTAAATCGACCTCAAATATTAATTCAAATATTAATTCTCGATTTGAAAATGACTTGAGAATCACATTTGAAATCAAATTTGAGAAAAAAATTCTCAAACCTTTGAATTGTGTTTGCTGGCTATTGAAAAACTGATGAAAACGGGGCGTGGCTCCACCCATATAAACCAAATATACGATACAGAATAGCTATGGAAGTAAAAGTCACAGAACATTGAAACTCAGAATGTAGATACCATTTGGTAATATCCTGCTACTGGAAAATAAAAAGTGCAAACAATTTACGATAGAGGGCGCTGCTATAGACTCCAAAACTACTGCACCGATTGAACTCTAACTATGTTTCGAGTACGATATGATGGTTTGGAAATAGTATCGTTGAAGGCATTATAACATATTCCGGTACTTATGTAGATAAGGTGCAGCAAAGCGTACCGGGATAAAAGCTAGTAGTCTCTAAATAATGTTATTTAACGATCAAAATTCTCGTATAAAATTAAGTAGCTTTTTTATTATTTTTTACAGATCTCAATATTATTTCAATAAATGCGAAAATAAGAACTTTTATATATCTAATACTATTAACAGATATCAATATTATTTGAAAAAAATGTATATAATTTTTTTGTTTTTTCTAATATAATAAATTTCTTGCGATTTTGGTCATTTTTTTTTTTTTGGGCGATATTTTTTTTAAATCTTGCGCTTTTCTCAAAAAAGTTCTGGCAACACTGGACTGAGCGCTCTTGCTACGAATAATCGGTAGCGCCGGTGTACAAGCACGACAGCCAGTTTTATGTTCCCAAGCAACTGTCAATGCTACCTTGTATTATTATACCATGGGCTTAAACCATGATACAATTACAAGGTAAGCTCATTTTAAGATGGCTGCTCAAATGAGAAATTTTGCAATAACAAAGCTATAGGATCTATAAACGTCAAGCGACAAAAGCAACAACAACAATTGGAAAAACTAAAAATTACCAGCTGATTTTGACTACTACCGCAACCTGCTCTTCAATATGCCTACCTTGTAATTGTATCATGGGCTTAAACTTTAAACCCATCGTAAATGTCGTAAATTTTCAATTAGGTTACATCTAGTTTTCTCAGTCTTTTTAGATTTGAACAAAGGGTTTCAGGCAAGGACCGTAACTGTTATGACTTTTTCAAAAAAGTCAATTAATAATGGTTATTTTCTGACCGATTTTTTTGTTGGTCAAAAATAAAAGTTAAAGTTTGACTTTTATTTTTTTTTTGTCAAAAATAACAGTTGAAATTTGACTTTTTTTTATTCGGTCCAAAATAACAGTTAAAATTTGACTTTTATTTTTTCGGTCGAAAATAAAAGTTAAAATATTACTAGCTTGTCTGGTACACCTTGATTTGCACCCAAAAATATGCTAAGGAGCCGAACGAGTATAAGTATTTTACATATTTCATTGAGTATTGATAGGGTAGAGAACAGCAAGTAACTCGGGTATGATTTGAGTATCCAATATCTATCGGATACTCATTGCAGTTCTCTGATGTGTAGTGATTCGACAAACAACTGCGACAGGGACCGCAATGTGTAGTGATAAGCAAAACGAAGGCAAAGAAGAGTAGAATGAATAGAATTTATACTTTTGTTGTGATTTTCACTCTTAACAGAAAAAATAAAAGTAAAATTTTAACAGTTATTTTTGACCGAAAAAGTAAAAGTCATTATTAAGTCAAATTTTAACTTTTATTTTTGACCGAAAAAATTAAAATCAAATGTCAACTTTTATTTTTGACTAAAAAAAATCGGTCACAAATAACCATTATTTTTTGACTTTTTTTAAAAAAGTCAAATAAATAAATAGCATTTAAGATTATTATTCCTTAGCTAACAAGCATCGCACTGCACTCGCACTCCTTTATTCAAATATCGAAAAGACACATTTTTTCCGCCTGACTTTTTGAATTGAAATTTCGAAAATAACAGTTATTTTCGGTCCCTGGTTTCAGGTGTTATACCTGTTAAGTCAAGTCAGTCTTCGTTCGAAATGGGGTGGTAAAGAAAAGAGTTTAGTGGAAAAGACCTCTACCTCTACCTCTACCTCTACCTCTCTAAAACCTCTACCTCTCTAAAAATTATAAGAAGAAAGTTTCGCTTTGTCAAAATAGAAAAATAAAACGTTGCAGAAGGCTCTCTTAATTCAAGATACTATACAAACATATGGTTAGAAAATCCTCCATTAAAATTAAAATTTAAGTCGTCAGATCTTAATACTGTTCAAATACTTAAAAAACAGATAAATATTAAAGTGCACAACTCTAAAAAAATTGTTAAGTAGAACTGGAGAAAAAAATTCGAAAAGATGAAAGTGGCGAATATTAGAAAATAAAGTAGAAATATTAGAGAAAATTGTTTAGAAAAATATTAAAAAAAGTAAGAAAAATTACTATAAGAAATAGATTGATTTTCTATAAATAGATATTTATGAATTAATAAAATGTTGATGTTGATTTAAGTTATAAGAAAAATGGAACTTTAATAGTTCTATTTAAAAAAATATAGAATTGGTAAAAAATTTATATTGGTTGGTTTATCGTAGCAAATGTTAGAGGGAAAAGTTATTTTTAATGGTAACTTTTGTAGGTTTTTTTTTGCTATGTTTCAACAGCGAACGTACCCAAAGCCCAAACCAATGTTGCCGCCACTACCGCTGGCTAAAATGGCACTTTCACATCCGTTGAAATCTCCCGCTGCAGCTCCGCCACTGGACATCGCTGCAGCCGCTGCCGCAGCTGCTGCTGCTGTTGTTGCACGCTGAGGACGCCTTTTGTAGAATTCAATCTCATCGACCGTCCAAACAGCGCCCTTGACGTTCTCCACACGCATGAAGCACTTGTGCAGCGACAAGTTATGCCGCACTGCATTCTATATGTTCAGTTTATGTATTTTAAATATTTTAACAAGAGGGTATTTTCGATTTTTTTTTTTGCTTTTTAATGTTTATGTTATTAAATTAAAGCAATAACTTAGAGCAAGTAAGGAACTAGAAGCAGTTTTCATGCAAAATTAAAAATTAAGCGCATGCTAAACGTTAATTTACTCTAAAAGCTGCCTTTTTATGCCCCCAACTGTATGTTAGGTTTTGTTTATTTCTTACATATATTTGGCTGTATTAAAGCTGTATTACTGGGAATACAAACCAGAGACTTGAGCACTTACCTTCCAAGTTGCGGCGTTTCGTCGAAAGTAGCAGAAGGTATTTTGAAACCAGTTGTAGATCTCATTAAGGGTCAACTGTTTATCAGGCGATTCTATAATGGACTGTCGTTGCAACAGCATAAAAATAATAGTAAATTTAATGTTAATTTACGTAAGGTACCATACCTACAGTGCTATTGAAAATTAATAACGTTTGGATTGTATTTCAAAAGATGACGAGGGTAATTTCAGAAGTTGGTGACTTTTTGAATGTGACGCGAAGTAACTTTAAATGCAACACTGATGCTGTCGACTAACATCTGTTAATAGACTCTACTGTCAGTTAATAAGCAAGCTGTGACATTTAGTTTGTGTTTGATAGCCATTGAAAGCAGACAACCTCATGAATTTCGACGGAAATGGAAAAAGTGAATTCACGCACGTAATTTTGTGTTTTGGGAACACAAATTGGCCACCAATATCTTGCGATTTAACATCGTCAGACTTCTTTCTTTGAGGTTATGTCTTATGTCTTCTGTTGTGTCTACTTTTCAATCCTGTTACGTCTACAATGTGAACATGTTAAAGTGCTCAAATGCGAGTTACCTACATTCAAGTTATTTTTACGTTACTTAAAATAATTTTCAGTAAAATCCCTTTTAAGTTGTTCAGTACATAGTGTTTTGTACTGAAATGTGTTGAAAGATCGATGAAAATCAACGTTTCTGAATATTTTAAATTTTATATTTACCACATTTGAGAATTTAACCCTCGATATCTTGAGTTAATTTTTTTACTTTGAAGCATATATAACGGGAAATCTTCTTTTTACCTAATTTTACTTAAAATACAACCCAAATGACATTAACTTCTATCAGCACTCTAGATACTTACAACCTTAATATTCAAAGAGAGAATAAAACTGAGTTTAACCACTGGATTAATTTAAGTACTCTTCTTATATAATTTCAAAAATTTTCAGAGTTTCTTAATTAAATTGAAAGGATTTTTATAACAAAAATGTACTCACTTGTCTTATCAAAGATGCATATGTAAACGGTGGACGCACATCAGCGTTTTTATAAAAATCCCGATTGCGTTGAATTTCTTGAAAATATAAGAAAACATGAGTGTTTAAAAGTGTTAACGTAAATGTGAGTCAAGTATTTTTAAAAGTTTTTGGGTTATTTTGAGCACTTCTCATATTTTTTTTTTGTTATTTTATCAACCAAAAATTACTCACCTTGTTGTACATCTAGGCCGGCTCTCTCTAGCATATATGGTAAGCCTGGAATATATCGAACTTTGCAAATGTCTAAGATTTTGTCTTGCAGTAACATTAATAGCAAGTATAACTTTCAAAAAGGCAAAAAAAATTTACTAAATCGTCATAAGCAGTAAGGATTATCATAAAGAACAATCGCATGAATATGCTTACAAGTGAAATAAAATTGTATCGATTCCGAAAAAAATTTCCTGTATATTTGTCCGACTTAGTAAATTTTCTCGCTTAGAATTAATAACTCTTCTAACTCAAACTTACCGCCGGTTAAGGCCAGAGGACTTTTATCACTTATTCTTTTCCGTATCGATGATATGTTTGAAGAGTTCAACATTGGTGATCCTATCGTCACTGGAATGGCTGCTGTATTGTTGAGACTCATATTCGGCGGGGTACAGCGGAGGTTATTATTAAATGCACCCTCTGATGGAACCTAGAATTTACGTTTGAAATTGTTCTTAGCTAAGTCGGTCTATTTTATTGGAGGGGATGAATTTAGAAATAAGAAATAAATAAGTTAAAATTGAAAAAAACTACACGCAAAGAAAAAAACGTTTATCGCCAGCTTGCCGCAAACGAACTTCGTTTGTCGTGCTTGAAATCGTTATTTGCAAACGTTTCAACAGTTGTCATAATAACAGTTCAGTTGCGAGAAACGCGTCATATAGTTGCAGGAATATATTTCCTTTGTCATAAACGTGAGTGATTTTTAAATTGCAGCAATTGAAAACTTCGTTTTTCCCAACTGAAAATTTTGTTTATTTTTCCCTTCGTTGTATAAACATAACGCTTATAGTTTAAAGTTACTTTTTGGACAAATTGTTACTATATAAGGAAATTGGTAGTTTGCTTAATACGCGGACGGAGATAGCAACGGAGGTGCAATCCATACGAAGACGGACGGACATAAAGAGAAGGATTATTAATATAATAAATAATAATGACCGAGATAGCTTGCGGTATATATTATAAGGTATATTTTTAAGTTGTGACAACTGAATATTCGTTTGCGGCAAATACAGCTCGCAAACGAAGTATAGTTGGTGGATTTTTCAGTTGTGGTAAACGAAAAATTTCTTTGCGTGTACGAATGCAATTTGAGAAGTCAGTGATTTTTGAATTTTCCACGTAGTAGCTTTAAATGCAACACTGGTTCTCTCAACAAATCTCTGTTAATAGACTACTGTCAAAATTTGGAGCAGGATGCGTCATTGGGACTTATCTGGATGACTTTGTACCAAAGAAGGCAAAGGAGAAGGAGGGTCTATCGGGCAACAAGATCATGGCGACAGGTTTTATGGTATGTATGCGCAATCATTCACATCGATTATCTTGAAAAGGGTAAAACAATCACCGGCGATTGTGAAATTTGATAATTTCCCAATTATTTACAGCTTTTGAACAAATTTGACATTGATTTGAAGCACAAACGACTACATTTGGCGAAGAAAAAAGTGCTCTTCCACCATGATAACGCACTGGCGCAAACGTCTCTTTTTGCCACGGCAAAAATTCATAAATAGGGCTACGAAGTGCTATCCCACCCGTTATATTTGGTAGATTTAGCACCCTGCGACAATTTTCTATTTCGAAACCTGAAAAAATGGCTCGGAGGCAAGAGATTTGAATCGAATGAAGAGGTCATCACTGAAACAAAGGCCTATTTTGAGGGCCTTGATAAAACCTATTATTTGGATGAAATAAAAAAAAAATTGAAAAAACGCTGGCCTCAAAGTATCGATCTAAAAGGAGACTATGTGGAGAAACAAAACTTTTCTTACCGAAAAAATAGCTGTTATTCATAAAGTCACTGACTTATCAAATTACTCTCGTAATATTGTGAGTTTTTTCGAAGCGTATTTTCGATTAAGATTAAAAAAATGAACTCAGGGTATGATTTTTAAGAGTTGGTGCATTTTTTTAAGTAAAAGTTAGGACCCTCTCAGAAACTAATGTACCCGCCCTTAATTTTTATCAAAAATATTGATATTTCGCTATGTGAACGGGTTCTCCCTAGATTTAACAAAAACAAGTAGACGCTTCTAGCACGGTTTGGTTAATATTTCTTGATATTTTTGAAAGTTTGATCAAAGTATTACCTTAGTTTTTGAAAACTTACCTTGAGTTCCCTTTTTTCAGGCGACAAGAAATGCTTGGTCAAGTAGAGATGGTGCATCATGGCTTGCAGTCGATCGCGTTCTTTCTGCAGATGTATCTCCAGTTGTGACACAACCTGCATTTGCACACGCGCCTGGGCTGTTGAGCGATCATCTAGGCCATGCTCAGAGTTCAAATGCCTGTTGGGTTTACAATAACAAGCTTATGATGGTATAGCTAACGTAACTTAATAAACCCAGGCATAAATATGATTCAGAAAATGAAAAGAGCCTCATTATCTCCCCATTTCTTCTCACAAAAATCAATCATTCCATGAATTTCCAAAAATAAAACGGGATACATGATAGTTTAGATTTTTTTAACAGGATTAAGTTTCGACACGAACTCTTAAGAAAATTGGCGCGTTGCTGGAGAGAAAATTTACCCCTTCATTCTGTATCACGCAATAGCGCACTAACGATAAGCAATTGGTTTATATATGGAAGAAAGTAGTGCTGATCGTTTCTTTTTTGTCGTTCGTGCCCTGTTTCGTGATACAGAATGATCGGGTTTGTTTTTAGTTATAAAGCCGTACAGGGTGGTCCAAAAACAGTTTTAAAATTAATACTTCGACATGTCTGTCGAAGTTAACACTCTCTTAGGTTAATCACATCTCACATCTCTAGCCTACATGTAGAGCCAATGCAGCCAAAACTACAAACAAACTTCTTCTGCAAAATTTGGTGTTTGGTGCTTAAATGCCTGCTAAGGTTTTTTATAATAGGTCTGTTTCCGTTCTCACTTCAAGTAGCTTGAAGTTACTCGAAAGCATTTCTTTGGACATTTTTCCCAGTACGAGAGAGAAGAAGAACAAGCAAAATGTCACTCTATATCACTCGAACTTTACTTGAACAATTTCTCCGAGCACGAATTGATTGTCAAAGTGACAGAATGAAGTTGTTGTGTTGCGTTGTGTTGTGACAAATGTATGCAAATGGTTAGCAAATTAATAAAACTTAAGTTAAAATAAATCTAAAAACTTTTTTCCATACATTAAACACACCAATCAGCCAATTCAATTTTTATTTAATTTCAATTGTCAAAAACAGCTGTTGTGCTTGAAACTTACTTAAAATCATTTCCGTTAAATTTGACAGATTTTCTCCTCTTGACAGATAGTCAAATCACTCTCTATTACTTGAATTTTGATCGAAATTTACTTGAAGTGAGTACGAATTACTTGAATCCATATTACTTGAATCCTAACTTAGGTTATGGCATGCTTAGTTTTGACCACGCCTCCTCCGCCCCCTTTACAAGATATGCAAATCTACGTAACGTGTAAGTAGTTCATACTTTTTTAGCGAAAATGTTCGTCTAATTAATTTAAAAAAAATGTTGTGATTTTGACACCAAAAACTTCCGCATATCTCCAAAATTCCACAAACTTTTGGTACAACGTCTTTTTCTTATAACATCGCTTCCTTAGAATAACAAAATACAATCAGAAATTTGTATGTTTCACTTTCGATGCAAACAACTTCATTGTTTTTGAATATATTTCACACAATTCTTTTTTGAAAAATTTTATTAACTGTTTCTGTCATCAAAAATCGAGCCCCATACTCAGTGATTTTTTAAAGAAATTAAATTTTTTCATAAGTTGTTTTTATTCATTTTATAGAATTGAATTAAGCTCATTTTATAGAATTAAGTTCCAAGAATAATTTATGTGAAAGAATTATATCAATATCTCTTTGCGATCAAAAGTTATCGCTATAAATCTATTTTCTCGGGGCCTATCGCTTTATTTTCAACCGATAGAAAAAAACACGCAAAAAAAAAGTGGCGTCCGTGGCGTAGTTGGTTAAAGTGGCCTCTATGTCAACGAACTTGGAAACCCGGGTTTGAATCCTAGCAGCGATGGAAAATTATTTGAATTAAAAATGATTTCTCTGTACGGCCGTCACCTCTCTGCAGACAATGGCAAACCTCAGAGAGTAATCAAAATGCCATGTAAAGCTTCTTGAGAAAAATAACATTCCGTTCATCGCAGTTCGGAGTCGGCGTTAAACCTGTAGGTCCGGTTCTCGGTCAATTGTGTAAACAAACTTAATAACACGCACAACACAACTGATCATAATAAGCTAGGTCAAAGTCCTTTCAAGGGCTGAAATGGCCAGCTATTTATTTATTTATTTATTACAAAAACCATGGTCCCTGTAATACAGTGGTGCTCACTTCATGGTTTCCCCAAGAATGATAGAAACAAGATTATGCGTTCCGCAAATGAGAGAGAGAGAACATGACGTCTCATGCGATATTGTCAGTTATAAATAAGAATATCTTTGAACAAATTTTACATAAAATGTTTTATATAATTTTTTTGTTAGAAAAATTATTTAGGAACGCATAGTTTTGTAGCGTGTCAAAATGCCTTTTGCAGTATCATAAGGCTCTGAATACACTAAACGAAAAACATTTAAAAGTTTGTAAGTCAGCTTAGTTGGAAAATTTTGCATGAAGCCTACAAAACTTGAATAATGCAACAAAGAAAATTTTCTATATGTACTTGTTAGGGACCTTTTCTGTGTTTTTCCAAAACAAAATCTTATTAAACAAATATCCAGGTAAAACAAGATAACTTAAGAAAATTGCATTTTGTATGAAAATTCGAAATAAAAATTATAAATTCACCTAAAAAAAAACAACAAAGTTTCATAAACTTTGTAAGTAAAAAGAGTGCAATTTTTTTGTATCATATACTCGATACTCTGACATAAGTTTTTGCTGTTTATAATAAGAAGTAACTAATTTTATCTACTTTTATAAAAGGTTTCTTTTTTAGTGCCTTTTACTCAAAATTACGAGTTTTGCTTTTCAGGCTTGGAATTGGTGCTTTTTGGCTTGGAATTCTTGGCAACACTGATTCACAGACTTTGGAATAATTTTACTATGGGGCCCACGCCTAAATATTTTTTTTTCTTATTTCTATAATATGTATAGGGACCTCCTAAACCTATTGGTACAATAAAATTTTGTTAGTCTCGAATAGTTTAGGAGAAAAAAATCTTGAAAGTTTAAAAAATTCATATATTTCCGTCAGAGCTGTAAAAGATTGAATCATTTCGGAATGCACACACTCTTAAAACATTCAAAAGCTGCATCAACCAGATTGCAATCTTATGCTTCTGTAGAGTAAATGAATTACAAATGCACAATTCATCATTCTTTGTAGATAAAAGAATGCACACCAACGCTTTTTTAAGGAATGGGACTTATGAAAAATATCAATCCCATTCTTGTAGGCTTAAGAAATACGATGAATGCACTCAGTTTTATCATTATTTTCAACTCTGAAACACATTTTATTTACTACCATGAAATACTACTAAATATAGAGCAGCATTTTGCATTTTTGTTGTCATTTGTTTTCGACGGCCGATCTTAGTGACATACTTTTGTCTTTCCTTTGACATTTCCTGGAATAATAAAGTGCTTGTTAGCAATAAATATTATTAACAAAATGTATAAAAATTAACTTCTACAATTTGTTGTATATAATACTTTTTCTATACATGATATCAAGCCAATGGCAACCCATCACAGTCATGCCCAACAGGCACACACACATACACAAATACACGCAAAACAACTTCAGACAACAACAAATCCTTGCGGCTGAAGCCATCGCCGTCTGCATTCACTAAAATTTCAATTCGGCTGCAACTATCGTGGCTGAAGCCATCGGTGGCTGCACTCGTTAAAATTTCAATTCAGTGTGCATTCTTTACGTTTTGCAATTCATAACTTGAAAACAATTTTAATCAGCCTAAAGACTTAAGCCTAAAGAGTTCACACTTTGAATGCTACAAAAAAAGAGTTCAGCTTTTGAATTTTTAAACAAGAGAATGAAAACTGAAAATGATTCAATCTTTTACAGCTCTGATTTCCGTATACGAAAATATTCATATTTTTATACAGAAGAGTGATATTTTTATTTTACTTTTCCGAAGAATTTATTTTCAATTTCGTCAATTTGCCTTAGCGATCGCACATTTGCATACGTTTGTATGCCAAGCAAAAGTGCTGTGTGACGTCATGCACTCAATTGCAAAAGAGAGCATTAGATAACGGGACTGCGAAACGCCTAATCTTGTTTCTACCATTCTTGTGGTTTCCCATAGCCCGCGGGCATCGTGTGTTGTTGAGCTTTTGCACACCAAGTAGCAATCGGCTCGCTGTGTTTGTACACTGCGAAAAAGTTTGTTTTTTCTGCTTTGCTTTAAATTTCAAGCCAGGAAATTAATAATAATGTTTCAGGAAATTATATTCTTCACTTTTATCTTTTTATGATATTTTCTACGTTAAAATAGCGAAAAACAAACACAAAAATAAAAGATACAGTAGTTTCGACTATGTCGTAACACAAGACGTAGAATTAGTCAATTCGCTTTTGATGATATCTTTTTTAAAAAGTATTTAGCAAAATATTTATTCCATACACCTGAGCATATGACCTTTAAAAGAGTGCCGGAGAGGGTTAATGTGTATCACCGACCTCCATTATTTTTGCAAAAGGAACATTTTTGCCTTTAACACATATTTCCTCCGACCACTCCTTAGGGGGCTCCCATACAAATTTTATGGTTTTTGCTTATTTATTCCATACACCTGAGCATATGACCTTCAAGAGAGTGCCGGAGAGGGTTAATATATGTGACCGACCCCCTTTACTTTTGTAAAAGCAACATTTTGGCCTTTGACACCTTTTCCCTCCGACCACTCCTTAGGGGGGCTCCCATACAAATTTTATGGTTTTTGCTTATTTATTCCATACACCTGAGCATATGACCTTTAAAAGAGTGCCGGAAAGGGTTAATATGTATCACCAACCCCTATTACTTTTGCAAAAGGAACATTTTTGCCTTTAACACATATTTCCTCCGACCACTCCTTAGGGGGGCTCCCATACAAATTTTATGGTTTTGTCGATAAAACCGGAAACTGTCGATAAATAGGTAGCAAGTTTAAGCAAACAAAAACATCAAATGTTGGCTTTATATTTCATGTAATTGTGCAAAATTTATATAAGTTAGAGAGTTCTAACATGAATTTTTGTCGCATTGAGGATCAAGCAGACCAACAAGTGCTAACATCAACATTGTACGATCAGAACTTTAGGCCCACCAAAGGCTCAAAAAGTTATATAAATACCGACACCTGATCACTATCAACCACCCTACTTACCTCCGAGAGTGACGTATTCTACGTCAAAAAAGAAATTATTATATTGAAAATCCCACACTCGACAAGATTTCCTTGCACCAAATATTGTGAGAGCTTTTAACAACTTCTTGTTTCAGTGTAAAGATCTCTTGATGTTGTTTGAACCGTGCGTTGATCACCACTGATTTAATATGAGCTTTAAAGTAATTTAGTGAAGCTTTTTTTATACCCCCACGTTTAAAAAACGTAGAAGGGGTATATTAATTTTGTCACTCCGTTTGTAATGCCTATAAGGAGGCGTGGTAGGTATAGAAAAGTGTATATATTCTTGATCAGCATCACCACCCGAGTCGATTTAGCCATGTCCGTCTGTCTGTCCGTCTGTGATCACGATTACAGCCGTAATTCTTAAGCTATCCTCACGAAAATCAATATTTAAGCTTTTATTTAAAAAATAAAGGTCAAGTTCGAAAATGAGCCAAATCAGATGAAAACCACGCCTACCTCCCATACAAAGTGACTTTATCAAAACGGTAAAATCTCTTAGAATTCCACAAAAATTAATATATGGACTGGAAATTGTGCATATGAGCTTTGCTAGTTAATATACACTCTGAGTATGAAATACAAACAAATCCGATGAAAACCACGCCTACCTCCCATACAAAGTGACTTTATCAAAAATGTAAAATCTCTTTAAATGCCATAAAAAATAATACATGGACTTGAAATTTTGCATATGAACTTTGATATATAACATGTACTCTGTGTATGAAATTCAACCAAATCAAGTGAAAACCACACCCACCTCCCATACAGAGTGACCTCATTAAAGAGCAAAAACGAATATTTTCTGTTAAAACTAGGACGAGAAAATGTTTACAAATACACATTTTTTTGATTTCCTAAGACTTGAAATATATTTTGGTACGGCCCAGTCGAAGATCATTTCTTACTATTTTTTCATCGTTTGGATTTCTAAAAATATTGAAACGAGGACTAAATATCAAAATTTTCTATTTTTCACCCGAATAAAACCAGGTATATCAGCTAGTCTATATTAATAAAAATCATTTTCTGTTTGTTTGACTACAATACAAATCCTAACGGCTCAACGGATTTAACTAAAATTCGGCGCAAATATTACTTGAATCCTAATTTAGGTTATGACATACTAAATTTTGACCACGCCTCTTCCGCCCCTTTGCAAGAAACGCAAATCTAACTACTAGCGTACTTTTTTCGAGCGAAAAGGCTCGACTTATTAATTTTGAGGAAATCCTGTTATTTTGACTCCAAAACATTCACATATCTTTAAAATTGCACAAACTTCTGGAACAACGTCTTTTTCTAATAACATCGTTTCCTTAGAATAACAAAAAACTATTCGTTTATTTTATTTTCGATACTAATAACTCCGTTGTGTTTGAATATATTTCATTCAATTTTTCTTCGTTGATAAACTCAATGCAAGCACTTAATAAAAACTTATTGAAAATTACCGTCAATTAAATGTATATATTTTTAATTTTTTTTTTTTAAAAAGGGTCAAAATATTCACTTTTTACTCACAAAATGGCACAAAAGCTGTTTTTGTTGTTAAAATAATAAAAACTCAAAATTGCATTTTTTACTTCCTTTAATATGACGTTGCGTTTTATAGCAAAAGTGACCTCAGTTTTACGAAAAATTTTATTAACTGTTTCTGTCACCAAAAAACAAAACCTACCCCAGCAGTTTTTTAAAGAAATTAATTTTTTCAAATGTTGTTTTTATTCTTTTTATGGAATAGTTAAGCTCCAAGAATAATTTATGTGACAAAATTATATTAATATCTCTTTCCGATCAAAAGTTATCACTATAAATCTATTTTCTCGGTCCCTCGGTATCTCTTTATTTTCAACCAATAGAAGAAACATGGATCTTTAATATGAGCTTTAAAGTGAATTTTTTTTTTCTTTTTTTGGATTTTTAAAATTAATAAATCGAGGACGAAATATCCAAATTTTAAATCTTTTCACCCGAGTAAAACCAGGTATATCAGCTAGTATTTAAATAAAATTATAGATTTTAGGAAAATTTGGACTCGATAGGTGAAGTTGGGGTATTTACGAAAATGTAGTTTACCTGTATACTGAGAAATATAAGGTGCGTTTTTTGGGCAAGCGCATATAGCGATGCCATAAGCGCTTAACATTTTCTCTTCAAAACTTGGCAGCATTGATAATTTCAATTGTTTTTGTTTGTATATAAATAGACTGTTTTCTATTACCGATCTGACATAAACATCGTTGTTTTCCAAAAAATGCTACCAATTAATGACGTAAAGTACAACTTTCTTGATCAGGCAAGTGTTTTTATCGGCGACTAAGAGCTAAGCGGCTAAAATTATCCTGCCTTAGCTAAGCATTTTTTGTATGAAAAATATTGTTAAGCGTATATAGCGATGCCAAAAAAACGCACCTACATATAATAATGTTCCATACAATACTCTTTTGCATTTGAAAAAATAATATAAAATAAATCAATTACATTGAAATAAAGTCCCGAGTAACACCGGGAATATCAGCTAGTACCATGTACCGAATACGAAAAATGTACATAGAAAATGCTAGGTACATTTTTTTGAGATCACTTAACCTTATTCAGCGGAACTTGAAGTTCAAAATTTTCTCAAACGATTCAACTTTTTTTAAAGTTTCAACTGGCTTTTTCGATATTATTTTCACAATGCATTGCGTCAAAAACTCGTAAATTTAAGAAAACTTGGACTCATCTAAGTCTCGAAAAACCGAAGCCATTATTCGAAAAAGTGAACTGTTTTATTGGTTCTTGTGTTGGATCTCTAAATTTATGGAACAGTTCGGAAAAAATCAACCAAATATAGGAATTTTAAGTCAATTCTGGAATTCCGAAAATTCCGGCATTTAAGGCCTTATAAACCCGGGCCTTATAAATTGGGACTGGAAAAAGTTCGGGATACCGGGACTGCAAGCCCGAGCCATTTCCGAGTTTTAGCAAGACTAACGCACAGCAATTGATATTTATATATGCTGAAGATAGAAGATAAGAATAAGATTAAAAACACGATTGGTTTTTGTCTAAGAAGAATATAATAGGCTGCTACAATTCGAATTCAGAAGATCGTGCTGTCATATCTTTTCATTGCAAATGGTATTAGGAAATTTTTGTAGTATATTTCAATTTGAATAAAAATAGCCAGCTCAACCTTCAGTTTTGAAGCCATGAGGTGGTCTAAGGATCGATCCTCACAATGGGTAAACAAATAATTTTTTTTTTATTTATTGAAATGACAGCTTTTGTGTCCTTTTCGATGTAAAAAGTGAATATGTTGTAGCTTCTTCAAATAGGGTTTATTAAGTGCTTAAATTGAATTTATCATCGAAAAGAAATTGAATGATGATAGTTTTTTGTTATTCTAAAAAACGATGTTATTAGAATTAAAATTAGAAAAAGACGCTGTACTTAAATTTTGTGAATTTTTGAAGATGTGTGAATGTTTTTGGTGTTAAAATAACAGAATTTTCTTTTAATTAATTAGTCGAACAGTTTCGCTAATAATAGTACACTAGTAGAATAATTTGCGTTTCTTGTAAAGGGGCGGAAGAGGCGTGGTCAAAACTAAGTATGCCATAACCTAATCTAGGCTTCAAGTAATGTGTGTGCCGAATTTGGGTTTAATCCGTCCAGCCGTTAAGTTTTGTTGCCTATTTAAAGTAGTCTGATGTGGAAATTTCCATACAAAGTTACCAATTTCGATTTTTTCGATTTTTCCGCTGATCCTTCGAGTTTTTTGTAATTTTTTTTTTTTAAACCACATCTGTATTAAGGCAAACAATACAAAAAAAAAGAATTATTAAAATCGGCTGAGCCGTTTCTGAGCCTTATCTAGACTAACGCACACGCATTTGATTTTTATATATAAGACTAGCAAATACCCGCTGCTTCGCCGGCGATAAAAATATTAAATATCATTAAAAACTTGAAATCTTAAAATTTAACAGCCGTATTCATATTGAAGTGGGAAGAGTGTAAATAATGGTTTGTGTATTAGATAAATTCAGTGACTTGTTATTTATTTGTCGCAATTTCGTCAAGATTTTGGTATTTAAAAATCAATAGTTTTTCTAAGCCATCTGCACTGAAATAATTGTCATTTTATTATTTTTTTTTTTTTTATAAATTTTTTGAAATCTTTGACAAATTTTCTTGTTTTTATTTTCTTTTTTTGGAAATTTTTTATATATTTTGAATTTTCTTGACATATTTTCCAAATGTTTGAAATATTTTGAAGAATTTTAATTATTTTTGACAATATTTGTGCTCAAATGAGAGCAAATAATTTAAAAACTGCTTTATGAGAGGTGTGTTATAAACCTTAAAAAAAAATTTAAATTTCAACCATATTTAAAAATCCTCCAATTTATAAACAAATATTTTCAAACACTTTTTGACATTTTGTTTCTTTTTGATACATTTTGAAATAATTTGATACATTTTTGACAATAGTTTTTGTGCTTAGATGAGAACAAACAAATTTTTAAAATGCTTTATCGAGGGTTTATTGAAGGTTTCAACCATTTTTAAAATTCTCTTATTTATCAAGCATTTAAAAGAGCTTTTGAAAGCTGTTGAAACGTTCAGCAAGAAAAATGTTTTTAAATTTTTTTTCGATTTTTTTCTTATGAAGGCTTTGTAAGAGGTTCATAATTTTTTATGAATACAGCCGTTTGAATTTCGGTAAAATTGTATATTTGTGTTGGAGCGACTTAGTAGTTCCATCCGAATAAAGTAACCAGCTAACTAATGTAATAAAAAATAACTAAAGTAATAAACTTTCTGTATCTTCCTGATCATTTTTGTTCATGCATTGGTTCACTTTTCCTAGCGCTGTGACTATTGGGGTACTCACAATTTTGTTTTATCTGGTGTGTTAACTACGCCGTCTGTTAACTCTAAAACATTTTGCCATGTGGTAACTATTTTTGCTTTTGTTTTGCATGTAAAAAAGAGATAACACAAACTGGTAAAATTGCCTTGCTTTCCAACATGTTTGTTTTTCGTAGCAAACTGGGATTTCTGAAAGGTATTTTTATTTTATTGAAAAATCAATAAATTAAAGAAAGCTTCTCTTTTCAAAAGGCGTGTCAATTTTAGAATGAACTACGTGTAGGGGTTCTCACAATTTGATTGACGTATCGTTTTAAAGTTACTATATATCAACTTTAGAAAGGATCTCTAAATACCCTATATATAAAAATCTCGTTTATACGTAAAAATATCAGCTCAGAGGTAAGAAAAATATATGACGGCCTTAGAGAATTGTTATTTTAAAATTAAATATATCTTTTGTTTAAGGTGATAAATTTCATCAAAACATTTCAACAAAACATCGACACGGAATTTTTGTCGTGGCAGTATTTTTACATTCAAAAAGGTGGCAGCATTGGTGCCGCACTCAATACATGTTGCTGTCTTTTTTTTTTCTTTTTTGTGGACCTTCCCACCGGGGAAAAAAAATCAATTCTCTTCTCCAATATAGATTCTAGAATTGATTATTTTTAACACCCCATCGGGAAAAAGATGCAATTTTATATAAAAAAGGAATCAATTCTCTTCTCCAGTATAGATTCTAGAATTGATTATTTTTAACATGCTGATGTCCTATAAACAATAGTATATTCTTTTCTCGCTTCGAGTGGAATCGCTACAGAATCGTTTTTTTTCACTTTTTAAATAGATTCTTTTCATATATGTAATCATGGTTGAATAAATTAGGTTGTCTCGAGGCTGATCGTACTCTCTTCTTAGTGCACATTATTGTCAAAATCAATGAAAAGCTACAACAACAACTTCATCGGCTTTGCATGTTATCAATTTACGCATTCAGATTTTGTATGAGTTGTCAACTTCGATTCGACATTTATTGGAAGTCGCTCTCACCCATGCGACAACCTTATTTATTGAACCATGTATGTAATACTTCAATATTGGCAGCAAACTAAATTTTTAATGAGTTTCAACTACGAAATCAAAGAGAGATAGCCTACATGAGATTTTGTTGTTTGTATTAGTATATTTAAATATACTACTACTATACGTCAACGGGGTGGTTGTTAAGAAAAATGTCTACCCAAACATAAAACAAAACAAAGTATACATATTTGTTTTGCATAAATCATAGGTACGCACCATTATAAAACAATTATAAGACCAACGCGTGATATATGATAAAAATTTAAAAAGAAAAATTCAAGCCAACAAAATTTAAACCATAAAAATTGAAACAACAGAAATTTTAAATGAAATTTTTGACAATGAAAGCACCGCTCCTGAGTTTTTTTGTTATAAAATTAAATTTCGAGTACATGAAAAAAACCAAAAATAAATAAATAACTGGTCATTTTAGCCATTGAAAGGACTTTGACCTAGCTTCTTATGATCAATTGTGTTGTGCGTGTTATTAAGTTTGTACACAATTGACCGAGAACCGGACCTACAGGTTTAACGCCGACTCCGAACGGCGATGAACGGAATGTTCTTATTCTCAATTAGCTTTACATGGCATTTTGATTACTCTCTGAGGTTTGCCATTGTCTGCAGAGAGGTGGTGGCCGTACAGAAAAATCACTTTAATTCAAATAATTTTTTGCCGCTGCTGGTATTCGAACCCGGGTCTCCAGGTTCGTTGACATAGCGGCCACGCACTTTAACCAACTACGCCACAATTTCGGGTACATTCACAGTACAGTGTACTGCCAATATAAAAGTATTACATATATGATTATTTTAAATAAAATGTATTAATTTTCGGAAATAAGAAAACAAATCAAAACAGACTGATGCTTTTCTCACTTATACCAGAATTTGTTTTAGAATCAGTTCGTTTTTCACTTATCAAAAAAGCAAGCAAGGAATCTAAAAACATTTTATATATTAGAAATAATTATATGGGTCGTAATCGATTATGGCTGGAATAATAACGAATCAGTAAACTTTTGCTTGATAGATTCCAATTCATAGGTTTTGCTATAAATGTACATATTCTTTGGAATACATTCTAAAATGTTAGCAATAGAATTCATTCTATTTACGATTTTTGTTTCTAGAATCCATTTTCATTTTGCCGGTGGGACGTTGACGTCCTACAAATAGTAGTACATTCTTTTCTCGCTTCCATATGAATAGCTACAGAAATCAATTCTTTTATTCACTTTTTAAATGCATTCTTTTAAATAAAAAGTATCCATTTTCGGAAATGAGAAAACAAATTAATACAGACTGTTGCTTTTCTCACTTATGTCAAAATTTGTTTGGTTGATATATTCGTTGATATATTGGTTGATATAAACTTTTGATTGATATATTCCAATTCATATGTTTTGCTTTCATTTATATATTCTTTGGAATACGTTCTAAAATGTAAGCAAAAGAATCTATTCCATTAACGATTTTTTTTTTTAATCAATTCTCATTTTCCCGCTGGGTTGTTGACTTTTATATATGATGCTCAAAAATAGTTTGAAAATAGAGCTTTTGTCTCACAGCGATTTTGACATATTGTTCTATCTCATATATTCGTCAACATTAGAGTGCTGATATATTGTTATATGAGCGAGAAAATATATAGAGGAAATTAAATTTCAAAATAAAAAAACTCAGGAGCGGTGCTTCCATTGTCAATAATTTTTATTTGAAATTTTTGTTGTTTGAATTTTTTGATTTAAATTTTGTTTGTTTAAATTTAATCATATTTCAGGCGTTATTATAATTGTTTTGTAATGGTGCGTACATGTGATATAGGCAAAACAAATATGATTTGTCTTCTTATATGTTAGGGCAAACGTTTTCATAACAACCGCCCCTGTGACGATTTGGCATTTTCTTTTGTGTGTAGTAATTTTCATATATTCAAATAAACTAATACAAACAGCAACATCTTATGTTGTTATGGCTGTCTCTCTTCGATTTCAGAGTTGGAATACAGAAGTATTACATATACATATGTTCTTCCTTATTAGCTTTGGGCACAACCTTTTTTTGAGATGCACAGATCTTTAATGAGAAAATTTTTTCTCTCTGAGAATAAGAATAAAGAAATTGTATGGTTATTCTCTTTGAATTTTAATTAATTATTTAAACAATGGTTATTAAATTTATATATCCCTTGTCCCAACTGGGCACCAAAGCTATCCTAGAGAAAAAGAATTTTTGAAATAGCGCCTGCCATTCTTAAGCTTTTCGCAGCCGAACATACGTGAGTCTTCTTTTATATAATAGTATAGATAAAAGAAAATGTACGTAACTATAGCGGCTATGGTGTAATGCAGGGATTGCCAAAGAGTGATTTTTGAAGAGTGCAACAAAAATTACAGAAAAAAACCAAAAACAACAACAAATCGTTGGATGCGTAGTACAAAAAGGAATTAGTAACATAAAAAAAACACAAACAAAAAATCGGCGACGAAACCATACGCAAAATTACAAACAAGAAACCTTCAGCGTAGCAAGTTTTTTTTGGTAGAAGTTACGGTTTTTAAATATTAGTGCCTCATATCATCTCAGTAAACCTCATTGGCGGGGGGTTTCGGCAAAACTATGTAAAAGTATTAATTAACGTGTGAAAGCATCTACAGTCGGGGACTTAAGTTTAAATACGTCTCTCAAAAGTCCCTTTTATAAGTAATGAAGTTTTTTAAATAAAATGTAGTTTACTTATATTTGAATAAAAGGCAATAACGGAAATCAAAAAATTCAGTTTATCGCAAAAATAACTGTTCATTTGTCAAAAACATAAAAAATCGCTGGAAAAAGGTTTAAATAGAATACAAGATATTATATCTTTTACTGATTTCTAATATAATTGAAAAAGGAAAACTTAAAGTAATACCTTGTTGGTCCTCCAATAGCTTCAAATGACGTGGCATAGATAGAACCAAATGTTCTGTTTCGGATGGTGTGATTTCTAACCAGGCCTGTTTTTGTGCTGCTTTAAGGGATTCTTTGCTCTTTGAAGCTGCATGATCAATTTTTCATCAATTCTTTTTTTTCTTTTGCGTTTTAGATACTTAAAAATCTTTGTGATAAGAATTGTGTTGTATTCCTATAATAACTCCAATGCATTTATAAGGTGCGTTTCATATTAATAACCCACCCAATACACTTGTGATTTCTTTTATAAAAATTAAGAAATCAGTGTCCGATTAATAAAGAACAAACTGGTAAGCTCTGTTAGGCTAGTAGTTTACAATGGCAGCCCTGTTTTGTCATGCTCTTCGAAATCCCGTTATATTCAAACAAAACGTGTGATTTGTCATTTTAAGGGGGGAAATATACCCAGAACTTAATTTTCTTAAAGCTTTAAGTCTCAAGAATATGTGGTGAAAATTTCAAGTCGATATCTCAAAAAATAACAAAGTTATAGCCTAGTGAGTGAATAGCCTTCTAGAGCGCGTAGTGCTGGCCCTTATTTTTGAAAGAGTTTTTCTCGAAACCATGTTTTTAAAGTCGGTGACCAAGATTTCTCGAAGCTCAGTGAACCGATCGTCTTGATTTTTTTGCAGGCTTATTTTATTCATAACTAGCTTTTTTACCGGCGCGCGTTGCTGCACCCTGCAACTATATGGGAACATAATAGGTGTATTCAAAACTTTTCTTAGACTCATAGTTTGACACCACTGTCATTTTCCACTGCCCGTTACAGTTTCCCAGTAGCAGGAGATCACCAAATAGTAACTCCATTTTGAGTTTGTATTTAAGTACTGCTACTTTTACTTTCAAAGCTATTCGATAATAGAAATTTTAATTGAATGGGCGGAGCCACACCCACTTATATAATGCCCATCCCAGTTTTCTAGTAGATGGACACTACCCAGTTTTAATACAGTTGCCGACAGTGAGCATACAAACTAAATTATCAAAATGTAGCCAAATCGACGAAAACCGTAGGAAATATAGCATTTTTATTGATTTATGGGCGGTAAAAGGGGCTGTGACAGAAATTTAAACCATCTCGTACTTGAAAAAAAATGTACTGCCAAAATTTCAGCTCTATCGGCTCATTAATTTTTAAGTTTCCAGTCATCACACAGACAGATTTGGCTTTTTGTATACATATATATTTTGGATAAAGATTATTGGCTATAACTTTTGATTGGTAAGAGATACTAAGATAATTGTTTCTAAAAAATTAAGTTTTTACCTTGTTTATTTTTTTCAAAAATATAAAACACAATATTGGAAAAAAAATTTTGTTCGAAGCCTTGTTTTTTTAATCACAAAAATGGTTTTTAATTTTTGCGTAAAATTGAAATAACTTTTGCTTATAAATGTTATAATTTTTAAATAGAGTTGAAAATTTGCGAATTTGAATTTAAATTATTTTTACAACAAAAACAAATTTTGAGCCTTTTTTTGAGGAAAACTACCAAATTTCAGACCTTTTTTGAAAAAAATATTTAAAATATATATACTCAACTAACGGTATTTTTGCAATAAGGTTTTTATAGTACTTTGATGAAGTTTTAAGACAAAAAAAAATTTAACAAAGTGTATAAAAAAGCAGCGGAGATATTTGAATCGAAAGTCACAAAATTTAATTTCTGATTGTGTTTTCCTCAGTTTTGGAACGATGTTGCATCAAATATATCGTTGTAGTAAAATTTTTCATAGTTTTCAAGATATGTTCATGTTTTTGATGGCAAAATAACGGAAATTTTTTAATTTTACTAAATTTAAGAAATATTTAATATTTTGTAAATATTTGCATATGTACAACTAAAAATAAGCGATTTTGTAAAAAATTTGTACTACAGCACCATCTGGTGTCCAAGGTGGTTCAAAGAAGATACTGTCAAAAAACTCATCGTACCGGAGAACTACTATTTACCAATTTTTATTCTAATCGCATGAGCGGTTTGTGAGTTTTAGGCAGTTTTGTAAAAAATTTGTACTACAGCGCCCTCTGGTGTTCAAGGTGGATCAAAATTGAGAGCCCACGAACACACACCGTACCAAAAAACGTCTATACACAAATTTTCATGCTAATCGGATGAGTAGTTTAGAAGTCTATTTCATAGTTACAAACATAAGCTCCTTTTTTATATAAATGGATAGAAGATATAGGTTAACCTAATCCAGGAATCAAGTAAAATGTGTGTCGAATGTTATGTGCCGAATGTTAAATTCATACAGCCTTTAAGATTTGTATTGTAGGCAAACAAACAGAAAATGATTTTTATTAATATAGATAAGCATTTGAAAAACAGCTTGTTTTGTGTCTAAAAATATATTTATTCCGATAACTTTTGATGGGAAAGAGATATTGGTACAATTTTTTCACATAAATTATTCTTTGAGCTTTACTATTATATAAAAAGAATAAAAACAAAAATTTGAAAAAAATTAATTTCTTTAAAAATTCACTGGTCATGTTTTTTGATGACAAAAACAGTTAATAAATTCTTTTGTAAAATTGGAACCATTTTTACAATTAAACGCTATGTCATTAATAAGGTAGTCAGAAATGCAATTTTGAGTTTTTATTATTTTAACAACAACAACAACAACAACAACAACAACAACTTTTGTGTCATTTTTTGAGTAAAAAGTCAATATTTTGGACCTTTTTTGAAAGAAATGTTAAAAATATATCCGCTAAGATAACGGTACCCTTTAAATTGTTTTTATTAAGTTCTTAAATTGAGTTTATCAACGAAAAAAACTTGAATGAAATATATTCAAAAACAACGGAGTTATTTGCATCGCAAGTAAAATATACGAATTTCTGATAGTTTTTTTGTTATTCTTAGGAAACGATGTTATTAGAAAAAGACGTTGTTCCAGAAGTTTGTGCAATTTTAAAGATATGTGAATGTTTTGGAGTCAAAATAACAGGATTTCCTTAAAAATAATAAGTTGAGCATTTTTGCTTGAAAAAAATACGCTAGCAGATAGATTTGCGTTATTTGTAAAGGGGCGGAAGAGGCGTGGTCAGAAAAGAGTATGCCATAACCTAAGTTAAGATTCAAGTAATATGTGAGCCGAATTTGAGTTAAATCTGTTCTGCCGTTCAGATTTGTATTGTAGTCAAACAAACAGAAAATGATTTTTATTAATATAGATAGATATAAGATAAGATAAGAAGGTAATCTCTTACTTGTCATAGGATTTTTTTTTCGTAGTTTCGTTCATTTTTTATAGGCAAAATAATAACGAATTTTGGTCGAAAATCGTTAATTAACGTTCGGAAGTCCACCATTTTGTGAAAAATCCATATTTTCAAAATCGGCTTTCAAAATGATAAGTTTAATAATATATTTCATTTTTTGTTTCAGTTGATTTTAGGAGGAGCAATCTTGGTCACCGCAAGAGCGGTTTACAAAAAATGTTGTATCTAAAAATGTTTTTCAGAGCGCTCTACAAAAAATGTTGTATCTACCATAATATTAATTTTTTTTTAATAAAAAAAAAATAAACATACTCTTGAATGTGTATATTTAAAGGTATAAAAAACCTCATTTAAAAATATCCCTTAGGTTTCCTTAAAAAAAATGCACAAACATGACCTTTCTCTTTCGGCCTCTGGGTATATTTCCCCCCTTAAGTGGTACAATTATCGTTTCATAATTATAACCCAGTCGCAGCTTTTTTCTTTTAAAAAAGAGGTTTGTATTATGTAAAATTGTTTTAAGAATAACAACTAATAGTGTTATATCCTACCTAGGTATGCCGCGTGGAAAAAACTTTGTCAGATAGAAAAAGGCATGATTTTGGCCTGGGCTTCTGAAAACATTTCAGTGAGCAAAATTTCAAGAAAACTTGAATGCAGCCGACGCGTTATCGCTTATTTTCTTAAAAATACGGAAGAATATGGTAAAAAGAAGCGATGTGGACGTAAGAGAAAGATATGCAAGAGGGATGAGCGTGCAAGCATACGCGAGGCAGTAACTCGACAGGCAGTCGTCTAGCAAAAAGTTGCCACACCAAAGTGTCAAAAACAACAGTTTGGCATGTGTTGCAACGATGCCCTGATATTTGTCGAGCTAAAATGAAAGCAATTCCAAGGCTCCTTAAAGGGCATAAGACCGCGAGACTGGAATTTGGTGAACAAAATATGGATACTGATTGGTCCTCTGTAAGTGAAATGAATTACGGAAGTGTTATTTGGAAACAATTTACGTTTCTGCTTGCAGCTCATATTTTCTGATGAAAAAGAAATTGAATATTGATGGACCAGATGGCTCACACTTTTATTGGCAAGATTTGCAAAAAGAACCTCGCTATTTCTCAAAACGGAACTTTGGTGGTGGGTCAGTAATGGCCTGGGCAGCGTTTTCAGCGAAAGGGACTCTGGAAATCCAGCTTACGTCATCTAGGCTGAATAGTGCCGAGTACATCACTGTGTTACAAAGCAGTTTACTACAATTTTTACGACAACATCATGACCAAAACTGAATTTTTCCAGCATGACAATGCCCGAATACACACTGCGGCTCGTGCCTAAAAAAATTAAAACTTTGAAGTGGCCAGCGTGCTCCTCAGACCTAAACCCACAAAAAACCTATGGGGAATACTGGTTTGTCGCATTAATGCTGACAATCACCAATACAACAACGTTGGTGAGTTACAAAATGCCATCATTAATATCTGGGAGAATTGGGACGCCGATATTTTACAGAACTTAATTTTTCCCATGCGGAAAAGAGTTTTAAGGTAAAAAAGACTAAAGGGAGCCATATTAATAGGAAATGCTGGTTTTTCATTTTGAATAGTTTTAAAATACAAAGAAATGAAGCCTGGGTTATAAATATGAAACGCTCCATAATAAGATATTTAAAGCTAATGGGTCTCGGTTTTAAATATATTCAGTCATTATGATCTGAATACTGAATTTATCTTTTTCTATACCTTTTTTAATGAGAACAAAACAATTCTGAAACGTAGGAGTGAAATATATCAACATTGGGGGGTGGGTCATAAATATGAAACGCACCTTAGTATCATCCTATATGAAAGGCCTATATGCCTTCCATTGTTTAAGAAATGTATCAGGTGTCCATTAACCCATTCGCCGATAAGACGGCATATGCCGTCAAATTTAGAACAAAATGTTGGGACAAGACGGCATATACCGTCAAAAATGTTTTAAATCAGACGGGTTTCCCGACGTGTCCTGTGTTGCCAAATTGGAACTTTACATAATTAACTGTGTTCTTTAATTCTAATAACTTTGCTCCAGTCCCGGATTAATTATCTTCAGTTACTCCGAAGATATAGCCTATGCCCCACAAGAGGACCATGCGAAAATCAACTGTCCGGGAATAAGTTAATTCTGCGTCAATAAACAATAAGAGCTTAAGTCGGATTTCAATGTTTTGAGAAATCTTACTTCAAAGTTTTTAATCGCCATATTGGTTCTATGAAAACTTCATTGGTTTTGTGTCATAACTTTGGTTTGGTTCACGCTAGAAGCTACAGATTTTGTGTGTATGTGAAGATATATATAAGGAATATAGCAGTATGAGTAACTCACTTAAGTCGACTTAAGCGATTATTGCTCGTGGACACAGAATTATCGGTTGGAACGTTGCATATAAATTGTTCATATCCCTATATTAACATTAAGCCTCTACACACGTATTATTCGCAAGTGGTTTATTACAACAAATAAACTCTTATTAATTAGTTTATATAGAATTGTTTTTTTTTTTTTTTGTTTTAGTACGACTAAGCAATATAATTTAAAGCCTTATTATTTAACAGATTAACATACATTAGAGACACACTTACCGATATTCAGCATAAAATTCGGCTTTGAGGCCCATTTAATGGTTCTTTTGAAGTTATTCATACATTTTAATTTCAGTGCAATTAAATTCACATCGATGGTAATTTAATTGGACATTTTTCAACTTCAATTTTTTCATGTTTATCATGTTCACATTTTCAAATCATGACCTTCACCATGGCTTCACTCATTCGGGTTTTCAAGCCTTAAGAGCTACCATGCCATGTAAATACCTACCAAAGAAATCTCTGTTGAACTCAGCTGGCAGCCCTGAAGGCTTGATAAATAAAATTAGTAAAACAACAACACAGTTTTTATTCAAAATTATTTTATTTCATATTGTTAGAAATGAGTTATATTCATGTTTGTAAAATTAAACCGAAAAACTAAAAAGTTACTAAGCGATAAGTACAAGGCTAATACTTACATATGAGCTGTTAATGAGAAATAATTAATAAGATGAACCGACATTATAAATATTAAGATATAAAAAGCGTGTATAAAAAAAAAACATAGGTGCGTCACTGGAGAGATGCGAAGCATTTTCGCAAATTCATAGATTTGATAATTTAATAGCGTTTTTTCCATTAAAATAATTTTTAAATTCAAAACTTTAAAATAACAAAGTATATATATCATATATATTAACCCTCTTCGGCCCTCCCTTAAAGCCTCCTGTTCAGTTGTTGGGAATAAATATACAAAAATCATTAATTTTGTTACAATTTAATCAACTTACAGGTTGTCTATTTTTAACGATATTTATAACGACCTTTAGTAGGAAGTAGAAACAACATCTAATACACAATCCTTAGTGAATATTTCTTTTAGTTCGTTCGTTCTTTTAGTTCATTAGGTCTTTTAGTTCGCATGGACAAACCGAAGATTCAAACCATAGCTCGGTAAATTTAGTTATCTTTGCTCTAGTTCGTTTTGTTTGCTACTTTTGTCGGTTGGCTAGCCAATACACAGTCCTAGAATAGCCAACACACAATCCTTTCTTAAAGTAATAGATTATAGTGATCTGCTGAAACATAGCTTTAGCTAATGTTTATCACTGAATCAACAAAATTATGGAAGAAAGGGTTTTAGCGTAATGGTTAGAGGACAGAACCAACAAACGATAGAACTGTGAGTTTGTGGGTTCAATTCCTGCAGCGGGCAAGAAATTATTTTTAATTTAACATTTTCTGGTTCAATTGATGCAAGCAAAAAATAATATCAATTCTCAGAAAAAAGGTGTCGAAAAAAGTGTCGTTTTTTCTGATTTCACTCTAGCAAATCGCAGAACGAGGCGTAAAAAGCTTCGCTTCAAAAATCTTAAGGGTATAAATAGGGCAAAAAGTATTTAAAATGTCATCTGACAATTCTTATATTATAAAGAGCACGCAGAATGAAATGTATGGATGAATATTTTGCAAGAAGTTTTAAAGTTTTAAATTTCATTCTAGCTAAATGGATCTTTATTAATTTTTACTATATTCTTTGTTAATTTTTACTATATTGTATATATGTATTCTTTAGATTGAGCTCCTATTTTCCTATTCCTATTTCCAAACCTGAAAAAATGTCTCGGCAGTAAGAGATTTGAGTCACATGAAGAGATTATATAAGTGGTATAAGTGATATAAGTCACTGAAACAAAAGCCTATTTTGAGAACCTTGATGAAACCTAGGTTTAGGTTTATTCAAAAAGTCACTGACTTATCAAATTGTTCTTGTATGACGCGATACAAGGTACAGGTTTGGTACAAGCGATATGTACCAAACCACTTGACTGCTCAAAGTCTGGCAAAAATGTTGTTAAAAGAGCAGCAATTTTTTTATTCCCTAACTCTGAGGTCAACAGGTGTTACTTTGTGCTGAGTAGGTAAGTGAGAAGCAGAGCCCTCTCTCGACAAACAAAACTCACGGTCAATAAGTCACTAATCATGTCCGTCCTATTAGTAAGAGGACGCCCACATCTTCGTTGGAAGGATCAAGTGTTGGAGAACCTGACTACGCTTGGTGTTTCTAACTGGCGCCGGCAAGCGCAAAACAGAAATGGCTGGCGCAATTTCTTATACGAGGCCATAACCGACCAACGGTTGTAAGCGCCAGATAAGTAAGTAAAAAAATTCCCTTTTCAAAGAAAATATCTTATTTTTCTTCAATTCTCATCATGAATACTAAATTCACCAACTATTTTGGCACGACCTTTGCATGGTCATTAGAGTGTCCCTTATTTTGCGATTTTTGGAAATGTCAAGGGGCTGAAAGGTTTTTTTATGCGTTTTTATATTCTAAGAACGAAACCAAAAAAAATTTTTACGGCAACGTTTACCCGTGCCAATCGGGCCCGAAAGTTTCGAAAAAATGTCCATATTAGACCATATTTGCACAAATTAAAAAATCTGCGTTTTATAAGTGTTTTGCATGTTTTGCATGTTTTGGAACGCATACATAAGAAATATGATATCTACAAAGTTTTTTATGGTGGGCGTGGTTACCGCCCCTGCTGCGTCGAAATTTCTCCCGCAGCCTTTTTCCACTTTTTCATGCAACTAGTGCAATTTAGGTATTAACCCTCATCCGTCCCTTGTGTCAATTTGACACAATTTACAAATACATTTTAAAACAGCGCTATCAATTGCAGGACAAATCGAAAACAAAAATGGTTCTATGGGTTTTTTCCGCAAAATTTCATAATATCCTATACTCGATATGAAAACATAAACACAGTGCTGCCAACATGAAAAATTACAAAAGAGTCCCTGTTCTGTCAATTTGACACAATACATTTCCTTCCACTTGCTTAGACGCACTTATAACAAAAAATGCTCTGCTCTTGGCTATTTCATTGAAAACGCCAAATGACAGTTCGTCGTTCGTAAATTATTGTGTTCTATATCACAAAATTGAAAAAATTGAGATAAGACTGGTATATAGGCAAATTTTTCGAGATCTATCGATCTGTGTCATCAGTTTGCTTTTATCTTTTATAGTTTTCGAAATATGAGACATCAACTTTGTGCTATACAACACTGTTGTGACAAGCTTCGTAACCTATTGTGTTCTATATGCAAAAAATCGTGCATATAGAACAAAAATGAAGCAAAAATACTAAGTAAAAAAAATATTTTTTTATTTTGTTCTATATGCAAGTCTAAATAAAGTTATTAAAGTTATTATTTGGAGGTCTTTGTATTTTGCTTTTTTTTTGTTTTTTTCTGGTTTTTTCTTAGCTTAACCAAAAGAAAATACCCATCATAAATAACATAAGGTTAGAAGTTAAATTTTACAACAACGTTTAAAAAAGCTTAATACTAAGAATAAGAATGGATAAGCAATAGATAAGAAGATATCATTGGAGAAAGTAAATGATGTGAAAAGTTTATACAACTTTTTATCACTTGATGCAGTGGCATACTACAAAAGGGGTATTCACGGGTTGATGCGAATTGCAAGAATGCGAAAATGCAACATATTTTTCGCATTAACGCGTGAACATCAATATTGTAACTTTACGATAGCGGAAAGAAATATATTGCCACCTTATTTCAAAATAACAAAAACTTATTTAAATCAACGTACAAATTTAGTCTTTTTAAAGTTTTACCCAGATGGCAACTATGCTTGAAAATACCCATAACATGAATCAGCTGTTTCGCATCACTGTTTGTGCGCTTTCGCAATAGGTTTGAGCAGTGCGTAATTCAAGAAGAGTCCCAAAATTGCTTCTAATGTGTTTGTTGTTGGAATGAAGCAAAAATTCGCAATCTTGCATTTTCGCATCGTCGCAACTGTGTTTCGCATCAACCCGTAAATACCCATAATAATTTGTTTAATACAATTTAAAATATAGGTACAACTTTTTGTCTTCGTTTTTTAACAAACTTGCTTCAATTAAAAAATCTCCGTAAATCAAGCATGAATTTCGTGGAATCGAAGTCAAATAAATTTGGTTAATTTTTTACTTGATTTTGTAGTCGAAACTTACCTTTTAAGAAATTAACAGGTATTGATTTAAGTGGACTCATAAGAACATATGTATAAGATTAAGTTTAAAATTAAGTTAATATTATAATATATGAAATAAAGTTATTATTGAGTGAAATCACATTGCTTTTCATTTCTCCAATACATATTACATTTTGTTCTATATGCTATAAAACAAGAATAGTTTCGTAAATAAGTGCATATAGAACAAATTATTTTTTTTTTTTAAACGCATCTTACTCTAAAAAACGCTTCCAAAGATGAAAATTTTTTTTGACAGAAAAAACCACAATCTCTTGAACTTTCATTGGTAAGAAAATCGCGGTAGATTTTTCGGTTTAGTTTTTTACTAAACTTTAAACTTGATTTACCAAAAAAACATTTTTGTCATATAGAACACACTAATTTGCGAACGACGAGTTGTTGGCACGATTCATAAAAATCGGAAAGAGCTTCCCCTTTTATTGCTCAACATGGAGCAGCATCCACGACATCACTCGGAATTCGCGTTTGATAATGACCTTCGAGCTTCACTTGTATCATACATTCCGAAAAAGCAGCGTTTTGTCACTTTGCTCAGCACCATGCATACCTCCAAACAGATTGATGATGACGAAAAAAAGAACCTGAAATTATCAATTGTTATAACAACTCGAAAGGCGGCGTTGATACTATGGACGAAATGGTTGCTACATATAGGTGCAAACGAAAGGTAGACAGATGGCAGTATATTTAATTTTTTCACCTTTTTTTTCTCTTTCTTGAAATGCTCTAATTTTTAATAAAGAATATAAGCGATTAAATCAATATTTGGTCACATAAATCATTTCTATAGTTATGGTGGTGAATGAAAATTCATTGTGTCAAATTGACACAAAGGGACTCTTTTGTGTTTGGAATTGAGGGACGGATGAGGGTTAAAATCAACAATAAATAAATATATTTTTACTAGCTGATACCCGACGCGTTGCTGTCGTAGCGGAAATGATTTCTATCTCTATCTCTATCTCTATCTCTATCTCTATCTCTATCTCTATCTCTATCTCTATCTCTATCTCTATCTCTATCTCTATCTCTATCTCTATCTCTATCTCTATCTCTATCTCTATCTCTATCTCTATCTCTATCTCTATCTCTATCTCTATCTCTATCTCTATCTCTATCTCTATCTCTATCTCTATCTCTATCTCTATCTCTATCTCTATCTCTATCTCTATCTCTATCTCTATCTCTATCTCTATCTCTATCTCTATCTCTATCTCTATCTCTATCTCTATCTCTATCTCTATCTCTATCTCTATCTCTATCTCTATCTCTATCTCTAAGTGGAACGACTCGTGTAAATTGGTAACCAAATTTCGAGGCTATGCTACTTATAATTCCAAAGTTATTCGATATCGCAAATTTAGCTTGTATGGGCGGAGCCACACCCCCTTGTTCAATGACGTCTCAGTTTTCTAGTAGAAGAATATCACCCAATAGTAATTCCATACTGAATTTCGTTGTTAAACGACGTTTAGTTCCAAAGCTATCTGATATCAAAAATTTTAAGTGTATGGGCGTAGCCACACCCCCTTTTCCAAAGCCCATCCCTGTTTTATAGTATAAATATATCACCAAGTGGAAACTCCATACTGAATTTCATTATTATACGGCATTTAGTTCCAAAGCTATTCGATATCATAAATTTGAATTGTATGGGCGGTGCCACACCCCTTTGGCCTATACTTGATAAATTTTGCTAGTCGAAGGACGCGACTAAATAGTACGCTCCTACCAAGTTTCATTGATGTGTGACTTATAGCTTGAAAGTTATACCGAAAATTTGGTCTGCTGAAAAAGTGCCACGCCCCACATTCAACGCCCATAAAATTTTACCTGTGGAACGGCTCTTGTAAATTAAGGTAGAACACCGAATTCCGATGCTATGCGAACTATAACTTCAGAGCTATTCGCTACCGTAGATTTGGGTTGTATGGGAGGTGCCACGCCCCCTTGTCATTTTCAAACAATTTTTTTTTTAAAACCATCTAGAGAACGTACCCTACAAAATGGTATCGGCAGATTTTTTTTTTACCCAGCCGATTTCTCAAACACTCGTCACAAACAGATTTGACAACATTTTTTTATATATATAGATTATGCTACAAATATTATAACATTTCATTAAATTCAAATTATGTACTTTAAAAATTAACAAAAATTTGGTCGACATCTTTGGTACCTTGGCTATTTCGAACTTGTAGCACTTGCTTTTTCCGATGATGCGGTTTCTATTGAGAGAAAACGCAGTATGGTGACAGCATTGCAAGCTGAGAAGTTTCATGTAATCATCCGATCACAAACCCAAATTTTTTAAATTAATGGACAAAAAAAAGATTTAGATTGTTTTGCATCTTGTCGAACAACAAATCTATTTTGTAGGTTTAGTTGGACATGCAATTTTTTAAAATATGATCCCGACGACTGGGAAAAAGATGAAGAATACCAGATTGTAAAAAATTATTTTAAAGATCTTTGTGTTGTAAATGATGTTGTGGAGCGTGGGGTACAACTTGCTCAAGAATTTTTCGAGCTTACAAAATCAGAAGCGCAGCTACAAAACCTACTTATTGTGGCCCAAAATCCTAAGAAAATATTCTCGAACTGTCAAAAAAATACTCTTATAAAAGACTTATAATTAATTTGTATTTCTTATTATAATTTAACCCTCCAGGGGCATACATTTTCGGTTTTTGATATTTTATATTTATACAAAAAAAAAAAAACTATGATTTCGGTTGAAAAGCCGCAATAAGACTGCTGTAGGTATTAGCTTGTTGCGCGCCCTCCGCACAGTGTTTCGTTTCATACAAGTTACACGGAGAAAATTATTTTTTAGATTTTCTTGACAGTTTTCGATGTTTAAGGTATAGAAAAGAACAAAAAAAGTATTTAAGAAACTTCAGTCAAGTGGGCGTGGCAGCTCCCATACAAAGTAAAAATATTTTACGCTATATCTTGGAAACGAAATAATTTGCAATATCGAAATCAATAGTAGACGTCAGTTATGTAATTTCAAAACAATCCTTAAGTTGTATGGGAGCGTGGTAACTCCCATACAACTTAAACACATTTTGGGCTATATCTTAGAAACGAAATAATTTACAATATCAAAATTTAATTAATTTTTAAACAAGCCTCAAAATAAATTTGCAATCGGACAAGTGGGCGTGGTAGCTCCCATACAACTTAAACACATTTTGCGCTATATCTTGGAATTAAAATAACCTATGGAATTGAAATGTAGACATCAAATATATGCTTACTTAACAGAGTTAGTAGTATTTCTTGCTTACCCTTTTCTTACCATACACTTGAAAAACGAACGTTTTTATTAGTGTTTTTTTATTAAACGTTATAAAATTCAGTAATTTCTTTAAGGTATAATACGTGTAAATTTTTCGAAAAAAAAATTTTTATTGTTTAATGTGTTCTTTATAGTTTTAAGAATATACATACACATTTTTAAATCGATATTTGAAAAAATAAATGTTATAACGGTTTTCGTTAACCTATGTCTAAGCTCCATACAACAAATAAAAAACTTTAAACGCGATTTTCTCGATACTAGTTTTTTTAAAACGGTTCGATAGATAACTCCAAATGTATTGCTTCAATCTCAATGAATTTTTTGTTCGTTATTTTGTCCTTTAAGCATCCCCCTAAATTCAAGTATCTATGTTTTATACAAACAAAAAAGCACTCGAAAATGTATCTATTTTTCGAACTTTTTACTTCAACTTCCGCCATAGTTAAAAAAAACCCCCGGGGATCTTGCGTAGGGGGGATGCTTAATATAAAGTCTATGCGTTAAAATGTCATTTGATTTTTTTGTTTCCGATTCATGGGAAAGGCCATATACATCGAACCGTTTTGGATGTCTTTTTTTCAATGCCATTTTCAGCGCCCTCTATATAAAAGCCAGAACTTTATTTTAAAAAACAAAAAATATTTTCATAAAGTATTTTTTATGTACAATAACCTGTATAAATTTAAAAAAAAAAAAACTTCTTATATCTAAAAATATATTTTGAAAACAGCTCCCGTTTCTGGTTGCTACACGTATATTATACCTTAAATTACATATTGTTCTTGGAATCTCAAGAGTCAGGTAAGTTTAAATATCCGATAAGTTTCAACAGATCTGTTTGCTATAGTACCTTCGATTTTATATCTTACTTACTTAGAATATAACATACAAGCAATGTATTTTAATTTTACAGTTTAAAACAAGCAATTTTTGCGAATTTCAAGCATATAAATAATTTTTTTTTTTTCAAAAAATAGAATGGCACTATAAACAAATATTACTTGGGTCATATATGACCCAAGACCGATAGAAGGTTAAGAAAAGTAAAAAACTGAAAACAGACATCACTTCTGCCGTACAAAAAATAGGTTAAGATTTACTTGAAAAAAATAGGTGGGTCAAATATGGCCCATTGTTCTCACAGGGTTAAGGATAAAAAAAACCAGTAAATAAACATCAATTAATAATATTGTTGCAAAAAAACGGTTTTTATGTTCACCTACAAAAAAATTGGGTCAATATGACCCGATAGTCGTATAGGGTTAAAGATATCAAAAATCGAAAACATACATGATTAGAAACTGTTTACCCAATAAAATAATTTTGGCCGCCTAAACCGAAGAAATACCCCTATGTGGGACGGCCATAGAGGTTACAATTTGGTACTACACAAAAAAATTTAAAATAAATATGATGTACCGTCATGAGCAACCTAATCACTTTTGATTTTACAAACAGACATAATAAGCTTACGTTAGTAAAAATCTCAAGACCTAGACAAAGTACAGATACTTTTAGATTATCCATTTTATAAAAAAATAAGAACAAATTTAGATTAAAAATATATATTTTTTTAAATTTAGAGATAAACATGCATAAATAATGGATAAATTATTTTTAAGTGTACTAAGAAACTAATAAACATAATGTATTGTTTTCAAAAAGTGGTCTACGGTTTCTGTGGAACTCTTCGTTCAGGAGTTACGCCATTTTAAAGAAACTGGGGAAATCGTTATGTGGGGAAGCGAAAAGACTACTTTTCTCATACCAATTTTTGTAACTTTGGTGCCACAAGGATTATCGGCTTACACTTAAAAAAGATATGCGTCTCAAAAGCTTAAGTTCAAAATTTCAAATCATTTCGTGCCCTACAACTTGAGTTACAGATTTATCTCCGTCTAAATAGGCCCAACAAAACACTGTGCGCTGCAGGGTAAAATACTAGTTTTTTTAATTTATTGTTAACTAGCTTTTTCCCGGTGCGCTTTGCTACACCTTATCTAGATAAGTACCGAAAAATGTTGCAATGCCTTCAGAGTTATTATTTCTAAACCATCTCGTTCGCGAAACATAGGGGTCGTTCATAAATTACGTGACCGATTTTCAGTTTTTTTTACCCCCCTCCGGTACTCTTCGTAGTGCATTTCAAAAACACTCCCCTCCACCCCCATAAAGTACCGTAGTATATGAATTAAAAAAATTAATTGATTAAAAAATATTCGAAAATAGAAAAAATAACTGTCGAAAGAAAGCAAAGAAAAATTATGCCCTTACTACACTTGCCAATAGTTAACAGTCAATTTAGACGGTGAAACATGAAGATGTAAGAATGAAAATGGTTTGAAATGTTGGGTTGTATTAATTACAATTTTTCGAGTTTTTTTATTTTTGGTCACATTACTATATCTGAGACCCCATCCCCCCATTCGTTACTTATCGTAGTATATTTTAAAACCTCTCTCTCCACTAAATTGGTAACGTAATTTATGAATGACCCCATAGTTACTGCGCAAATTTGAGCTCAATCGGCTCAGTAGTTTTGGAGTCTATAGCAGCGTTCTCTATTGTAAATTTTTTACATTTTTCATTTCTCAGTAGCAGGATATTACCAAGTAGTAACTTCATTCTTACCTCTATGTTCTTTGCCTTTTACTTCCAAAGCTTTTCTGTGTCATAAATTTGGCTTGTATGGGTGGAGACACACCCCCTTGTCCAATGCAAGTCACTTTTTCTAGTAGAAGGACATCACCAAATGGTGTCTACATTCTGAGTTTCAATGTTCTATGACTTTTACTTCTATAGCTATTCTGTATCGTAAATTTGGCTTATATGGGTGGAGCCACGCCCCGTTTTCGAATGCCCGTGCCAGTTTTTCAGTAGAAAGACCTTCATTGTTATACGACATTTAGTTCCAAAGCAATTCGATATCATAAATTTGGCCTGTGTGGCCAAATTCTCCCTTGTCTAATGTTCGCTCAAATATATAGTAACTGACTCTTGGGCCCATAGCATCTACACATCAAGTTTCAGTTTAAGTATAGTTGCCGACAGTAAGCATACGAGCTTATTTACCAAATTTTATAGCATGTTCAAACCGAGCAGTAAATAATGTTAAATCAATTTAATGAAGTTAAATCGAAAAACGAGTTCTCAAATGAAGTTCTAATGAAGTTATATGCGTACAATTGTTGTTGGAAGTTTAACGTGTTAAATGATTTAACACGTTTCGAAACTCGTTAAATCACTGGTTTGTGTTCTTGCTAACGTCAGGAAAGCTTTTTTGCTTTTTAAACGCAGCCAAATCTGAAAAGAGCTATTTAATTTGAAGTTTTTAATGTAAACAAATAAATTCTTTGACAAATTTTTATTTACTATTTGACAAATTTTTGAATTTATTTGAATTTTTTGTTATTTTTTTTATTTTTTTTATATTTTTGAATAAACAATTTTGTATTTCTTTCAAAATATCAACAAATAAACTGACATTTTGAAACAAGTTAAAGCAGTATGAACGATGATGATAAACAAAAAAGCTTTTTTCGAATAACACGTTAAATGAAGTCGGTTTGAACATGCTATTAGTCTAATACGACCAAAACCGTCTTAAATATAGCATTTTTATTGATTTGTGGGCGGTAAAAGGGGGATGGAAAAAAAGGGTATGGAAAATTTTTACTATTCCTATATTTTTCGCGCAAATGCAAACTAAAGTGAGACTTGCCAAATTATTCCAATATTCCATTTATTTCCAATTTCCCTTGCAAATATTTCCCCATATACACCATATGTGCGCACCTGTATTTGTTCACACCTGTATTGTTGTATAAGTTCACTAAAATGCCTATAATTAATGTACCAATACACATACAAAGACCGTTTGTAGATAAAAAGCTTCGTATTGACGTCACCTTTCATGGGAAATCCAGAAACAAAATAGGTTCACGCATTACAAAGAACATCAATTTCATACACAATGCAACTTATTTTTATATATATAGATTTTTGTAAGTACATAATGTGTGAAGTACATAATGTGTGAAGTACATAATGTGTGAATTTAATGAAATGTAATAATACTTTCAGCATAATAAAAATATATTTATTTATTGTTGATTTGAATACCTAAATTGCACTAATTTCATGAAAAAGTGGGAAAAGGCTGCAGGAGAAATTCGACGCAGCAGGGGCGGTAACCACCCCCACCATAAAAAACTTTGTAGATATCATATTTCTTGTGTATGTGTTCCAAAACATGCAAAACATTTATAAAAAGCAGACTTTTTAATTTGTGCAAATATGGTCTAATATGGACATTTTTCCGAAACGAGAAAAAATTTTTTTAAGTTTCATAAGTACTTGCGTTGACCATATTTTTTAAATAAAAATTGAGAATGCAAAAAATCCTGATTTAATCCAAGAATGATAGAAACAAGATTACGCGTTCCGCAGTACCATTATCTAATGCTCTCTTTCTCAATTGCTCTCTTTCGACTTCATTCACTTAAGAAATTATTAGAAATTGGTCACACTGGTTAAACTGCATTACTGTACAGTTATACAGCCCTATTCTGGCTAATCGTCACAATCGATTGATACTGAAAAATTTTGATCATTTTGATTCGGTCTCTATTGATTCGTATTCAGGTTGAACTGTCACAAGCAAAAAGCTTTAAAAATTCACCACATCATGTTGTAAATCTTTTTGAATTGGTCACCTTCTTTTTATATCAATGTGCTCATCAGTTGTCACTGGAAAATAACAGCCCTACAGCCCTATTCTGGCAGCTTAACAAAATAGTTAATATTAACAAATTGTTAAGGTTTCGTATTCTGGTGATAATTTGAAAGCTATTTTGTTAATGACAGAAAACAACTTAACAACGAAAGATAGTTCAGTATTAAGCCAAACAAATGCTGTGTAACTAAAATAAAATAAAAGAAAATGGATGAGTTCTTACTTTTTACTTCTTTTTAGCATTGATACTGAAGAAGATCAAAGAAAAAATAAATTTTAAAGACTGCAAAACACTCGAAAATTGCTTGGCTATTAAAAAAATTAATTTTGAAACTTAAAACAATTGAAAACAATAAGTAAATTATTTATTTCTTAACATTTTCCATCTTACTTGTAGAAAAACAAACATAAACAATCAAAATAAGCAAGAAAATAGCAATATAAAAACAGCTGACGCTTTATATCTAAGGCATTTACATTTTCACCATGCGTGGTGAACTTTAATAGCTTTTGAGAGCTTTCAAATTGTAAATGATTTGCCAGAATACAAACATTTACATTACATAACAAGAACATTAACAAGAGCTCCTTAACAATTCCTTGTTAAGTTAACAAGCAGAATAGGGCTGCTATTCTGGCAGCTTAACTAAGCTCACCACATTAACAAAATAGTTAATATTAACAAATTGTTAAGGTTTCGTATTCTGGTTATAATTTAAAAGCTCCTTTCTGTACTATTTTGTTAATGGCAGAAAACAACTTAACAACAAAAGATAGTTCAGTGATAAGCAAAACACATGCTGTGGAAATAAAATAAAATATAAAAATGGATGAATTCTTACTTCTTACTTCTTTTAAGCATTGATACTGAAGATCAAAGAAAAAAATAAATTTTAAGGACTGCAAAACACTGGAACGTTGCTTGGCTATTAATAAAATTAATATTGAAACTTAAAACAATTGAAAACAATCTGTAAATTATTTATTTCTTAACATTTTCCATCTTACTTGCACAAAAATAAACATAAGCAATCAAAATTAGCAAGAAATAAGCAATAAAAATACAGCTGCCGCTTTATATCTACGGCATTTACATTTTCACCATGCGTGGGGAACTTTACCAGCTTTTTAGAGCTTTCAAGTTGTTAATGATTTGCCAGAATACGAAAATTTACTTTACATAAGATGAGTTTCATGTAAAAATCGAGATGCATTGAACCCGACCACCTCAGATATCGATGAAATTTTGTTCATAGCTAAATTTGATTAATACAAACAAACCCTCATTTTTAGAAATGACTGTTTTGCGATTTTTTGGGCGTGGCACAGTGGGAAAGTTTTCGAAAAAACGCGAAAATGGTCGAAAAGAGCTCCATTTAAACTGCAATAACTCAGAATCGGCTGAACCGATTTCCATGATCTTGGTATCATTAAAAAGATATTTTAACAGGCTTTATGACACGTTTAAAAAATAAAAAAAATTACACTGTAAAAAATTTTATAACGAAAAGAAAATTTTACCTAACGAAAAAACCAAAAAGATCAAGGGTTTTTTTACAGTGTATTACTTTTTTAGAAAGGTTTATCCTTCACCTATAACATATCAAAAAATAAAAATGGGTTCTTTTTTAGTTTTTTTTATATAATTTTTTAAGTAGTGGCACTTATAGTTATTGCCCATATATTTTTATATTGAAGCCACGAAAAATAGCCAAACATCTGTTATATTACTGAGAAGTGTTCAAATTTCAGTTATATTCAAAATATACTTATAATGTGCAAAGATTATTGATAAAATATGCATAAAAGACAATTATGTATGTATACAGGTAAAAAAAATAAACATTGTCCCAGAAAAATTATGAATATGTTTTAACCCCAAAAAGTTCTTGCGGCCGTACCAGCCCAAACCAATAAGTATACAGGTAAGCGCATAAAATGCTTACTAGGATTTAGCTAGGATTAGCAAAATAAACACACTGCAGGTACCCCTAATTAAAGAATTGATTTTAAAATTGCCTTCAATATTGCTATATAAATGCACCTGAATTTTTTGGCCTTAACATTGTAAATTTTGTAAAACCCACTTTGGCCAAGGGTAAATTCGTAGTAAGATTCGCGTAGTGAAGATAACATCAGTCTTTTTTGAACTTTTTCACGTAAGTTTCCTTGTTTAACAGTAATTGAATCTTGCGATCCTGGCATCATTCGGCTAATTTCATCATCTTCATAAAATAACTTCACTGTGCTTAGAGTTTCGGTTGGTAAACTACGTCTGCTCATTTTTAAAAGATTGATATCCGCAAACTTCGTTTTATTCCTTTGGATATCTTTACTTTTTTTGATACAATCGTGAGATATATCATCCCCAAAACGATCTTTAATTTCTTCGTGAATCATATTGATTGGTAAGAGAGATAAAAGTTTTTGCTTTTCCAAAAGATTTGAGCTGTTCTCTATTTGATATTTGATGTTTTGCAAAATTTGATCGTAAATGGCTTTGACGTTTTCAAGTTGCGCTGACAAATCAGATAATGGATCAGCTCCAAGTGAATCTGCTATATTTTCCAAAATTTGCAGTGATTTTCTATTTCTGTATGCATCTCGTTTGATATATTTCCTTTTAAGAGGCGACATTTGGTTTGGTAGATGAGGAATAATATGATAATTTATATTTTCAATGAGTTCGTTGCTTTCGATGTTTGCATTACGGCTGGTACAAGTTGGAAGTTCATCCAATCAGTGATCTGCAACGGGTAACTTTTTTGTGACTCTAAGTATATCCGAAAAAAATAAGTACAAAAACCTACTCAACCCATATCGCACGCAACCCGACTCATACTCACTTATACGAAGCTGCAATGCGGCGGCTCAAATGAATATGAGTATCCTAAATCACGAGTCGGATCGGGTAAAGTTCGGGTTTTTCGGTTCATTAATACTTATGGTTGTTGTCGTCTTGTTGATACTTATTCTACTCACCCAAACACTCGGGTTCGACGCAAATACTCAAATCACTCGGGTCATTCTGCCACTGATATAAAGCAGAGCGCAGTAGAGCGTAGCAGTGAGAATGAATGAGTTTTTTTGTATTTGCTTTGTGTTTCTTTTTCCTGAGCACTTAGTTAGAAACAGAAAAACACGTGTTCGTCTTGTTTTGTTTTTTCTTTTTGTTTATGCAGTGCTATGTGTTGTTTTTTGTTTTTATCTAACGAAACCATTAACAACGAAACACTAACACTAACAACGAAATAAAATATCAACAACAAATTTGTAGCATAAAACTCAAACAAAATATGCGAGCGTTAGCTTTTACGCTCGCTTAGAGACGTTGGCAGAGAAAAAGCAGTACTCAAAGTACACTCAAAATATACCCGAAAATACTCGGATATAGCGCCTTTTCAAGACTCTAACTCGACGCACTCATTGAATACGAGTCTGAGTGCTTCGGGTCACGCCGCGGTCGGGTATAAGTATGTACTTATACCCGAAAATATGCTAATGAGTGGAATGAGTATAAGTATTGTACATATTTTATTGAGTACGGATAGGGTAGAGAACAACAAGTAACTCGAGTATGATTCGGGTATCCGATTTCTATCGGATACTCATTGCAGTTCTCTGCATCCAATTCTTCGCTAATTTCATCGCTGGGCGTTGTTGGTAAATAATTTGAGACTTCATTCCGCTCCACGTTGGATTTATTACGACTGCGCGCTTTTCTTAGTGTATTCCGGCAAGTTTCGCAAATACGGCTACAATGAATGTTGGCGACAGCTGGAAAATATTCAATTATATTTGCAGCCTCGTTTTCACTTATTTTACGAAGCGAAGCGCAACACTTATTAAATATTTTTATGCATCTGTACTTATTGTTTGAATTCATATTCACTCAAAATTTTAAAATATACACGTAAAAATTGTAATGGGACATCTTGGCTTCTCGAAACAGCTTATAATTATGAATTTGGGTATGTTCATCAGGTGCATTTATATAGCAATATTGAAGGCAATTTTAATATCAATTCTTTAATTAGGGGTACCTGCAGTGTGTTTATTTTGCCAATCCTAGAAACACAGTTACAGTAAGCATTTTATGCGCTTACCTGTATACTTATTGGTTTGGGCTGGTACGGCCGCAAGAACTTTTTGGGGTTAAAACATATTCATAATTTTTCTGGGACAATGTTTATTTTTTTTACCTGTATACATACATAATTTTCTTTTATGCATATTTTATCAATAATCTTTGCACATTATAAGTATATTTTGAATATAACTGAAATTTGAACACTTCTCAGTAATATAACAGATGTTTGGCTATTTTTCGTGGCTTCAATATAAAAATATATGGGCAATTACTATAAGTGCCACTACTTAAAAAATTATATAAAAAAAACTAAAAAAGAACCCATTTTTATTTTTTGATATGTTATAGGTGAAGGATAAACCTTTCTAAAAAAGTAATACACTATAAAAAAACCCTTGATCTTTTTGGTTTTTTCGTTAGGTAAAATTTTCTTTTCGTTATAAAATTTTTTACAGTGTAATTTTTTTTATTTTTTAAACGTGTCATAAAGCCTGTTAAAATATCTTTTTAATGATACCAAGATCATGGAAATCGGTTCAGCCGATTCTGAGTTATTGCAGTTTAAATGGAGCTCTTTTCGACCATTTTCGCGTTTTTTCGAAAACTTTCCCACTGTGCCACGCCCAAAAAATCGCAAAACAGTCATTTCTAAAAATGAGGGTTTTTTTGTATTGATCAAATTTAGCTATGAACAAAATTTCATCGATATGTGAGGTGGTCGGGTTCAAAATTTCAGTTTTATCTAGATTTTTATATGAAATTCATCATAACAAGAACATTAACAAGAGCTTCTTTACAATTCCTTGTTATGTTAACAAGCAGAATAGGGCTGTAAATGTCGATACATTTTTGTGTAACAATGAGCTGTGAGATATGCTGAATTGACCGCGATACCGATGATTGGCTCATGGAAGTCGAAAAATGATTGCCGACCTAGTTAAGATAAGAGCCATTAGCATAAAAATAAATATTTGCCAAAAACCTCAGGGCAAATGGACGACCTTCGCTCATCATGTGGTTGGAGTTCCTCAATTAAATTCCAAACACACTATATTCGGCAGTCGAAATGAATTTGCAAAAACGATTTCGGTGTCCTAGAAGCCGCCTTTTTAAGATATTCCCTTCTTTTTGTTATTATTGTTTTTTATAAAATTGATACTGAGGTGGCTTTTGTGACTTTGTTAGAATAGAGCTGTTACTCCCCGAAATTTTGATCTCCGTGTCGTACCACATTTTTATCTATTCCGAAAAGAGCACTCTCGTTTGTGGAAGCAACGAGTACCAATATTATGTCCCACACGAACGATAGTGCTCTTTTCGAAATACATAAAGATGCGGTTAATCGTAATCTAGAAATTGATTTTAAATGGAATGGTCAGACTTATTTTCGCACAATGTAAGCTGCACTGAAAAAACAATTTAAAATTTTTTTATTTTGGACCACCCGCTTATCCTATATTGTACAAAATATCAGTGGCTTTTTGGAAAAACAGCTAATTTAAATGAAGTTTAATGTTCTAAAGTCAAAATAGGTCCTTAAACCGTTTCGCACACAACAAGTCACTCTGAGCGGTTCTTCTTTTGCGCCACTGATATTTCCACTTTTTATTTTATAAATTTTTATAAAGCAGCAAGAAAAAAACATAAAGTTTTAGTTTTTAGTTTTAGCAGCATTACTTGGTCCAAATGCTGGTATTTTCAAGTTTTATGACCGAAGCTTTAAGCTCCATAAAGTTGGCTTTGACTTTTGTCATACTCTTACTTGTCATTCGAGCAACTGTTGCTTTTACTTACTTACCGGCTGTTTCTCTTTTTATACTTTCATAACAAGACAATTGCTAGAATGGTGTAGAGCCCCCTTTTTTTATTTTATTTTTTTTTTTTTTTTTGTTTACTTGGTTATTTATGTTTTTGCAACTTATCAACTTTGTGTTTCTTTTTTGCACTTTCGTGTTCTTACCGTCAACATACTTACTTTACAAAGGCAGCAACATCGTCTAGCGCCAGCTCACAGCTCGGCCAGCGACACACACCGTGTGCATAAAGCGGATGATAGTACTTTTTTGCATTGAAGCTTTCCAGGTGATGCGCGCCAGGCGGTACTCTTAAGTCACCATCACTGCCCAAGCCACTGGCGCCCCCTATAATATCGAGAATATTGTTAAAATTGGTGCTGCTGCTAGCGGCAGCAGCGGCTACAACTGCACTGTTCATTGCAGCTGCAGCGGCAACAGCAACCGCTGCGGTATGATGGGTGTGGGCATGTGTGGGAAATGTTGAGGGTGTCAACGGCAGAGATGGTGGTTGCGTTGGACCGATATGGCTTCCAGTAGGCGGCAGAGCATGATCTTGTTGATGATATAGGTCGTGGTGCTGCTGCGGCAGAGGTGAGCCACGTGAGCTACGATTATGATGTTGTTGCATGGTCAAGAAGGCTGTACGAAATGTATTAATATTTATTAGATTTTTTCTTCATTTTTCATAGTTTATAAAAAGCCATAAAATGTCGCTGTCAATAAAGTGAGCAACATGCAATGTGTGCTTTAGTTGCTTGCATTAGTTGTTTAGGCGCATTTACAGTGGTGTGCGAGGTAATTAAAACAGCCAAAGTGAAAACTTAAATTGTTCTTTAACTTTTTTTATAACAGTTAGTCTTTAATTAAAATTTTCTGTTAATATAATAAACTGGCCCCAATGAATTTAGGCCCATAAGCATCATTCCGCCACTATCAAAAGTATGTGAGAAACTCATGGCTAAACAAATCTATAACTTTCAAACTTTGCAAACAAGCATCTTTTCATCTCTCAGTCTCAGAACGAAATTTCACTTAGTTTAGAAGATAAATTTAGTGAAATGAGTAAATAAATCACTAACTTTGGTCTCGAAAATAGCGCTTCTTACAGCTAATCTTGTAAAAGCCCCTGGTGGGTATGTTTTATGAGTTTTCACTTTGGTTGTTGTGAACCTATTATTTCGAACACAACTGTAAGCATCTCTTACCCATATTTTCACCTACATCCGGAGCGCGCCTGCTGATGCTATCTTCCATGTCGTCATCCTCATCGTCAGCGTCTTCGACTTTCAGCACAGCTGCATTGCTGTGCAGCTGCTTTGAAAGTGGCGAAAATTGTGCTTCATGCTTACTATACGCCGCAGTTGGTAGCAGTTCTGTGTGTTGCGGCTTACATTCGTTGGCAAGATCTTTGTTGCTGCTGCTGCTGAAATCGCTGTTGTTGTAGGCTACATCTAGTTGTTGCTGCTTCGGTTGTTCCGTCAACTGGTCTTCCGTTGTTTTTCTTGTTGGTGATGTGGATGCTGGTGCTGCTGTGGCAACTGAATTGCTGTTGGTAACGCAGCTTTGCTTACTTTCGGCATTGCAAGAATTGTCATTGCTTGCACTATCGTTGTTATTGTTGTTGATGGGGGTGTTGTTGTTGTTGATATTGTTATTGCATTGCAGTTCATTCATGTGCAGCATGTTGTTGCTATCAAAGTTTATTGTGCGTTTCTGGTCTTCATTGTTGCTGGGCAACAAATTGAAATCTTCATCGCCACAGTCTTCCTCCTCTTCATCGATTCGCTTTTGCTGCTGTTGCGTCGTCCTGGTGTTATTGTCTTGATTGATTTCATGTTGCTGATATTGTGTGTTGCTTATGTGTTTCTGCTCATATTGGGTTCGTTCGAAATGTTGGCTCTGCTGCTGTTGGTGCTGTGGTGAAAATTGAAATTGTTCTGTAAATTTATCTGTTGATTTCTGGTGACTGCTATCGTGTCGCTGCTGCGGCTGTTGTTGTTGTTGTTGTTGTTGTTGTTGTTGTTGTTGTTGTTGTTGTTGTTGTTGTTGTTGTTGTTGGTCATTATGTTTGTGCACATGTTGCTGCTGTTGCTGGTGAAGACTAGCCGCTGTTGGTGAGTGTTCACGTTGGATTTGTGTTTGAAAGTCTAGCTGAAGCGGTTTGACAAATCCTATTACAAATAAAAAGCTTGTATATTTTTTAAATTTAAATATGTTAAAAAAATTTCTTTTTTATTTTAGTCATAAAAACATTAAAGTCCCTTTTTTCTATCGGTTGCAAATAAGGCGATACCGAGTGGTCGAGCTATTTGCATCGAAGGTAAAATATACGAATTTCTGAAAGTGTTTTTTAGTCTAAGGAAGGGATGTTATAAGAAGACGTTGTTCTGAAAGTTAATGCAATTTTGGAGATATGTGAATATTTTTGGTGTCAAAATAACAGAATTTTTTTTCGTTTATTAGACGAACATTTTCGCTAAAAAAGTATGCTAGTAGGTAGATTTGCATTTCTTGTAAAGGGCGGAGGAGGCGTGGTAACTTAAGTTAGGATTCAAGTAATATGTGTGTCAAATTTGAGTTAAATCCGTCTAGCCGTTAAGATTTTTATTCGGGTCGAATAAAGGGAAAATTATTTTTATAAATATAGATGGATGGGATTGAAAAAGGGCATGGCCATAGGTCAACCTTCGGTCTTAAATTGAAAACATTGGTAACGGTTGCCAAAAATAGTCGGAAAATACATGTCTAGGATTTAATTACGAAAAATACATTTAGCGGCTTCGGTAGTCGCGTAGGTAGCGTGCTTGACTACCACCGCAGAGGTCTCGGGTTCAAATCCCAGCCAGGCCATGGTCCTACGCTGTAACTTTTCTGTATTTTCTATTCTCATTTATAATCAACTGAAATTGAAAATTCATCAATATTTACGACTAGAAGTTGCTTTATTTGATGGTGGAGAAGTTTGTGGATGGTAATGCCTTCTAAGTTGACTGAGGTAAAGGCATAACACTTGCCTCAGATTCAAATTCACATGTCTCAGCGACTTTCCGCTATGTTTAGAACACTCTACATATGTTTCACTTGATATGTTTCCTTTCTGCCCACTAATCTATCACCCCATTTCAAAACATGGCAGACTTGACTGAATAGTTATTAGAGCTGAAATCTTTGGTTTAAAGCTAAAAAAAAATCATAAAACATACACTCACCCTTATGTATGAGATATTGTCGCTGCACCAGCTGCAGTTGTTGTATCAGCTCTTGTTGTTGTATGCTCAGGTGGTGCTGCAATTGCATGGTCGACAATGTTTCCAGCAGCTGAAAGTCTGGCTGCAGCTGCTGTTGTTGCTGTTGTTGTTGCTGTTGATATTGCTGTGTATGTTGCTGTTGATAATATTGCGAATGCAAGCCGCGTTCGATGTTTGGTTGCTGCCGATTTTGATGACGTCTTTGACGACGTCTCTTGCTGGGACGTTGCTGTTGTTTCTGTTGCTTGTCCTTCACGAAGCTGATGTCATTGTTGTTGCCGTTGTTTTGTCCCCAATTGTTATCAGTCGATGGCAATGTATTTAAACTGTAGCGAAAATAGTTCTGATAGTCCTTGAGGAAATCATAGCCCGCCCCTGTTGTCACCGGTGGAGTGGGCTGCATGGATATGCATTATATTTTTATGTCGTTTTATTGCTGCTGCTGCTGCTGATGCTGCTGTTGTTGGTGTTCATTCTTAGAGTTTTTATCAATAACTACAGACTGTCTAACATCTCGAAATGTTCGTTATTGCAATTAAAGTGGGTATTTAATAAAATTTTTAAAGCTCTCAAGTGGTTTCTACATACATCTTCCAGCAAATAAACATTCTATGAGCATTGCTGCAGTTTCTGCATTTATCATTTTACTGCAGTTGTTGCTTTTTTAGTTACTGCGATGTGTGATATCTCTCGAAGTGCTTTTATTTTTTAGGGTAATCGATAGAGGAGATATTCTTTAATTTTATGAGGATTTTTATTTGTCTTCTTAAGCGTTGATGAAACTTTCGTTTTTGACTTTTGCGTATTATTCGTTGTGTCATTCCCGATCTAAATTGTAGAAGCTAAGACATAGAGAAAAATCATTTTTAAATTAAACTCCATATTAAACTAAATTAATTGAAACAAACTTTGTTTTTTTTTATAAATTGTGTGGAAATTTTGGGTGTGTTTTTGTAGTTTTTGGACGATTTTATCTTGAGGCATATGCTGAGGTCAATGCATAACACCTGCATCTTATTGAACATGTTTCTACTGCTTTACTCAAAATATCCATCAAATACTTTACTTGGTTTCCCCTTTATACCACCTTGATCAAAAAGTTCCCGGAAAAAAAATGTATTCAGGAAATTAAAAATACAAGATTATACATCAAAATCGATACTGTCCCCTTCAAAGTACTCCCCATCGACTGCAACGCACTTATGCCGACGCTTGATCCAATCCTCGAAACATTTTTTATATTCGGTTTGCGGTATGGCCATCAGAGCCATCTTCGATTTTTCCAAGATCTCATCTTAGGTGCTGAAACGCGTTCCGCGGAGCGGTTTCTTGAGTTGACCGAATAGGAACAAGTCGCAGGGAGCCAAAACAGGTGAATTCGGTGGTTATTGAATGGTATTCGTTTCGTTTTTAGCCAAATGTTCACGGATGACGATGGCACTGTGCAACGGTGCGTTATCGTGGTGCAAGATCCACGAGTTGTTTGCCCACAAATCCGGTCTTTTTTGGCGAATTGCTTCACGCAAACGTTTCATAACGCCCATATAATACTCCTTGTTGACTGTTTGGCCTTGTGGAAGAAATTCATGATACACAAAACCATTATAATCCATGAAAACTGTGAGCATCGCCTTCTTCTTCAACTGAAAACGACGTGGTTTTTTCGGTCGCGGCTCACACGGTGCACGCGCTTCACTCGCTTGACGTCTGGATTGCGTTTCATACTCATAAATCCACATCTCGTCTCCAGTAATGATTCGTTTGATGAATTTTGGGTCGGATTCGGTCTTGGAAATCATGTCTTTTGCGACGTCAACGCGGTCCCTTTTTTGCATGAAATTCAGATCTTTCGGCACCAGCTTTGCAGCGACACGTCTGAGGCCCAAATCATTAACCAAAATCTCTCTCACGGGTCCAAAAGCAATACCCAACTCCTCTGCCATCTCTATAATGGTCAATTTGCGGTCAACGGTCATCCATTCTTTGATTTTGTCGGTTTTCGATGTCGAAGGCATGCCACTGCGTTCTTCATCGTTCACGGACTCACGGCCACTTCTGAAACGTTCGTGCCACCAATAAACGACTGTTTTCTGCAGAGTATCGGTGCCGAAACACTTTTCTAGCATTTACAATGTCGTCGCACCATTGAAACCGTTTTTAACGCAAAATTTAATACAAACTCGTTGTTGCGAGTTCAATTAAATTCCATTTTTAAAATTAAACAAAATTTCATAGAATGTCAATGATAAATGTGGCCACATAAAAAACAAGATATGTTAACTCAAATCGGTGACTGAGAGCGCCACACGGTGGATATTTCGGGAACTTTTTGATCAAGGTGTTATTCCTATTTAAATTTCAAAGATTGTTGAAATTTCCAATTCATATCAAACCTCATAGAGCACGAAAATGACCTCAAAAGTTTTAGGACTCCACAATATTTACATTTGAGAAGATACAGTTATCGATGGTTAGATGCGAAAAGAAAAAACGAAGAAAAACAAACAAATGAGACAAACAAATGAAATGATTTGGCTATAGAACAGTGTTGGGCGCGTAGTGGCTCGCGTGCTACAGACTCGTTTTCGAACTGTCTCTCGTGTCTCACATATATAAACACCCATGATACAATAACAAGGTAGGTCGGATATAGAGAGACTTTAAAAAGTACTCCTTATTTTTTGTATTTTCTTTTGTGCATTTTCACAATACCTGCAATTCCGTCAAAAATAATTCAAACGAAAACATTTGAATTCACACCCAGAGTTGATAAAAAAGTACTATTGTGATATTGTTTCAATACTTAATTTTTCATGCTACTATTACTACTTTATACCGTTTATATTAATAAATATAAAATACAAAGTCGCGACGTACCCGACTGATCGACTCATAAATATTCAAAATAAAGTTAAAGGAACAAAAAAAAAGGTGAGTGGTACCTTCCATACAATTCCAATGGTTAAATCAATTAAATATGTTTGTGTTTATAAAAGTTTTTGTATTAAAATTAGAATCATTCGAAAATATAAACAGAAATAATTACCAAAACTTATATGCTTAGTATTGGGAAATGGGGCGTGGTACCTTTCATAGAATTATCATTCTAAAAATGTACTTTTTATTATGAATACATTTTTTTTTTAAATATGAAAACTTTCTTTAATATTTTAACAGCCGTATTCATAAATATATTTTAAAACGTTCGATAGTTAAAAAGCTTTTTTATATTAAAAAATCTTTTAAAATTTTGTTATTCATAAAAGTTTTGTAGTTAAGCTTTGCAGTGTCAATAATGGTTTGTGTATAAGATAAATTCAATGACTTTTTATTTATTTGTCACAATTCCGTCAACATTTTGATATTTAAACATCAAAGTTTTTCGACGCTACCCTCTGCACTGTAAAAATTGTCATTTTATTATAATTTTTTTTTTTTTGTAAATATATTGAAATGTTTTCACAAATTATGTTTTATTTTATAAATTTTGAATTTTTTGACATATTTTCAAAATGTTTAAAATATTTTTGACTATTTTTGACAATATCTGTGCTCAAATGAGAGCAAATAATTTTAAAAATGCTTTATCAGGGGTCATGATCAGCTATGGGCAGAGCGCGCTCTGGGAGCGTTGAAAGCAAGAATTGAGAGCAAAGGCTTATGTAGCAACACAAAACGCAACAACAAACCAAAGACAAAAGACAAACACAGAAACAACATAGAAGCTTTAAATGTAGTGGTGCCCATCAGAGAACTGCATAAGCCTACTTGAAACCTATTTCAAGTACTTGCCATAAATATGAGTACAAGCTTGCTTGAACTTGATAATTTTCAATCAATTAAAGCTTGTACTTGAATATAAGTAAGCCCACGTCAGCTTGTGACTTACAACTACGCCAGCTAATAGCGAACGGCGCGAAGTACCAAGTAAAGGAAAAACTTAATGTGTTCTGCAAAAAGCTTGAAAAGCATGAAAAGGTGGCAACCCTAAAGGGTTAAAAATTTCACAATTTTGAAATTCTGATAACGGATTCGGATTTAGCAACCCATTTTTACCTACTGTTCGCCCCAGCATCGAATTCGTAAAAATAAAAAAAAAATTAGGTGGCAACCCTATCAGCCATCTAACATTTTAAAATTCTGTCATCGGATTCGAAATCAGCTACCCCCTAAAACTGCTAAGCACGAAATTTATAGAACCCTGAATATTCTTAATACGCTAAAGTTTTTCCTACACTTCATTGAATTATTTGGATACTTGAATTAGAGAGCTGCATGAATTCATTCATTTCATCTCTCTTCAGTGGGTGCAGTACTGAAGTTTATTTTATTCAAATCATTCATGCAGACTAGAGTTCTGTGTAACAAAACATCAAAAGTTTTAAGAGAGCAAGAGTATAACACTCTATTCTTCTCTTAGTGTGTTGCACTCTATTTGCTTTCTCTCATGTTTTGTGCTTTCGAATAAATCGTAGCATGTGCAGCTTTAGGTGTCTTAAAATTCATGGGTTCAGTGAGTGCAGTGAATACTTTCTTTACTTTATAGTGTTTCTGCTGTGTTGAATAAATAACTTATTGAAGTGTAAAAATGGTAGAGAATGAAGTAAGTAAATTCAAAGAGATATTTCGAGTATACTTGCCAGAAATTAACACTGGTTCATGGAAAATTAGAATGAAGTGCAAACTAATTTCTTGTTTATAAATAATTATTAAGTCATTGTCTTAAGGCATGTTGCTACTTGGCGCGCTCGATATTCGAGCAAAAATTTAAAGTTTTTTTACGGGAAAACGGTAAGAGTTAGAGAAATTTTTTTTAGGGTGAATAAATACACTAAAAAATTATTTACAAAAAATTTTTTTTATTAATATATAGCATTTGTTATGTATGAAACTTTAATTTGAAGTTGACGTGTCGATATCAGAAAGAGCCGATGGTTACCATAATAACTTAAGTTTGGCAGCAACTAGAAAAAGAATTCATAAATAATATAGAATGGTTATCGTGTGATCTAAAATTTTTAAGTTTGGCAAAAAAAAAAACAAATTTATGAAGATTTGAAAAAAAGAATCGTAAAAAACGCAAGTTTTTCTGGATTTTGTGCAAAAAACTATAGAAAAAATAAAAATTTTTTGCAATTTTTTAGTTCACACGAAAACTACACAAGTGGAAAGTATGCGGTTATAATTTGGAGATAATCGGACAAGGTAATTTTGTGTAACGAATCAGGTAGAAAAATGTAAAAAAACCATCAAATTAAAGTTTCATGCATAAAAAATGTTAAAATATATTAAAAAAATTTTTTAGTCTACTAATTAACCCCAAAAAATTTTACCATTTTCTTTTACTGTTTTCCTGTAAAAAAAATTTTAATTTTCACTCTAATACCGAGCGCGCCAAGAAGGAACATGCCTTAAATTTGTAAACTGTAATAGTCAATTGTTCTTATGCACTTTTATTATTTTTATTGGGTTAACCGTTATATAGTAATATTTCGCTTTAATAATTAATTTAATTATTAATTTATTAAGTATTTATTAATTACTAAATTAATAAGTTAAAAATTGCAGTATGAAAACTGCAATATCAATTCCATGAATAAAACCATTACAGCTTCAAAAATATATATATTATATTCAAAGCTTTTCATTTCATTCAGTGAACTCACTGCATTGCACTCAATTTTCAAATACTTTCTATAAGTGTGCACGCTCTGATAGGCAGACAGCACATTCTCTTTTGTTTTCATTTTGCTCTTGGTGCAAATGATGAATGCTCTCATTCATTTGTTTCACTGCCTTAGAGAAGATGAGAGTAAGGATTTGAAAAGCAAGTGAATGTTTTGATACGCATTTCAAACACATTCATGCAGCTCTCTAACTTGAATTATTTGTGGATACTTGAAATAGTTGGATACTTGTGAGCTTACAAGTTTTTGCCGATCGTTTCAAGCTTTTCAACTTTCAGACACGACAAAGTAAGTCATAACAAGTCAAGTCAACGAAAAAGCAGGGATATGACTTGTATCTGTTTGCTATTTTTGTAAGCAGGCTAAAGCTTGGTTTTTCAAGTATGGATAAATTCAATTTTTCAAGTACTTGAAGTTGCTTGAACTTCAAGTAGGCTTGTGCAGTTCTCTGGTGCCCATACCCGGTCATGATACAATTATACAGGTAGCATTGATAAGTATTGATTTTCTCAGCAACAAGGACACCAGCATTTGTCAAAAACAGTTGTTTGTGCAACTAAAAAGAAGCGAATATGAAAATAAATAAATTCTGCAAAATGTGTGCATTAAATTAACTATTATAATAATGAAAGTTATGAAAAAATTATGTGTGATATGTGCTCCACGTTTGCCATTCGTCGTGTTTTAATTTTAATTGAAAACTTATTTCATTTCGTCCATATGCATCTGCAGCTGCTGCACTTGAACGTTTTCAACATTTTTTTTTATGTATGCACTTAATAACACTTAGTTTACAAACTGTCTTCGTTGTAATAACAATTCACTATTGATTAAATAAAATATGCAATATTTTGTAAGAAAATGTTTGGTTCTTTGCAAGCGCTGAAACATAAACAATGGCGTAACATAAGCAATAATTGAATGCTTTCTTTCTTCACATTTTTTTTTTTGACAGATGCTAGTTTTCCAAGCGACTATCAATGCTACCTTGTAATTATTATACCATGATCAGGGGTTTATAGCATGTTTCTGCCATTTTTAAAAATCTTCACATTTATAAACAAACATTTTCAAGCATTTTTTGACATTTTCTTTGTTTTTGATGTATTTTGAAATCTAATATATAAAATTCTTCTGTCACGGGGTGCGTGATCGAACTCCTCCGAAACGGCTCGACCGATTTTCGTGATCTTTAGCGAGGATATTAGTCAGGGGTGAGAATCGGACAACATCTATTTTTCATCCCCCTAAAACAAGGGGGCGTGGCACCTCCCATACAACCCAAATCTACGGTAGCGAATAGCTCTGAAGTTATAGGTCGCATAGCATCGGAATTCGGTGTTCTACCTCAATTTACAAGAGCCGTTCCACAGGTAAAATTTTATGGGCGTTGGACGTGGGGCGTGGCACTTTTTCAGCAGACCAAATTTTCGGTATAACTTTCGAGCTATAAGTCACACATTAATGCAACTCGGTTAGAACGTTCTATTTAGTTGTGTCTTTCGACTGGCAAAATTGAGCAAGTATAGGCCAAAGGGGTGTGGCACCGCCCATACAATTCAAATTTATGATATCGAATAGCTTTGGAACTAAATGCCGTATAATAATGAAATTCAGTACGGAGTTGCCACTTGGTGAAATATTTCTACTATAAAACTGGGATGGGCTTTGGAAAAGGGGGTGTGGCCCCGCCCATACACTTTAAATTTTTGATATCAGATAGCTTTGGAACAAAAAGTCGTATAACAACGAAATTCAGTATGGAATTATTATTGGGTGATATCTATCAACTAGAAAACTGAGACGTCATTGAACAAGGGGGTGTGGCTCCGCCCATACAAGCCAAATTTGCGATATCGAATAACTTTGGAATTATGGGTAGCATAGCCTCGAAATTTGGTTATCAATTTACACGAGTCGTTCCACTTAGAAATAGAGATAGCGATAGCGATAGAGATAGAGATAGAGATAGAGATAGAGATAGAGATAGAGATAGAGATAGAGATAGAGATAGAGATAGAGATAGAGATAGAGATAGAGATAGAGATAGAGATAGAGATAGAGATAGAGATAGAGATAGAAATAGAGAAAGAGATAGAGATAGAGATAGAGATAGAGATAGAGATAGAGATGGAGATAGAGATAGAGATAGAGATAGAGATAGAGATAGAGATAGAGATAGAGATAGAGATAGAGATAGAGATAGAGATAGAGATAGAGAAAGAGATAGAGATAGAGATAGAGATAGAGATAGAGATAGAAATAGAGATAGAGATAGAGATAGAGATAGAGATAGAGATAGAGATAGAGATAGAGATAGAGATAGAGATAGAGATAGAAATAGAGATAGAGATAGAGATAGAGATAGAGATAGAGATAGAGATAGAGATAGAGATAGAGATAGAGATAGAGATAGAGATAGAGATAGAGATAGAGATAGAGATGGAGATAGAGATAGAGATAGAGATAGAGATAGAGATAGAGATAGAGATAGAGATAGAGATAGAAATAGAGATAGAGATAGAGATAGAGATAGAGATAGAGATAGAGATAGAGATAGAGATAGAGATAGAGATAGAGATAGAGATAGAGATAGAGATGGAGATAGAGATAGAGATAGAGATAGAGATAGAGATAGAGATAGAGATAGAGATAGAGATAGAGATAGAGATAGAGATAGAGATAGAGATAGAGATAGAGATGGAGATGGAGATGGAGATGGAGATGGAGATGGAGATGGAGATGGAGATGGAGATGGAGATAGAGATAGAGATTGAGATTGAGATTGAGATTGAGATTGAGACTGAGTTTGAGATTCAGATAGAGATAGAAATTATTTCCGCTACGACAGCAACGCGTCGGGTACCAGCTATAGAGTTATAAAATGTGTCTAAAAAAGTTGGTAATATTGCTTTTTATATTAACTAAATATTTGTTGACAGTTAACAAATATTCATTAACCATTAATAAATATTTATTAACAATTTGTAAATTGTACTCAATAAATTTGACTGTTCATAAATATTTATTAAATCCTGTGATGTTAACAAATCATTTATTAACAATTGATAAAGCTTATCAAATATAAACAAATTTTTTTACCCGTTTCAGTTTTTTAACTTCATCTAATATATAAAATTCTTCTGTCACGGGGTGCGTGATCGAACTCCTCCGAAACGGCTCGACCGATTTTCGTGATCTTTAGCGAGGATATTAGTCAGGGGTGAGAATCGGACAACATCTATTTTTCATCCCCCTAAAACAAGGGGGCGTGGCACCTCCCATACAACCCAAATCTACGGTAGCGAATAGCTCTGAAGTTATAGGTCGCATAGCATCGGAATTCGGTGTTCTACCTCAATTTACAAGAGCCGTTCCACAGGTAAAATTTTATGGGCGTTGGACGTGGGGCGTGGCACTTTTTCAGCAGACCAAATTTTCGGTATAACTTTCGAGCTATAAGTCACACATTAATGCAACTCGGTTAGAACGTTCTATTTAGTTGTGTCTTTCGACTGGCAAAATTGAGCAAGTATAGGCCAAAGGGGTGTGGCACCGCCCATACAATTCAAATTTATGATATCGAATAGCTTTGGAACTAAATGCCGTATAATAATGAAATTCAGTACGGAGTTGCCACTTGGTGAAATATTTCTACTATAAAACTGGGATGGGCTTTGGAAAAGGGGGTGTGGCCCCGCCCATACACTTTAAATTTTTGATATCAGATAGCTTTGGAACAAAAAGTCGTATAACAACGAAATTCAGTATGGAATTATTATTGGGTGATATCTATCAACTAGAAAACTGAGACGTCATTGAACAAGGGGGTGTGGCTCCGCCCATACAAGCCAAATTTGCGATATCGAATAACTTTGGAATTATGGGTAGCATAGCCTCGAAATTTGGTTATCAATTTACACGAGTCGTTCCACTTAGAAATAGAGATAGCGATAGCGATAGAGATAGAGATAGAGATAGAGATAGAGATAGAGATAGAGATAGAGATAGAGATAGAGATAGAGATAGAGATAGAGATAGAGATAGAGATAGAGATAGAGATAGAGATAGAGATAGAGATAGAGATAGAAATAGAGAAAGAGATAGAGATAGAGATAGAGATAGAGATAGAGATAGAGATGGAGATAGAGATAGAGATAGAGATAGAGATAGAGATAGAGATAGAGATAGAGATAGAGATAGAGATAGAGATAGAGATAGAGATAGAGAAAGAGATAGAGATAGAGATAGAGATAGAGATAGAGATAGAAATAGAGATAGAGATAGAGATAGAGATAGAGATAGAGATAGAGATAGAGATAGAGATAGAGATAGAGATAGAGATAGAAATAGAGATAGAGATAGAGATAGAGATAGAGATAGAGATAGAGATAGAGATAGAGATAGAGATAGAGATAGAGATAGAGATAGAGATAGAGATAGAGATAGAGATGGAGATAGAGATAGAGATAGAGATAGAGATAGAGATAGAGATAGAGATAGAGATAGAGATAGAAATAGAGATAGAGATAGAGATAGAGATAGAGATAGAGATAGAGATAGAGATAGAGATAGAGATAGAGATAGAGATAGAGATGGAGATAGAGATAGAGATAGAGATAGAGATAGAGATAGAGATAGAGATAGAGATAGAGATAGAGATAGAGATAGAGATAGAGATAGAGATGGAGATGGAGATGGAGATGGAGATGGAGATGGAGATGGAGATGGAGATGGAGATGGAGATAGAGATAGAGATTGAGATTGAGATTGAGATTGAGATTGAGACTGAGTTTGAGATTCAGATAGAGATAGAAATTATTTCCGCTACGACAGCAACGCGTCGGGTACCAGCTATAGAGTTATAAAATGTGTCTAAAAAAGTTGGTAATATTGCTTTTTATATTAACTAAATATTTGTTGACAGTTAACAAATATTCATTAACCATTAATAAATATTTATTAACAATTTGTAAATTGTACTCAATAAATTTGACTGTTCATAAATATTTATTAAATCCTGTGATGTTAACAAATCATTTATTAACAATTGATAAAGCTTATCAAATATAAACAAATTTTTTTACCCGTTTCAGTTTTTTAACTTCATTTATTTATATGTTCTACGTACAGTCAGCAATGCCAAAAAAGCGCAAAGGGGCCAATTTGAGTCGTCGAACGAGTAGTTCCATAGCCGAGCGAGATTTAAGAGCACGAAGATCAAGCGAACAAATTCAAGAAGACAATGCAAATTTGCGTGCGAGAATGTCGCAGTTACGTGAACAACGATTACAAGAGGCACGAGATGAACAAAATCAACAAAGACAACTACAACGAAGACAAACTCGCAGACTCATAGTCGACAGACATAGAGGAATTGATCAACAACGCCAACAAGTTCATCGAGCATTTACGTCAAATTCATTTCTTCGACTTGCATTCCAGTACGCGCCTGATGTTGAATATTATGCTCATTCCAAAGTGGTTATTGGTACTTTGGAGAAGGAATGCCCGCATTGTCATGCACTTAAATTTAAAAATGAGCCACTTGGGATGTGTTGCTCATCAGGAAAAGTACAACTAACCGAAATTGAAACACCACCTGAGCCATTGCACGGTTTACTTATTGGTACTGATCCAGATTCTAGCCTGTTCCTGAAGTCAATTCGCACATTCAATTCATGTTTCCAAATGACATCGTTTGGAGCAACAGAAATAGTCAGCAATGTTGCAGCAAACGGTCAACAATTTAATTTCACGTTTAAAATCAAAGGCCAAGTTTATCACAAAGTGGGCTCATTGCTGCCAATGCCAAACGAATCTCATAAATTTTTACAAATATACTTTATGGGTGGCGAGGACTCCGAACGTGCACTCGCCAATCGCACGGATGCACGTTGCGACTTCCATAATCTTAATTCACCTTTTGCCAGGCGTATCGTCAGTGAGCTAGACGCTCTCTTAAATGAGCACAATGAATTATTAAAATTTTTCAAAGCACACATGCACAAGCTACAAAGTGACAATCACGCTATTATCATCAATCCTGATAGAACACCAGCTGGAGAGCATGTACGTAGATTCAATGCACCTGTTGTTGAAGACGTTGCTGGAATCATGGTTGGCGACCGTACAGCTACGCGACAAATCGTGATTCGAAGAAGAAATAATGATCTTCAGTTCATCAGTGATACCCATCGTTCATATGACGCTCTCCAATATCCACTAATTTTCTGGAAGGGACAAGATGGATATTGTGTAAACATTAAACAACGAGATCCAGTAACAGGTAATTCTTTCATTATTAACAACATAATTATTTTATTATTAAAGAATAAATCTTCAATTAATTTAAATATATATTATTACAGGAGCTGAAACAAATAAGAACGTTAGCTCGAAGGATTTTTATTCATATCGTTTGATGATTAGACGCGGCCGAGACAACATCATTTTACGATGTCGTGAGCTTTGCCAACAATTTATGGTCGACATGTATGTGAAGATAGAGAGTGAACGATTAAGATACTTGCGATACAATCAACAGAAGCTGCGTGCGGAAGAATATATTCACTTGCGAGATGCTATTGCGAATAACGCTGACACTGCCGAAATTGGTAACTCTGTTATCTTACCATCATCGTACATAGGTAGTCCACGTCACATGCAAGAATACATACAGGATGCTATGACTTTCGTGCGTGAATATGGACGACCGTGTCTTTTTATTACTTTTACATGTAATCCGAAATGGCCAGAAATTACATCGCTGCTATTACCAGGACAACATGCAATACATCGTCATGACATCACAGCACGTGTGTTTAAACAAAAATTAAAGTCTTTAATCAGCTTTATTACCAAATTGCATGTATTTGGCCCCACACGTTGTTGGATGTATTCAGTTGAGTGGCAAAAGCGTGGATTACCTCATGCACACATTTTAATTTGGTTCGTCGACAAAATACGTGCTGAAGACATCGATAGCTTGATTTTTGCAGAGATTCCAGATCCGTCTACTGATCGATTACTGTTTGATATTGTTACTACAAACATGATTCATGGTCCATGCGGAAATCTGAATCGTTCATCACCTTGCATGGCAGATGGAAAATGTACAAAGCGTTTTCCTAAAGATTTCACTAACGATACGGTCACACATGATGACGGATATCCAATATATCGTCGAAGAAGTACCGAAAATGGTGGACAATCTTTCATCAAAACTATCAACAACGCAGACATCGACATTGACAATCGTTGGGTGGTACCATATTCTCCTCTGCTGAGCAAAACATTTAATGCTCATATTAATGTTGAGTCATGCAGTTCGGTGAAGAGTATCAAATATATTTGCAAGTATGTGAATAAAGGAAGTGATATGGCTGTATTTCGGATTGAAAATAATAATGTTCATTCTCCTCCGTTGAATCAAAATGATGAAATTACGAATTACCAAATTGGCCGGTATATCAGTTCCAATGAAGCTGTCTGGCGTATTTTCGGTTTCCCAATTCATGAACGGGATCCAGCAGTTATCCATTTAGCTGTCCATCTTGAAAACGGCCAGCGCGTATATTTCACGAACGATACAGCGCTTGATCGTGCTATAAATCCACCGAAAACTACGCTCACCGAATTTTTTGAACTATGCAATCGTGCGGATGCTTTTGGTGCCTTCGCACAAACACTGCTCTATTCTGAAGTTCCGCGGTATTTTACATGGGCTCAATCGAAAAAATGGATACCCCGCAAGCAAGGGATACCAGTTGATGCGTGCCCCGGTTTATTCAAATCAAATAGTTTGGGTCGTGTATATACCGTCAATCCAAGGCAGACTGAGTGCTTTTATCTGCGACTATTGTTGGTTAATGTCACCGGACCATTGTCATTTCAAGATGTACGGAAGGTAGATGGACAACAGTATCCTACGTATAAAGATGCATGCCTTGCTCTAGGCTTGCTAGAAGACGACAATCATTGGGACAACATGCTTGCTGAAGCAGCATTAAACTGCACAGGAACACAAATTCGTCTACTATTTGCTATAGTACTGACTACATGTTTCCCGGCCCGAGCACAAATGTTGTGGGATAATCACAAAGATTCAATGACTGATGATATATTGTATCGACATCGTACAAGGTGCAACGATCTAACAATATCATTCAGTGATGCAATGTACAATGAAGCATTGATTGCTATCGAGGATCTTTGCATTGCTATTGCGAATTTACCAATCAGTCATTTTGGTATGAGCTCACCGAATCGAAGTGCATCTGATTTACTCAACACAGATATGAATCGTGAACTACAGTACGATACTGTACAAATGGCGAGCATTGTTAGCCGCAATGTTCCACTACTTAATGATGAACAAAAAATTATCTACGACCGAATCATGCTGGCAGTTTCGGCAGGACAAGGAGGATTCTTTTTTTTAGATGCACCAGGTGGGACTGGTAAAACATTTCTTATTTCGCTACTTCTTGCCGAGATACGATCAAAAAATGGCATCGCATTGGCCGTTGCATCTTCTGGCATTGCAGCAACTTTATTAGATGGAGGCAGAACAGCTCATTCAGCATTTAAGCTGCCGTTAAACATTCAAAATAATCCAGATGCAGTGTGCAACATAAAAAAACAATCGTCTATGGCCACAGTGCTGAAACAATGTAAAATTATTATCTGGGATGAATGCACTATGGCGCACAAACATTCGCTTGAGGCATTGGATAGAACATTAAAGGATATAAAAAACAACGACAAACTATTTGGCGGCACTTTGTTACTCCTTTCAGGTGATTTTAGACAAACACTTCCCGTTATTCCGCGTTCAACTTACGCTGATGAAATCAACGCGTGCTTAAAATCATCGCGACTATGGCGTAATGTTGAAAAAGTACAACTGACGGTGAACATGCGCGTTCAAATGCTTCAGGATCCATCCGCCGAAACTTTCTCTAAACAACTGTTAGATATTGGTGATGGGAAAGTTTCTGTACATGAAAATACTGGATGCATAAAATTACAGACGGACTTCTGCACAATCATCGACTCGCAAAATAGTCTTATCGATCACATATTTCCCGACGTACACACACAATATGCAAATCATAAGTGGCTGGCAGAAAGAGCGATCTTGGCAGCTAAAAATGTGGACGTCAATGGGTTAAATTTAAAGATACAACAGCTGTTGCCTGGGGACTTGGTGTCATATAAATCTATCGATGCAGTTTGCGATACCAACGAGACTGTCAATTATCCAACTGAGTTCTTAAATTCATTGGATTTGCCAGGCATGCCACCACATCATTTACAATTGAAGGTTGGGTCTCCGATTATTCTACTTAGAAACTTAAACCCACCACGGCTATGTAATGGCACACGATTAGTAATTAAGAAATTAATGAAAAACGTTATTGAAGCCATCATCTTGAATGGCAAGTTTCAAGGCGAAAATGTGTTGCTGCCACGAATCCCTATGATTACTACAGATGTGCCAATTGAATTCAAACGCACTCAATTCCCAATTAGATTGGCATTCGCTATGACAATCAATAAGTCACAAGGACAAACATTGTCTGTATGTGGCTTAGATTTGGAAACACCGTGCTTTTCCCACGGACAACTATATGTGGGATGTTCTCGCGTGGGAAAACCGTCCAGTTTGTTTGTGTTGGCTAAAGACGGACTAACCAAAAATATTGTACACTCTATTGCGCTAAGAGATTAATTTTTTTTTTTTCACTGCCTTAATTGATAGTAATAAAAATAAAAATATTTATTTTTGATGTTTAGATAGCTATCAAAGACTGTTATTTAAAATATATTCGTTACTCTAATAAAGATTTATTTATTAACCTAAATAAAACATACTTTTATACTTTATAATGCATTCGATTATAAATACTTCCCCGCACACATATGGTAGATAATTATTTTTATTTACCTATAAAAATGTTTCCTAAAAATAACATACATGGCAAAACAACGTTTGCCGGGTCAGCTAGTAATTTTATATATTTTTAACAAAACTTGTGCTCAGATGACAACAAAAAAAAAAAAAAATAAAAAATGCTAAATCGAGGCTTTATTAAAGGTTTCACCCATTCCTAAATTCTGTCATTTATGAAGCATTTAAGAGATTTTTGAACGTTTATTGAGATTGAACGTTTATAAATAATTTACGATTATTATGGAAATTGCTCGATAAAATATAGTTACCTATGAATTTTATTCATTTATTAAATTTAAAATGTACAAAGTAATGCACAGCAACCCATATTAAAATATGCATAAAAAAGTACTTTAAAAAAATACCGCACGAAACCCTGATATCGATTTTTCAAAACAGCTGACTGATAATTTACAATACGAAGAAGAACAAGATTTTAAATTTTGAGAGCCTGTCGTCTCTCCGACCTACCTTATAATTGTATCATGTAAACACCGACAAGAAGTTATTTTAATCAGTTGGCGCTGAGACTTCATGCTGTAAAGTCTACGCCACATGATGCTTTGTATTTGATTGTTATGCACCGAAAAAAATAGGTGGGCAAATAAATAATAATTTACTGAATAAAGTAAACACTGAGTTATATTATATTTTTGGATCGAAGACTTGTTTTATTTATGATTTTTTTTTTTGTTCCTTGTTTTTGTTAGGTTTGAATTTAAAATTAATTTGGTTTTTTACAAAAAAAATCGTTTTTTAATAATATTAGTTGATTTATTTTTTGGATCATTATCTTGTCGCAGCCAAGATCCGTACACGTCTGTGCGCAACCAAGAATGCGCGCAATCCAGCACAGAGAAAGCTAGACTTCGAAAAGCTGCAATCAAAACGAACAGCCGAAACTTTGCTACTCGACTCTCACTCCTGCTTCAAGAAAGCACTCCTCCGATCGACGATCTATAAGCGCAGTGGAATCACATTTCCCACTCTATGCGTACGGCTGCCGAAGAGGTGATTGGCTATCATCGCCCTCGCTGAAACCAGTGGTACGACTAGGAGTGTCGCGACGCCACTGCAGAAAAAGACACCTCCTACAAAGCCACCCTGCAGTCGGTTGTAACGCGTACTGTTAAAGAGCTATACAAAGAGAAGAGGAGGGAAGGGAGACGCATTTTCAGGCGAAAGAAAAAAGAAGCGGAAATGCATGAGTGCCAGAAATTTGAGATCCATGGTAACAGGAATGAGGTCCGAACATTTTTCGAAAAAATAAGACGCCTGGCCGATGGTTTCAAGACCGGGGCCTCTTCCTGCAAGGATGAAAATGGGAATCTAGTGACAGATATCCAGAGTACACTGATGATGTGGAGGGAACACTTCTCTAGGCTTCTGATTGGCGACGACGACAACAATCCCACCAATAGAGATGATATCCCGGAATCCCCAGTTTTGGACGACAGCGTTGAAGTTCCGCTGCCCGACCATAGTTAAGTCTTGAAAGCTATAGCTCGGCTTAAAAACAACAAAGCCGCAGGAGCCGATGGCTTACCTGCTGAGCTCTTCAAGAATGGAGGCGAAGCTCTATTTAAATGCATTCATGAGCTTCTATGCAGAATATGGTCGGAAGAATGCATTCCAAACGATTGGAACCTCAGTGTGCTCTTCCCAATCCACAAGAAAGGCGATCCCACAATTTGCGCCAACTATCGTGGGATAAGCCTTCTGAATATCGCATATAAGGTCCTGTCGAGCGTACTATGTGAAAGACTGAAGCCCATCGTAAACCAGCTGATTGGACCTTATCAGTGTGGCTTCAGACCTGGCAAATCCACCATAGACCAGATATTTACGCTACGACAAATCTTGGAGAAGACCCTAGAAAAACAAATCGACACACACCATCTTTTTGTCGATTACAAAGCCGCCTTCGACAGTCCAATAAGGAATCATCTATATTCCACTATGTCTGAATTTGGTATTCCTGCAAAGCTCATCCGCTTTTGCAGAATGACACTGAGCAACACCAGCAGCACAGCTAAAATCGGGAAGGATCTCACTCATCCATTCAATACCAAACGAGGTTTCAGACAAGGTGATTCCTTATCGTGCGACTTTTTCAACCTGATGATGGAGAAGATCATCCGAGCTGCTGATTTGAGACGCAGTGGCACGATATTCTACAAAAGTATTGTCCTGCTGGCGTATGCTAATGATATCGATATAATTGGCCATAATACGCGCGAAGTCAGCGCAGCATTCTCCAGGTTAGCGAAAGAGTCGAGTCGAATGGGTCTTGCAGTGAACGCAGATAAGACGAAATACCTAGTGTCAACAAATAAACAGTCCCAGCGTCTTGGAAACCACGTCACTGTTGACAACATCCCCTTCGAGGTTGTTAAGGACTTCGTCTACCTGGCATCTAGCATTAACCCTTTCAACGATGTCAGTATTGAGATAAAACGAAGGAGAACTCTTGCCAACAGGTGTTACTTTAGGTAGGCAATTGAGTAGGCAATTGAGAAGAAATTCCCTCTCTCGACGAACAAAACTCGCGCTCTATAAGTCACTAATCATGCCTGTCCTATTATATGCAGCACAAACCTGGACGTTGAGCAGTTCTGATGAAAAACTTTGGGAGCCTTCAAGAGAAAGATCCTTCGTAAAATCTTCGGTCCAATCTGCGTCAATGGCGAGTACCGAATTCGATGGAACCACGAGCTGTATGAGCTGTACGCTGACATTGACATAGTCAAGCCCATTAAAATCGAGCGGCTCCGCTGGCTAGGTCATGTTGAGCGAATGGAAAACAACGCTCCAACGAAAAAAATATTCGATTCGGTGCCCGGTGGTGGTCAACGCAGAAGAGGACGCCCACATCTTCGTTGGAAGGATCAGGTGATGGATAACCTAACCACGCTTGGTGTTTCCAACTGGCGCCAGCAAGCGCAAAACAAAAATGGCTGCCGCAATTTCTTATACGAGGCCAAAACCGACCTACGGTTGTAACTGCCAGATAAGTAAGTATGTAAGTTGATTTATTTTGATTTAAATTTTAAAATCAAAACAAAAACATGAAAATAAAATTAAATCTAAACTTTAAATAAAATATTAAACAAACGAGCCGAGTCGTCATATTAATTGATACCAGCCCAAAAATTTTTTCAGTGCTGAGAGCGAGACTCTACCAGCACAAGCACAAAATTATAGAAATTATAATAGTATTGGTGTGCACATCACTGCTATAAAATATAGAACAGGCACGTAAGGATACCTCTCCCTTTCGACGGGGACCACTCTATTTAGTTTTCAATCCAACACTGATTATTAAAAAAATATTTAAACCTCACTAAATCCATCACTATTACCGCGCTATCGTCTGCCGATGAAACCATTGTGTCTCGCAGTTATGTACATGTTAGCCTTATTTTAAAGAAAGGTACCGATATTACCTTGATTGCTCCAAAATTAGTAATTCACACCGTTATTTATTTATCAGGTGCTATTATCCAATAAAAGTGGAAATTTTTATCGTAAAATTGGGTCTGTTCATACAACGCGTACTCTGTCAAAATATTTCCCATTTAGCTTGGTCAAAATTAAAGTATGAACACAAATATACATAAAAAATAACTTTAAACTCCCAAAATACTGTACAAGCACTGTTCTACAGTACTGTACTGTACTGTACTGTACTGTAGACAATCACTGTTCTACAGTACTGTACTGTACTGTAGAACAGTTTAAAAAGGCAAATAAGATTTTCATATTTGGCATCGGGGAAAGCATAACAAACAAAGAGCCTTTTTCTGTTAAAATTATAACGCATAAGATTGGTTGGAGTTCCATTCGGTCTGTTTCTAGCTGCGTGCATGTCTTCGCTGTTGCTATTGAAATAGTTTGAATTTTGAATCCAAAAAAACAGAACAGAACAGATATCCTTTCACCATTCTTTTATGTTTCGAAATTTAAATAATTGTTATAGCTTCTCATATCACAAATAAACAGGATATTCGCTGTTCTGTTTACACTGAAGACACCTTTAAAATTAAAACTTTTATTTAATTGTGGCTTGTATTTTTTGTATCTCGTTCATTTAACTACTTTTATATATATATGCACTCAACCTTTTTTATGTTATTTTTCTTTCAGTTTTTTTTTATGTTTATTTTTATACTTTATTTTTAATAGTTGTTGGGCGCTTATAGCCTGGTGCAGCCTGCACTCGCGCAACAACCACACTAAGTTAAGCAGCGAGCACTTCAACAAGGGTAGTAAAAAGTCGAAATTGTTTTTCGTACGCATTCTACGATATGCAAGGATATGCAGACTGTCTGCGATACACCCTGCCTTGCGTTATTGCATTTATATCAATAGCGTAAGACGCGCACACACCACGCGGAGAAAATAAAAACAAACACACACACACACACTAACACACACACTAACACACTCGACTGCTGCTTCATTTGCTTTTGTTTTTGTATTACTAACGGTTATGTTGTGCGGCTGAGAGTCCTTTTACCACTTTTTTTATGCAGTTATTTTTATTTTTGTAATTTTTTCTTGGCTTAACTTTATTCTTACATTTATTTATGATGATTTATTTACTTGCATTCAACACTTTATTTTATTACACTTTCATTTCAATGAGTTATCCTGCGTATAGCTGGCTGTCCTCTCATTGACCGGCAAGAGCACAAAAATAACTGCTTGCTGCTGCACTGTCTAGACATGCCAACTAAGTTGGTTGTCGCCACCTGGCATGGGCCGGTGGTGTCTATAGTTGTACAACCTTAGCCCTCATACCTGCTGCTGTTATTGTGTATTTGCGTTATTTTTGTGTTTGTTTGTTTTTCCCACATTTTAAACGAGTGCCTTTGAGAGCACTGAATCCAGTCCCCCCGACACAGTCCCAGTTTTCTTCCCAGTTCAGGACACAAACCAGTGGATATGCAAAAATATGTTCTAGTAAAGTTGTAGCTGTATTGGTATCGGCTAGTGACACACCGGGTTCATTGTACCCTCTTGGAAATACGAAAAATTGCGATGGTGATGGTGATGGTGACGTTAAAGTCAAAAGGGTTAAATATGTGAGCTTAAAATAGAAAAGATTAGCTCGAGCTTTAATCTGAAAAAAGCACTACTTAAATTTCAGAAATATTTATCGTTATAATATTTCTTTTCGATAAAATCGCAATAATTGATACATTGTGTACAGTTGGAAAACCGGTCCTCAATTTTCCTTTGAGTCTATTTTGAAGTCAATATCTTGTTATTCCCAAATCCAAGATGATAAAACCATTGCTTACGTAGATATAATGAAATTAAACCTGGGTGTTTAAAGAAATCTGAATCCGAAAATTTCAGAGAGTTTGTTAAAAGGCCTTCACATTTCTTTAAATTAATGACAAAAAATGAGATGTCTTGGTCGGATAACCATATCATGTCGTCCACGGGCAAAAATGTAAACATCTGTATCACCGTTCCCTGATAAGTGATCCGTGTCAAAATAACTGTGAATTACCATCCAATTGTTGCTATTGCTTTGTCTCTTAAGCAAAATGTATCTTTGGCTAGCATTAAATTTATTCATACACACACACATACCCTCATACACACTCATTTGCTTCCGAAAATCCTTATATCTGCGCTATTTCCACTTCTGAATGAATGTAATGAATGACAAATTAAAACCAACTTCAACAAATGAATGCCTGACAGTTGATTTTAACTCATTTTACATTTTTGAGTGTATATAATGAAGAAACTCTTAACACCAAACCCATCACGACGGGTCAAATGACCCATTTTAAAATTTTGTATTATTTTTGTGTGATTAAAATTTAAAAAATAAACAATTTGAAATCGTTATTCGAAAAAAAAAATTGTTTTATTCATGTCCCCAGTTGTGGTAAATGGTATATTTTTCGATATACATAGTAATATGTCGGTACATTAAATATCGGTAGGTTTAACGGCCCTTTACAAGAAATGCAAATCTACCTACTAGCTTGATTTTTTCTTAGCGAAAATGTTCGTCTGATTAATTTGAAAAAAATCTGTTATTTTGACACCAAACACAATCACATATCTTCAAAACTGTACAAATTCTTAGTACGTCGTTTTCTAAATCACATCGCTTCCTTATAATCAATGCACATAACTCCGTTGCTTTTGAATATATTTCATTCAATTTTTTTCCGTTGATAAATTCAATTCAAGAACTTAATAAAAACTATTTGAAAAGTACCGTTAGCTTAGCGAATATATACGCTCTGTTTTTAAAAAAAGCTCCAAAATATTCACTTTTTACTGAAAAAATTGCCACAAAAGAAGTTTTTGTTGTTGAAATAATAAAAACTCAAAATTGCATTTTTGACTACCTTTAACATGACATAGCATTTTATAGCAAAAGTGCTTTCAGTTTTACGAAAAATTTTATTTCGTAATTCTGTCATCAAAAAACAAGCCCTCATTTTAAGAAAAATGCATTTTTTTAAAAGTTTTTTTTATGATTTTTGTAGAATAGTTAAGCTCCGAGCATAATTTATGTGAAAAAATTATACCAATATCTCTTTCCGATCAAAAGTAAGCGCTATAAATCTATTTTCTCGGCGCAGCTGTATCGAGTTATTTTCAACCGATTGAAAAAACATGAACCTATATGAGCTTATATGAGCTTTAAAATAACTGAATAATCAATTTAGTGCAACTTAGTTTTCATGATTTGTATTTTTAAAAATATCAAAACGAGAACTAAATATCAAAATTTTCCATTTTTTCACCCGTGTAAAACCGGGTATATCAGCTAGTCAATCAATAAACTAATTCAGTGCAGTAGAATAACAAAACCCCAACTCATCGAATGCATGCCATCAAATCTCTCTTCTGGCAAATTTCAATTCGCAAAAGTTTGCCAAGCCCTCGCATTCCCATTGCATATATGCAAAGTCAACAAAAACAAAACGGAAGTTCAACTAATTCCGTTGTTAATGAAAACAATACAAAAATATTAATATTTTCAATTTGCTCATATTTCTATTGAAACAAAACAATGTCTGTTTGTTTATTTATCTAGCTTTACAGCACAACAATGCAACAACAAAAACAACAACAACAACAACAACAGCAACAACAACAACAACAACGTCTTATACTATTGTGCAGTTTTACAAAATGTTTCTTGTCATTGTCGAAAACTAAATTAAATGAGCACAATAAATGAAACAAGTGTGAGAAACGATTCTTTTGCGTTACAGACGCGATATTAGTGGCCAGTTGCCAGCGGCTGCTTGTACGATGAGTGCTTTGTAGGGTGTTGGTCCCACTGAGGAAGGGCGAGAAGTATGAGAAATTGGCTGACGTTTTTCATCTTAAGTTAAATTTTCATTCAAGAAATAGGGGATATTGCGATAATGATTTTTAATATGCACTGATTTTGTTTTAGTTCAGGGATTGGAGTGAGCTCCAACGTTTTCATATATTAAGGGGGGGTTATATACCCAGAACTTTTTTTTCAAAAATTTTTGTTTGCCTTTTCTTAAAGCTTCAAGTCTCAACAATATGTGGTCAAAATTTCAAGTCGATATCTCGAAAAATAACAAAGTTATAGCCTAGTGAATGAACCGCCTTCCAGAACGCGCACAGCTGGTCCTTATTTTCAAACGCGTTTTCTCGAAACCATGTTTTCAAAGTCGGTGACCAAGATTTCTCAAAACTCAGTGAACCGATCGTTTTGATTTTTTTGCAGGCTTATTTTATTCATAATAATCTCGTACTTGTCAAAGGATTTCTTTTTCGTAGCTTCGTTCATAAATAATGACGAATTTTTGGTCGAAAATCGTTAGATTACGTTCGGAAGTCCGCCATTTTGTGAAAAATTAATATTTTTTAAAAATCGGCTATGACAAGTATGAGTTTTAAGTGTCTAGTTTAATTATACTTTTCATTTTTTTGTTTCAGGTGAATTTAGGAGGAGCAGTCTTGGTCACCGCATTTCACCTTTTTTTCACAGCGCTCTATAAAAAATCTACCTTAATATTACATTTTTTTAATTAAAAAAAATTCAAACTCTTAAATGTGTATATTTTTAAGTATAAAAACCCTCATTTAAAAATATCCCTTAGGTTTCCTTGAAAAAAATTCACAAACATGACCTTTTTTACGGCTGGATATATAGTCCCCCTTAAGGTATTTTGCTACATTTTTCGTACGTAGCGCTTATACGGAGTAACAATGAAATATGAGGCTAGTGTTGATTTACAAGAAAGAATAAAGAACAATAACACCCGAAACTTACGCCTACCAAGAAAAAAATGGCAAAAAAACCCGAAATTCTCCAAACAAAATCGGGTATTAATTCCTAGGAGAAAAATTAATACCGAAATTTTGGGCGACTATGACATTTTTTCCGGTGTTTGTGCCAAACATTTTTTTGCTAAATTAAAATATGGAAAAACATCCGAATTTTTGTTTAGTCCCAAAAATTTCAAACTCGTTATTATATGATGGGCCCGGGTGCGGCTCCCGGAATTTACGCCCGATGAACTTACGCCCGAAAAATTTGGAAATATGGCCCGAAAAACTACTGAAAATTTCGGGCGTAGTTTCCGTTTTTTCAAGGTTTCAATGCCAAGTCATTTGAAGAACGTGATTTCCTTCTTTCGGGCTCAGTTGACATTTCAAATTCGGTTATTTCCTAAATTCAATGCTATGGAAAATCGGGCTTTCTTGACAAATTTCTTTTTCGGGCGCAAGTTCAGCGTTCGCATAAAAGTCTTGAAGCGCTGCTGTCAATGAACAGAACATGTGATTTTAAATGTGTCAGTACACGACCTAGCCCACATGTGCATCTAAGTGAAGGCTTGACATCCCTGAGCAGTGCTTAAGATGCCCACTCAACTGAAAAACTGAATTAATATTTGTCTTGCCATCTAAGAAAACCTTCAAAAATATCGGATTAAAGATTCAAATAAACTACTTTAAAGCTGTATTATTTATCTTAAGCTGCGAAAACAATATACGAGCTGTGTTTAAAAAGTACGGGATTTTCTATTTTTAGAAATAATTATATTTATTCATATACTAGCTGATATACCCGGTTTTACTCGGGTGAAAAAATGTAAAATTTTGATTTTTAGTTCTCATTTTAATATTTTTAAAAATCCAAATCATTGAAAAAAGCAGCACTAAATTGATTATTAAATTACTTTAAAGCTCATACTAAGTGGCCATGTTTTTTGTATCGGTTGAAAACTAGGCGATATCCAAGGGCCGAAAAAATAGATTTATAGCGCTAACTTTTGATCGGAAAGAGATATTGGTATATTTTCCTCACATAAATTTTTCTTGTGTCATAAATAATCTATAAAAAGCATAAAATTGACTTTTGAGAAAAATTAATTTCTTTAAAAAATAACTGGGGTAGGGGCTTGTTTTTTGATGACAGAATTACGAAATAAAATTTTTCGTAAAACTGACACCACTTTTGCTATAAAATGCTATGTCGTGTTAAAGGTAGGCAAAAATGCAATTTTGAGTTTTTATTATTTGTACAACAAAATTAGGGTTTGTGCCATTTTTTGAGTAAAAAGTGTATATTTTAGAACTTTTTTAAAAAAAGATTGAAAATATATACGCTTAGCTAACGGTACCCTGCAAATGGTTTTTATAAAGTGCTTGAATTGAATTTGTCAACGAAAAAAAGTTGTGTGGATATATTCAAAAACAACGGAGTTATGTGCATTGAAAGTACGAAATACGAATTTCTGATAGTTTTTTGTTATTCTAAGGAAGCGATGTTATTTAGAAAAAGACGAACTTAGAATTTGTACAGTTGTGAAGATATGTGATTGTGTTTTCGCTAAGAAAAAATTAAGCTAGTAGGCAGAGTTGGGGGTTTTGCACTAAATGGTGAGTGCACTAAGCATTTTACTAGCACTAAATATATTGAAAGAAATTGTATTTTTCACTATTTTTTGCCAGCTTAGTGATAGTGAAACATCTCTTCACTATCACTAGAGACTTTAGTGACAGTGTTATTTTGTTGCACTCAACTTTCGAATATTACTGGTTTTGAAATTGTCTAAGACAGACTCGAATAAAAGAAAATTCTATAATCTATATATATAAAAATCAAATGCGTGTGAGTTTGTCTTGCTAAGGCTCAGAAACGGCTCGGCCGATTTAAATAATTTTTTTTTTGTACTGTTTGCCTTAATACAGATGTGGTTTAGAATCTTAACGGCTGGACGGATTTGACTCAAATTCGGCACACACATTACTTGAATTCTAGATTATGGCATACTTAGTTTTGACCACGCCTCTTCCGCCTCTTTACAAGAAACGCAAATGATCCTACTAGCGTACTTTTATTAGCGAAACTGTTCGTCTAATAAATTAAAAGAAAATGCTGTTAGTTTAACACCAAAAACATTCACATGTCTTCAAAAATGCACAAAACTTTAGTACAGCGTTTTTTTCTAATAATATCGTTTCCTTGGAATAACAAAAAACTATCAGAAATTTGTATTTCTTACTTTCGATGAAAATAACTCCGTTGTTTTGGAATAAATTTCATTCAATTTCTTCTCGTTGATAAATTCAATTTAAGAACTTAATAAACCCTATTTGAAGAAAGCTCCACCATATTCACTTTTTACTCCAAAGAGGTCACAAAAGCTGTCATTTCAATAAAAATAAAAAAAATTGGCATTTGTTTGCCCATTGTGAGGGTCGATCCTTAGACAACCTTATGGCTTAAAAACTGACGGTTGAGCTGACTTTTTCTTTATTCCAATTGAAATGCACTACAAAAATTTCCTAATAGAATTTGCAATGAAAAGATATGACAGCACAATCTTCTGAATTCGAATTATAGCAGCCTATTATATTTTTCTTGGATAAAAAAAATCGTGTTTTTCATATTATTCTTATCTTCTATCTTTCAATCTTCTGAATATAAATATAAATATCAATTGCCATGCGTTAAGGCCCAAACATAATAGGCTCGAGCTGGCTGCAGATAGTGTCCAAAATAAACGAAAAGCTAGCTCAAGTTCTGTCAAATGCTTAATTTGACCAAAATGATTTGAGCAGCGCTCGCCTTTATGTCATAACTACTTTTCACATTTGCTTTGAAAAATTCAACCATTTCTACATCAATTCGTTTTGTTCGTTTGAATTTATAATTATTAGAATGGATTGCAGAAATAAATTTATAAATAAATTAAAACAAACGATTCCTTACGGAGCATTCGATTTGAATCGCTCTGGCTGCAGCCAGATCAAGTTATCGAAACTTGACGAAAAAGCTAGCTCTAGTTTTTATGGTTTGTACGCATAAGGGCCTAACCAAAATAGACGAGTCGCTACGTAACGAGTGAAGACGAAAATGTTCGCTTAAATGCAATTCAATGTTAGGCGTTTTTCTTTTTAAATCAGACCACACATCTGAGTAGATACTGATCAAAACCGACCATGCCATGAGCTGATCAAACATAGATTGATCCGATTTGTTTATGAAACATTTTGGGTATGTTAATAAATCCAAATCCTAAAATATGTAAATTTTTGTTTTATATGAGCTAAATCAGTAAATTTCATGGTGACCGGCATTTGTGGAATGTGTTTATATTTTTTTTTGCCTCTGATATTCCAAATGAAATAAAATGACAGCCGATTGCCTAGTGATCAGAAAAAAAATGCTGAGCTCGTCGACAGCATCTGACAACAAATCAGACCTTGATCATATGCAAAAAAGAAATACAAATATTGAACACAGCTAAGCCAGACCTTAAAAAGAAACGCAGATCTATTTTTGACAACTCATGCTCAGCTCGGATGTAAAAAATAAAAACGCCTGTTGTTACCCAAAATAAGCAAACGTAAACTCAACGAACTGAACGAAACGGTGTGACGAGACGGTTTGTTCTGTAAGAACCGAACTTTTAGCGTTTCAACTCGTCAACAACAGCTGTGCAGAGTAGTCTTCTTCTTTTTTCAGACGATTGGAGGTACTCGTTTCATTTTGGGTTAAATGTCAAAACAGACGTAACGAATGCAAACGTTCGGAAAGTTGCAATCGTCTCGTTTCGTCTATTTTGGTTAGGGCTTAATTTCTATGTAGTCGTATAAAATTTGACATTAGCTGCAGCCAGCTCGACCCTAATATGTTTGGGTCTTTAGTCTTGCTAAAACCGGCCGATGGCTCGGAAATGGCTCGGCCGATTTTAATTATTTTTTTTTTTGTTGTCCTCAATACTGATGTGGTGTAGGAAAAAAGAAAACAAGGAAGAACCCTTGTCGTACCCTTGTAATTTTTCGTGTCGTACAGTGTTCATTACAACTCCAAGGGGAGGACGAGCCTGACATAGGTCTACGAAGTCAGTCATATGCGCGGCGAGCTAATACACGTATAAGCCACACTGACCAGCGTTCCATACATTTTGTATGGAAAAATAAAAAAAAATCGATTTGAATTTCATAATTCAAAATGGAATTTCTGGACAAATACATTCGTTCATATCATTTGATTATGTCCAAACGAAGCAACCAATTATGAAACAGTGTTCCTGAATTCATTGATTTGCAAGGACTACCACCACATAATTTACACTAAAGGTCGGATCTGTTATCATCATGGTTCGGAGCCTCAATCAACCGAAATTGTGCAAGGGAACAAAATTGGTCGTGAAGGAACTCAAGAATAATGCCATTCAAGCAACGATGTAAGCTTTTGAGTAGGCAAATTCAAGGGCGAGGAAGTGCTCATTCCAAAAATTCCATTGATTCTTATCGATTTCCCTTTTGAGTTCAAAATCGTTCAATTCAAATTCAGTTCGACTTGCATCGCCATGACAATCAATGAATCACAAGGCCAGTCTTTGGAATTAATTATGGGACTGTGTGCTGGGTAAAATCAAATCTAAACTTATTTTCTACCTTAAGAATAACGGAGGACGGAAGTTGCGCTCACAAAATAATATGGAAATAATATAAATATTGCGCAAATAAATTTTAGTGCAAAATAATGTGTGTCTTAAATTATTTGTAAAAAATGTATGAATACACAGAGGGAAAAACATATGGACTGAGTACATAAATTTATGGACTCATGACAGTAATTTCTGCACACAGAAATTTTACATTTTTCCTGTATTGAGTAGATGTTAAAATCTGTATTGACTACATAATGCTTTTAAGAATTTTATGTACTCAGCACAAAATTGTTGTAAATAACTTTAAGTAATGAGTACAGTTCCGATGTACGTGGTTTAGATGGTAATAATATCATAATTAAGGAACAGTCAGGATTTGGAAAACTTCATTCCTGCGAAACAGCACTCAATATGGTGTTGGCTCAATGGAAAGAAGACTTAAACTCGAAGAAAACAATAGTGGCCATCTTCATAGACCTAAAAAGAGCTTTTGAAACAATAGATCGAGAAATACTTCTAAAAAAACTTGAACAGATTGGAATCCATGGAATAGAGCTGAAATGGTTTCACAGCTTTCTAACAAATCGCAAACAGCGCACAGTAATAGATACTGCAATGTCGAAAGAAATACCAGTTGAAATCGGCCTGCCCCAGGGATCAGTCTTAGCATCGATTTTATTTAGCATATACATAAATGATAATGTAAAGTGTCTCAAATATTGTAAAAATAAACTTTTTGCTGATGATGCCTTAATAACAATAAGTAGTGCTGATATAAGCAATGCCTTGACAAAAGTACAAGGTTATATATTTGGCTGTGTACGAATAGACTGAAATTAAACATTAAAAAAAACTCAATTTATGATAATATCTCGATGTAATTTAAACTTAAATATTCAGCCGTTAAAAATTAATAATGAAAATATAGTATAATATCGACTCATAACCGCCAAAATATCTTAAGCGCCAAAAAGAAAATTTTACAGGAGAAGGTTTTTTTTAATTATCTTTGCTATTAATTTTATCTTTTATCTCTTATCTCTTTGCTATTAATTTTATTTTAATAATTTTATCTCTTATATTGATTAATTTCTTTTAGAGAATTTCATCTTAAGCGACACTTTGCTGTCATGAAAAATGTAAACAAACATGTAGTGTGTACTTAAGCTAAAATTGCTTTTGGTTTAAATTCATAATCTAATTTCGTACACCTATGAAATTTTGACAGACGATATAAACCATCGCAAATTATCGATTTTCATCAAAAAACATAAATCGGATATTATGTCGCTTAAGATATTTTGGCGGTTATGAGTCGATATATATAACAAAATTAAATATTTAGGCATGCAGATAGACATAAAATGGAAAAATAAATAACTGGCCATTTCAGCCCTGGAAAGGACTTTGACCTAGCTTCTTATGATAAATTGTGTTGTACGTGTTATTAAGTTTGTATACAATTGACCGAGAACAGGACCTACAGGTTTAACGCCGACTCCGAACAGCGATGAACAGAATGTTCTTGTTCTCAAGAAGCTTTACATGGCATTTTGATTACTCTCTGAGGCTTGCCATTGTCTGCAGAGAGATGGGGGCCGTACAGGAAAATAATTTTCTGTCGCTGCAGGGGTTCGAACCCGGGTCGCCAGGTTCGTTCACATAGAGGCCACGCACTTTAACCAACTACGCCACGGACGCCACGCCATGCAGATAGACAATGAACTTAAATTTAATGATCACATAGATTACATAGTAAATAAAATTGCAAAGAAGGTAGGATTTATGCAAATAATATGTAGGTACATCAAGAAACAATACAGAATATTAGTTTATAGATCTATAATAGAACCCCATTTTATATATTGTCAATCATTACTTTATGTTCTACCTGACTCACAGACTGATAGGCTCCAGAAAATGCAAAATAAAGCCATGCGATACATTTTAAAAGCACAATATGATACTCCAACAGCTACCATGCTAAATTCACTAAATTGGTTGAGTATAAAACAACAGTTGCTTTACCATACAATGAAACTTATATACAGTATCAAAAATGGATTAGACCCAGAGTACCTTAGTTGTAACGTTACATTACATACATATATAACAAGCGACAGAAATAATTTCTTACTACCTCTTTATAGAACAGAATATGGAAAACAGAATTGAAATTACAAGGAACTAAAATTTATATTACAAGGGACAAGGTTCAATAAACTACTGTACAATTACCTTAAAACTACACCTGTGAGATAGCTTTAAATGTGTTAGATTATAAGATTTAATGTAAGAAATAATGTAATATATGTGAAGGCTTATCAAAGCTGTAATAAATAAATAAATAAATAAAATAAAAATGTACGTAGAAAGTACAAAGATTGTTAACAGTAGTTTTGTGATGAGTACATAAAATTTTTATTGACTAGAATTTTAGAGAAACTCACAGAATTTCTTTGTGTAGAAGTTCCTGTCATGAGTATATAAATTTTTGAAGTCAGTTCATAGGTTTTTCCGTCGATTTAGTTTGATAAGGTATTCATACTGGATTAAATCTTAACCAAAGATTATCTCCGAAGAATTAAGTTATTAATAAGTCTTATCTATAAGTTATCTGCCGTATTAAAAATGCCTTGATCCCATCGTTGATCGAGACGTTTGCAAATGAAGAAGCGAATGACATAAAACAGCAAAATCGTATGCCGTTGAGCGAAATCGTATGCAAGCGAAACATGTACTGAGCCCATATTTTATGTAATTATTTAGTACATTTCTTGAAATGTTCTTAAAATGTTACAAGAAATATTGATTGAGTACACGTTGCTTGTATTTCTTGAAGTCTGCAAAGTATTTAACACATAATGTACTGTATTGAATACATATTTTATTCATTTTATAAAGTGAATAAACTTATATGTAACCAGTACACGCTCACTTTACCCAGTACATGCAGCTCTCGTTGCGTTCTCATACAAGACGAAGTACATAGATTTTACATAGATGTCTATGTACTGATTCCATGAGTTTTTCCCTCAGTGTACTATATGTCCAAAACTATTAATCTTGAACTCCCAAGTTTCTTGCATGGCCAACAGTACATGACATGTTCGCGTGTTGAAAAGCCTTCATCTTTGTTTACTTTTGCTAACGTTGTCTATCAAAAAGCATTGAATTACTCTGACATGTGATTCCTTCAATCTCCTTACATTCCGTGTAAATAAGGGATATTAGAGTGTTTCATTCAATCAATAATTGAAATTCGATTGGCACCATTTGTTATCGATCGCGAATGTTCGATAAAAAATTAATTTCGGGTGGAATCGTGATTGCTCGAAATTATTTCAATAAAAAAAAAAATAATTTAGGGCAGGACGAAGTTTGCCGTATATATAATTTTCTAAATGGGCTAAAAGTTTTGAAATTTTAAATTAATATTAGTGCAATTATTCAAAGTAAACAGTTGACCTTTTCCTTCAATTGAGTGAAAACTTTCTGTGTTCCACTACCGGGTATTTTCTTAACACTATTAATTTTAGTGTAAAAAAAAAGTTGCACAAAATGAATTTTAGTGAAAAATTTTTCACTATCACTATCACTAATATATAGTGAGGCTAATATTTTTTAATTCATCAGTCAACACCACTTGGAAGTAGTGAATAGTTTTACAATATTTTAGTGGTAACTATGCTGACGATAAGTGTTTAGATTGCGCTTCCTTGGAAAATGTAGAACCTTATTTGAATCTGGGATATTTAACGCTTTCTGAGTCTGATGTATTTGATTCTTTTAGTCAGGTAAAAAACTCTGTTAAAGCTGATATCGATGGGTTTTCCCCTACTGTCCTATTACATTGTGCCCAAGCTCTATCTTTTCCCTTGTGCCATATTTTTAATATGTCTTTGGCATCCGGTATCTTCTTGGACAGGTGGAAAATTTCCTGTATTGCTCCAGTTTTTAAATCCGGATCAAAACATGATGTCTCTAACTATCGACCTATTTCAAAGCTGACTACTATCTCTAAGATTTTGGAGAGAATCATTAAAAATAAGATATTTTTCTTGTTAAAAATCATATTTGTCCTGAACAGCATGGTATTATAGCAGGTCGCTCTACAGTACCAATTTAACTACGTTTTCTGAATGTTGTTTATCTTCGTTTGGGCTTGGTTGTCAAGTGGATTCCATTTACACTGAATTTTCTAAAGCCTTCGACAAGGTTTGTTGCAATATTTTAATTACTAAGCTTTTTAAAATGGGATTTCACTCAACTTTTTTAGATTGGATTAAATCTTACCTAAGTGAAGATCTTGTTATGTGTCCATTAATAATATAAATTTCTATAATTTTCCCGCATCTTCTGGTGTACCGCAAGGCAGTATCTTGAGCCCGCTATTATTTATATTATTTAGAAATGATGTTAATAAAATATTCTGCAATTCGAAATTTTTGCTTTACGCTGACGATCTTAAGTTATTTGAAAGGGTACGATGCATCTCTGATGCCATTGATTTACAATCTGATCTTTATAATTTGCTTAATTTGAGTCTAATAAACTGTCTGCCGCGTAATATTTCAAAATGTTTGCATGTTACTTTTTTTAAAAGCAATAGTTTCCTTAGTAATTCTTACTTACTTTCTGATATACCTCTTGAGTGTGTTGAATCTATTAAAGATCTTGGCGTAATTTTTGATTTAAAATTCACTTTATTGAACATATTAACTTTATAGCTCCAAAAGCGTAACTTTTAGCTTTCATACACAGAAATAGTACGGAGTTTTCTGACCCTCATACTGTAAAGTCTCTTTTTTAATGCCTTTGTTCGTTCGAGACTGGAATATGCATCTTTCATTTGGAATCCACATTATGCTCTTCATACAGTACGGTTGGAACAGATTCAAAAAAGATTCACTAAGTTTGCTCTTCGTTCCCTGTATAGTGATGTTATGCCTTCTTACAAGGTTAGATGCTTGCTTTTAGGGATAAATCTTTAGAGACACGAAGGAAAGTTCAATCTCTTACTATAATTTATGATATTATTTCAGGAAATATCGACAGTCCTCATCCTTTATCATTAATTAATATCAGTATACCGTCAAGACAGTTGCGGCTCTCTAAAATATTCTTTATTAATTTTCATAGATCTAATTATGCAAGTAATGAACCAATGCAAAGAGCTCTGTCTTTATATAATGATTATCGATGGTCAAAACTAAATATGCCATAATCTAAGTTAGAATTCTAGTAATATGTGTGCCGAAGTTAAGTTACATCTGTGCAGCCGTTAAGATTTATATTCGGGTCAAACAAACAAAAAATTACTTTTATTCATATAGAAGTTTAGGAAATATACGTAAATGTAGTTAGAGCCATGATACAATTACAAGGTAGGATCATATTGGAGAGTAGGGTGCGCTAGTTGTCAAAATCAGCTGCTAATTTTGAGTTTCTCTGATTGTTGTTGTTGCTTTTGTCGTATGACGTTTGTAGCTCCAACAGCTTTGTTGTTGCAAACTGTTAGATTTGAGTAGCCATTTTAAAATGAGCCTACCTTGTAATTTTATTATGGTTAGAACTTATCCTCAAAACAAATATGGCTTCTTCCTATTCCCACGACTCAAGTTACGCAGAATGCGTTTTGAGACGATTGAGGCAATAAAGAAGAATTCGCAAAATGAGCTGAAGGCGATTCCAAAATTAGCTTTAAAGTGTTTTTAAGATTGAAGGAAGCGTTGGAATATGTGTATTGCTTGCACTGGAGATTGCTTTGAAGGAAATAAAATTAACATCGATGTATAATTGAACCGTTTTCTGTTTATTGAAGAATGCTTCCGCGTTGTTTCTTTATAAAAGAACTGACAAAATTTGTGTGGAGAAGCTTTTGCATAGATCAGAATTATTTGCTCTATGAATAAGATAAGCTACGGATTTGACAAACCAATATGAGTAGACAACAGTTTTTTTTCTTATTTTATTCCGGGCATTATTGAAGGGTAGTGGAGCTATCCAATCAGAAGGCAATCAATGCACATGTTTACTTGCTGCTGCCATGTAAAAAGAAACAACTTACATAGATTGAAAGTATTCATCATTGATTTTAGAGGTCGTCCATGCCTGATCTGCCTGATAATTTCGCAAATTATAAGCTTGTCACTTTCTATGAATACCCTTAATACAATAAACATGCATTAAAGTTATTGTGTTTTTAACAAAATTAAAAAAAAAGACAAATTATGTTTGAAAATTATTAATGCACCATGTTTCAGAAAGGTAATTTATTTATATTTTCATAACACCTTCCGTCCCAAAAACACCTTCCGTCCTGACTAACAAAAAAATATGGGAGTTTTTCTTTACAAAGCATGTAGATTATAAAAATATTAAGAAATCACGTTAACTTAAAAAGTTCATATTTCGATGCACTGTAACTGTATTTTCCACTGCTTAGAGATAAAATTGTTTATTTTTGAGAGTATTTTTTCACACAGCGCAAATATAAATTTCTTGTCACATTTTTCCAAAGACGTCGAAAAAGTTTGTTCAATTTAACTATTGTTCTAACGGGATGAAGAGAGCTTTGCTTGTATAACTCTTGTTTTTAGTAGTTTTTAAGAAAATAGGTTAATTTTTCACTCTCTTCTCTACTTACCGCACCAAATCATGGATTTGGAGCTGCATGCAAGAGGAAAAAAAAATTAATCAGAGTTTGACTTTAGTTTTTATCTTCTTTTTATAAGTTACGATATTTCACGTTCAAGTTGAGTTTGTTTAAGCGCCGCCATGTTGAAATTACAGCGTTGTGAAGTCCGTCGGCATATGCTGGAGTGTGAGTGGTTGCATTAGTTTTTTTTACAGGCACAACAGTTAAAATTTTTTTAAATATTTTTATTATTTCTATGCCACTCGTTTATTTATAATCCAAAAGATATTTATTTTCTCATCGACTACGTTCGTTTGTTTGTATACATGAGATATAGATATAGATATATATATGTATCAGTTATCTTTTAGCTGCAGTTACTTTAAAAATCTGTTTCTGCAGTTGTTAACGTACAAGCGATCAACGATTTACTACACACTGTGTTGGCAGCACAACAGAACACAACACAACACAACAAAATAATAGCAGAGCAATGCGCTATTTTGGCCATAACCAAGCCGCCGGAATGCAACACTAACCCACACACAGGGCGCAGTGTTGGGTGAACCAGTCAGCCAGGCAGCCAGCTAGCGCACCCACCGTTCCGACACAAATCGACCCGGACTCGGGCCCGTGCCTCTGCTGCCTTGCATGTCTTCCGGTGCGACCCTACGCTTCCGCACTATAATGCCCACAATTTGGTGCTGCCATGCCGTGCTATGCCATACCGGGCCTCTGGCTCTGCTGCTGCTGCCATACATGCATATACAATAATAACAGCAACAAAAACAAAAACAAAAACAAAAACAAAAACAACACAAGTAACAAAAACAACAGCAGCATGTACAGTAAAGAAAAAATAAACGCATAACAAAAAAAAAAAAAACAAAAAAAAAAAAAACAAAAAAATTAAAAACAAAAATAGCAGGAAATAGAAAACTAAGCAGCAGCACACAAAAAGCACTGAAAAGCCGAAGTCCTTTTTGCTCAGCTCCTCAGCTATGCCCCAAACTTAACGCTGCGCACAGGCATCATCATCATCATCGTCATCATCATCATCATCAGCACTACAGTTGAGTGTAGAGCAGTAGCAATAGCAACAGCAACAAACGGTGCAACAGCAAATAGCTGCACACACTGCACCCTAAACCCTACACACAAAACACCCAACACCCTCTATGCTTGCTCTATGCACCCTACACCCAGTCACCAAGTGCCCAAGTACCCAAGCACCTTGTACTGAGCAAGACAGATGCACGCGGGCACCCACTCTTTCACAAGCACAATATTCTGGCTGTTGCTGTTGTTGTAGTTGCTGTTATTGCTATTGTTGTTATTGCCGGCGCCGTTGCTGATGTTGTTGTTGCTGCTTTTGTTGCTGCATATACAGCACAACAAGAGGCGAAACAAACTGCTCTACTTCGCCATCAACAGAGCGATTGAAAGGTGGATTGGCTAGGTTGTTCTTGGGTGCCTCAGTGCGACGAACAGTTTGCATCGAGTGCACAGTGCAGTGGCGTCTGTCTAGTCGAAGGAATACTTGGTCCTTAAGTGGATCCAACAAACCCAGCCAATCTCAAAATGCTCTACAATTTATTTCTATTTGTTTACTTTAATTGTTTCTCAGCCGAATATCGGCCATGTTTAGAAATTTGTAAAATAAAAAAAATCCAACTTGCCTAGCTTGATCTTTTGGCCATTTTAAAAGATACTGAACATTTCAAAAGTTTTTATGAAAATGACTTTTTATCTTTATCTAAAATATAAGAGCGTTCGATTGTTCGTAGGTTTGTAGGTATATTTAGTAAAAACTAGAAAACTTCTAATCGGAATTCGGTTTTAATTTTACCACTTCCGCTTTCAGAGAGGCTCTATTAAAATGCAGTATCATATATATACTATATATAGCTGACAATACTTCTTAGAAATTATTAGCAACAGAGAATCCACAAACAAAAGAGGAGCATAAAGCGAGAAGGTTCTTCACAGATTCAGAGTAGTCGCTACGAGCCGATCTGACAAAAGTTTATAAAGCTATAGCAACTCCAAATAGCGAAAACGGTCTAAGTTATTATTTATTAAAAACTAAGGATAGAAGTGTCAACAGAAAATGACAAGATTCAAAAAGTACGCCGTTGGCACAGCACAGCTGTAGAGATGGTTAAGTTTAGAGAGAGAGAGAGAGAGAGAGGACAAAAAATAGGTTTGTGGATTAATTTTAAGATGCCTTCTGATCAGGGTTAATAATTGACTTATGTGTGGCGAATAAAATTTGCTGAAATGATAAAGAATATCTTCCTATTCTACTGATATTTTTATTGTCTGTATTGTGTCTGAAATTTTTGGTTCCAAAAACTTATTTCTTCGCAATGTTATTGTCCAAAAATTGAGATTTTTCTTGTATAGTGCTCATTATATTGAATAAAAATAAAAAAATAAAATAAAATAAATAACTGGCCATTTCAGCCCTTGAAAGGACTTTGACCTAGCTTCTTATGATCAATTGTGTTGTGCGTGTTATTAAGTTTGTACACAACTGACCGAGAAATGGACCTACATGCTTAACGCCGACTCCGAACGGCGATGAACGGAATGTTCTTATTCTCAAGAAGCTTTACATGGCATTTTGATTACTCTCTGAGGTTTGTCATTGTATGCAGAGAGGTGGCGGCCGTACAGAAAAATTATTTTAATTGAAATAATTTTCTGTCGCTGCTGGGGCTCGAACCCGGGTCTCCAAGGTTCTTTGACATAGCGGCCACGCACTTTAACCAACTACGCCACGGACGCCACACATATATTGTATATATTGAATACAATTTGGAATATTCAGTTTTTTTTTAGCGAAACTCAATGTTACTTCCTCGAATTTAAGGTACCTTACCGCTCATAAGACTTTTTCACAACTCGAAATTTGAAATTTTGGACGAGACCATTTTATGCAGTTGGCATCTCAAAAAATTGAACTGAAATTATGCTATAACAATGATTAAAAGAACAGGCGGTAATGCAGGTTCATCCATTTTCTCCTTCGGAAAGTAAAGTTTAAAAAAATGTTTGCACTTTGCCATTATACGTGGAATACAATATAATTTAAATGTCCTCAACAATATCATTTCGATGATTTTTGTGGAGCACAACTTGCGCACTAGCTCGGCTATGACCCGACGAATGTTGGTTTTTGATTGCTCAAGAGTTTGAGGCTTATACACGGTCTTTTACGTAACCCCACAAAAAAAAAAGTGCAGAAGCATCAAATCTCACGATCTCGGAGGCCAATTGACATCGCAAAGTCTCGAAATAAGTCCTCCTGGAAATTTCTGTTGCCCTAATTGGTGTTGTATATCTTGTTGATACCACATAAGGTCCAGATTCATATTTTCAATTTCAGGCCGAAAAAAATTGACTGTAACGGTTGTTCCTTGAGCGTTTCAAAAAAATGCGGACCAATGACACCACCAGACCATAATGCGAATAACTTTTTGCGGATGCAATGGCTTCGCCACAATTTATTTTAGAATTTTAGTTGAAAATTAAGAATTGGCTTTTCTGAAAATCACCGTTACAAAACCCAAATCAAAGCTATTCATTTTATCTTATTATTGCAGTGCTTGTGGATCTTCAGAGCCCCATATACGGAAATATTGCTTAGTGCGTAATGGGTCTCATTGCTGAAGAAAATTTGCTCAGCATTTAATAAATAAAGCATTTTCAGTTCCCATTTTAGCTATATACTGCGCCTTCCATGTCCGGCAGACTTCAATTCTTGCATGAGTTGGAGTTTGTATGGATGAAAATGCAAATCCAATTGCAAAATACGCCATACGAGCCGTTAGACAAGCCCAATCGTTGACCGGAATTGATAAATTCGGGTTTTCAGCCACACGTTCTCTAAAAGCAGCGATATTTTCGGTGCAGTATATAATTCCGATGATGCACCGATCCACTTTCTTTAAATTTCTTCACTATTTAGGAAATTATTCACTCAGTAGAACCACTATTATGACCACTATAATCTTCTCGCGAGAAAAATTTGTTTGATTTTTTATGCCAAATAGTCCCTGAACGCGAAATGTCCATTTATTGTTATTCCAAATAATTAAGTGTAGAAAATGGGCTTGACCCTTAAGATCCTACTCCTTTATTTTTGGCAGAGTTTGCCTTACCGCTCTCCCCTCCTGCCTAATGAGATTGCTTGCCAAGAATGCCGCCTGAGAAGTGTTCCTTACAGGCACCGCCTAGCGTTACGCCCTCGAACAAATACCCATGCAAACCCAACCCATACACTCACACAAATGCTGCTATTATAAATGCACCAACGTTAGTTCTGCAGTTATATTGTTGCTGTTTGGAGGCTGTATTGTTTGTTTAATTTTATTTTGTTTTGAACTTTCAGTAAACGAAATATTGACTTGTTCGGGTGATGATTTTCACAACAAAGCAACATTGCTCTGCCCGGATGTGGAGTGGAGTGGAGTGGGTGGCGACTAGCTTAGCTGGTAGTGCACACGAAGCACTATTTTTGACTGTAGTAACAGGCAAAGGGTCATTTCCTGACAAAACAGCATAAGAGACATTTATCACAATATATGTAGCTACATAAGTAAATATATGAGTGTGACAACTTCATAAGAGAAGAAACATCAGGGTTTTTAATACACAACCTTCAGCGCCATCTTTATATATGGTAAATATATTTTAATCTTAATATTTGCATACGGCCTTTCATTATTTATATTAAAAACAAATTTTTTTGAGCTCTAGGCCAATCATGTTGACAACAAGACAACAACAACTTCAATATGCTCTGATAGCAGTAAACCGCTGTGATCGAATTTCGAAGATGCACATGAATTAAGGCTATCCTAAAAGTATGATACGGTCTAGGTTAACCTTGGTACAGTTTGCATCAAAAGTAGATAAGAACTCAGTTACAGAATTGAAGCGTTCTCTGCCAGAAATAAATTCCGGGTAACTTTCTCGGCATATTGGCAGTATAAGTAGAACCTTAGTAGCTTGAGTGGATCACAGTGTACAGTCATACAAAGGCTACTGATGAGTTGGTGTAGCGGCCAATGAAACAATATGTATAGTCAAGCTGTGCGATTTGCTCTATATAGAGCCGTTGTTGTTGTTGTTGGTTGTTGCCTTCTTTGTTCTTCATGTTGTCTTGTTGTCAACATGATTGGCCTAGAGCTCAAAAAAATTTGTTTTCAATATATGGTATGTAAATATATTTTTTTTTAAATGCACTGAAGATGTAAAATTAACATGGAAAAAAAAAGTGTTTTAATATAAAATAAGCTTTTGAAGAAAACATCTTCAAATCAGGAGAAGTAAAAATTAAATGCGTTTATATGTGAAAGCAAAGCAGTTAAAACTAGAAAGAAATGATCTTCGACTGGGCCGAAGTAAAAATAATCCCACGGCCGAACCAAAATGTATTCAAAGTCTTAAGCAGTCAACAAAATGTTTATATGTAAAAACATTTTTGTCATAGTTTTAACAGATAATATTCGCTTTTGTTTTTTAATAAAGTCACTTGGTATGGAAGGTAGGCGTGGTTTTCACTCGATTTCTTTCAATTATATGCATAGAGTGCATATTAATTCTTATTCGCAAAATTTCAAGTCTATATATTAATTTTTGTGGAATTAAAGGAGATTTACCTTCTTGGTAAAGTCACTCTAATTGAGAAGTAGGCGTGGTTTTTATTCGATTTGGTTAAATTTCATACTAGAGTACACGTTCTATATCAAAGTTCATTTGCAATTCATATGACTCCATATCCATAGCCATATATTAATTTTTGTGAAATTCCAAGTGATTTTACCGTTTTGATAAAATCACTTTGTATGGGAGGTGGTTTTCATCCGATTTGGCTCATTTTTTTGATAAAATCTTAAATGACGAATTTCGTGACGGTAGCTTGAAAATTACGGCTGTAATCGTGATCACCAACGGACAGACAGACGGACATGGCTAAATCGACTCGGGTGGTGACGCTGATCAAGAATATATCGTCACATAAAATGCAAAAAAACGTATGATCAAAAAATTCGAAATTGTATTTTTTATTGATTACGATTCACTACATTATATAACATGTGTGTTATGAATTTTAAACGTCTGCCACCAAAAAGAACCAAGTTATTTGATTTGAAAATTTCGTTTCAATATCTCAAGTTGTTTGAATATTATACCTTTTTTTGCTTCTCCTGTAAACTTATCAAAAGTGATGTTACGTTATTCTGCATTTTAAGTGACGATATATACTTTTCAATACCTACCACGCCTACTTGTGGGCGTTACAAATGGAGTGACAAAATTAATATACCCCTTTTACGTTTTTAAAACGTGGGGGTATAAATAAAGCCCGTTCACAAACCATTTTCACGACCAAAGAATTGCCTTTCGTCTAGTGACTTTATAGTTTTGAAAGGCAGTGCTTTTGAATTTAAACTCGTTGTTGTTGTAGTTTATTAAAAATTTGCATTTCTTCTACTCTATCAAATTCTCAAATATTTGTTGTAAAAAATGGCAGATTTTTTTCTGCTTTTTGGAATTTCTACCAAAAATTGTTTACTTTGGTTCTTATACGGTTTTGTATTGTGACACAAGCAGCGCACCTAAGCTCTGGCGTTGAGTAGTTTTTCGAAACATTAGGATGCAGTTTTGTGTATATTTATGAATGCGCTCTGCCTGCTGCCTCTTGGCTGGTGCTGTTGCTGTTGTTTTTGTTGCTGTTGTTACTATTGCTTTGCTGTGCCGAGTAGTGCAGCAGGAGCAGCAGCAGTAGCTTGTATACACCGAGGCAACACAGACAACAACATCGGAAAACAGCAGCAACAATAATAATGCTTCGTAGTTGTGCATTGGGATTGGTTGTTGTTTTCTTGCAGTTGGTCCTGGCTGGTTGGATGACTGTGCGCTCGACTCGCGCGCCCGCTTGATCCTTGTTCGATTGTATTTGTATATTTGGGGCATGGTTGGGGCATACTATGGATGAAAGTAAGACACGTCCTATAGTGTGCTCTCTCGCTTCTTGTTGTGCAACACAATTGTTGTTGCATTAAAGCTGACGTTGCTGTTATTGCTGTTGTTGCTGTCGTTGCTGTCGTTGTGTTAGTATGTAGTGGGTTGTGTTTCGCTCTGTTGTACAAATAAAATTGCGATAAAATCAACAACAACAACAACAACAACAGCAGGAATAACAACAACAACAACAGCAGCAGCAACAACGGCTGTTGTATTGCAATTTGGTATTTATGTTAAACCCAAATGAAGGACACACCACATTTGGGTGGAGTTATTATTATCTTAATAATTAGAAGCATTCGCTTAGTTGTTGATGATTGCTTAGTTGCTGCTGTTGTTGTTGTTGTTGTTGTTGTTGTTGTTGCTATCCAACTTCATACACTGTTTCATGCTTACACTAATCTGGAAACATCACCCAATCCTGCCATTATGCTATTAATAATATTTATTTGTATCAATTATTTTAAGGTCCTGAAAAAAATTGCATTGGATTTCATGTAGCATATATTGAGCTGTAGACTAAAACCCAATTGTTCCTTGAAAAATAATTTCTGCTCCTTTTGATAAATTATCGGAAATCATTAAGTTGGGTGAGTATGAAGAGGATTAAAAACCTAGTTTCAGGCAATCAAAGAACTACTCAGTAGGGCGTATCGAATTACAATTTTTTTCGAATTTCACATTCTAAGAGGTCTCAAAAGTTGCATGGGGTTGTCAAGATCACCCAAATAAAATTTTAAGGAAAAAAAAGGATGTCTTCCTGCCCAGCAAGGACAAAGTTGTTTTTTGAGGAAAACAGTAAGAAATAACGACCTTAAAATGTTTTGACTTTTATAAAAAAAAAAAATACGTATGTCTTAAAGCAAAAGTAAGTATAGGCTTAAACTAACAATAAATTGGGAAACACGATGCCACTCACGATTCTTATCCACAGTGTCCTGTGTGAAGGATATTCGAATCAAAAGTTGTAATCGAGATAGCACAGAACTTTTGACTGTTGCCCAATAGTCTAAATTTTGGTGGTATTGATTATACTGTTAGCGTATTCCTTAAAGTTGCCGAATTAATAATTAACATAATTTTTGCATATGCATTTTCCTATTTTTGAGAAAAGTATACTTGAATGCAATTTTTTAACTTTTTCAAAAAAATGAATATAAAATTTTATATCTCGGGTACCAGAAATGGTACCGAAGAAACTTTGATCAATTTGGATTCTTCAAATATTCCTGAACAACACCCTGATGCATAGATCAATGATTCTTCATCAGTCACGATTTTATATATAAACGTCTTTTGAAGCACCGCGATGGTATTGCGTGAGCGTTCCTTTGCACCAATCGACAAGAGCGCATTTTTCGCGCAATTGTCGAATTATGTGGAATCCAACGCGTACTATGTTCATGTAAAATGGCATGTTTGCTGGTGGAAGTCACATGACAATCAAGCATTATCAGCTCGCGCACGGCATCAATGTTTTGTGGCACAATAACAGATTTTGGACGCCCTTCACGAAATTCTTCAGTGATTGAAAGTACGGTCCTGCTTAAATTGTGTGTACCTCCGATAAACAGAGGTGTTTGGTGGTGCTTCATCGCCAAAAGTCGAATCGAGTTCAACTTTGCTCTATTCTTCTTGAGATAATTCACGTCGAAAAGTGTAAAAAAAATTGCACGCAAATGTTCACGTGTACGGCCCTGCTTGATTTCTGTGTCCCTCCGATATACTGAGGTTTTTGATGGTGACTCATTCATGACCCAAATGTCGTATTGAGTTCATTGATGCATTCTTGTTGAGTTAATTCACGTTGAAAACTGTAAAAAATAATCGCACGAAAATGTTCACGTGTTACTTCCATATTTTTGCGGAACTACAATTTTGAAAGTACTGTAACCAACACAATAAGCGCACGTACACCAAAATGTTGTTAATAAATATAAACTTAAAAATGCGAAACTATCCAATGGTAATGTCAGTGTTACTGGAAAGACATCAGCTTTGCCAGATCCCGAAATATAAGTAGCAGTCTTCGTATATGATTTTTGTTAAATGTAACCGACAAAAAATTTTATTTTTATTTCGGGTTAGACAGATTCGACAAAAATCCAATAATAATTCGAGGTTCTCAGTACAAAAGTTACGATATGAAGATCTTTTTATGACATCGAGGCTCATCGAGTTCTTGAAGCAAAGCAATTACTTTCAGTCCTGCAAAAGGTTGTTTTTGTAGTTATACTTTTTGAAAAATTTAAGAATTTTATTTTTTTTTTTTTAGTATGACAAGGTTGAGAAAAGAAGACAATCTACACAAAAAAGGGGTAGAATTTTACCAGGTCAACAAATGTACGACGCAATTTATGTTATTTATCTCATGCGAGTATTTCTAAAACCAAGCAATATATATCTAACAACTCTCTGTAATGCCTAGTTCTGGTTTTGGAAATTGTAAAGCAAAAAAGAGAGACTTTGTTGTAGAAAACAAGAATTACTCCGTGTCATTGTACAGCTATAAATATTCATCATGCCTTGTTAGCTACTCGCATAAATTCTTTTGTGTGTCGATTTCGTAATAAATCAAACAGGTATATCTCTTAAACAAATAAATTTGGCATCGATTATGTTCAAATAACATTTAACAATGCTCAGTTCAGATATATATGCGTGCAATGTATGGCTAAAAGCAGCATTAATCATGGACATATATTCTTTTGTTGAAGAAAATCGCTTTAATTTGAAGCAGTATCTTCTCAAGCTTATATGAATGTTATATCTTGATGGAATGGCTCTTTGTTGAGATAGTTATGTCGATTTTATAAAACTAACAATCAATGAAATAGAAATTGCAATCAACCCAAAATTATTTTCACAAATTCGCATCACTTGAGAGCCAGGAATAATAGCAAACAAAGTAACGCCCAACTCCAAAACTATAGCATTTTGATTGAAGATTGTGGGAGTTATATCTCAAATATACTGTTTTTCCTAAAGCATAGTTTAAAAACCTTTATTTGCACACATTTTCCAAGATATAAGTGCTGAGATAAGTGTCTGTAGGGCATATTGCTTTGAAAAACATTACATTTGGGCGGCCTCGGTAGTCGAGTTGGTAGCGTGCTCGACTGCCACCCCAGAGGTCACGGGTTCGATTCCCGGCCAGGCCATGGTCCTTCGCTTTAAAAACCTTTCTAAATTTTCTATCCTCATTTCTAATCAACTGAAATTAAAAATTCATCAATATTTACAACTTGAAGTTGTAGTTGATGGTAGAGAAGTTTGTGGATGAGATTACCTTATAACTTGAATTGACTGAGGTAAAGGCATAACACTTGCCTCTGATTCAAATTCACATGTTTCTTTGGCTTTCCACCACGCTTAGAACATCCTACACGTGTTTCACTTGATTGCCCTTTCCTTCCCACTAATCTATCATCCCATTTCGAACCAAGGCAGACTTGACTGAATAGGTATTCCACCTGAAATCCTTGGTTCAAAGCTAAAAAAAAAAAAAAAAAATTTTCCAAGATATAAGTGCTGAGATAAGTGTCTGTAGGGCATATTGCTTTGAAAAACATTACATCGAGGAAAGCAGAACACGAGGTTAAGAATGTTTGTTGTTTATATTGAAATATTACAGTTATATTTATAAAATTTAGTTTTTCCCATAGAAGAATGTATGAATTATGACGTGCATATCCTAATTAAGATATAACCTAACGGCATCAAACGTTTTTTAAACCTTTTCGAACGCCATCATAACGCTGTTTTTAAGAGTTGGGAAGAAAACTAAGCTTCTGCGAGCCATACCGACGTTATGATCGCATATTTTTAGCCATATTTGGATAAATTAAGCAAAAACTGAAATTGTATTAATAAATGTTATAAGGGTACTAGCCCACTTTACATATAAGGCGAAAAAATACACTTATGAAATATTGTGTTTTCTGAGGTACTTTAATAATTATCTTAACTTTTTAATAAAATAAACCTTACAAGATTAAGAAAAACATTTTTTTTTATTTAAATACTAGATTTTTCCCTGTGCGCTTTGCTGAACCTTATTTAGATAAGTACCGGAAAATGTTGCAATGCCTTCAGCGTGTTTATTTCTAAACCACCTCGTACTCGAAACATACTGGTCGTTCATAAATTACGTGACCGATTTTCAATTTTTTTTACCCCTCTCCAGTACGCTTTGTAGTGCATTTCAAAAACACTCCCCTCCACCCCCATAAAGTACCGTAGTATATTAAGTAAAAAATTAATTGATTAAAAAATATTCGAAAATAGAAAAAATAACTGTCGAAAACCAAGCAAAGAAAAATTATGCCCTTACTACCGTTGCCAATAGTTAACAATCAATTAAGACGGTCAAACATGAAGATGTTAGGATGAAAATGGTTTGAAATGTTGGGTTGTATTAATTACAATTTTTTCGATTTTTTTTAGTTTTGGTCACATTACCATATCTGAGACCCCCTCCCCCCATTCGTTACTTATCGTAGTATATTTTAAAACCTCTCTCTCCACTAAATTGGTAACGTAATTTATGAATGACCCCATAGTAACTGCGCAAATTTGAGCTCAATCGGCTCAGTAGTTTTGGAGTCTATAGCAGCGTTCTCTATTGTAAATTTTTTACATTTTTCATTTCCCAGTAGCAGGATATTACCAAGTAGTAACTTCATTCTTACCTCTATGTTCTTTGTCTTTTACTTCCATAGCTTTTCTGTGTCATAAATTTGGCTTGTATGGGTGGAGACACACCCCCTTGTCCAATGCATGTCACTTTTTCTAGTAGAAGGGCATCACCAAATGGTGTCTACATTCTGATTTTTAATGTTCTGTGACTTTTACTTCTATAGCTATTCTGTATCGTAAATTTGGCTTATATGGGTGGAGCCACGCCCCGTTTTCGAATGTCCGTGCCAGTTTTTCAGTAGAAAGACCTTCATTGTTATACGACATTTAGTTCCAAAGCAATTCGATATCATAAATTTGGCCTGTGTGGCCAAATTCCCACTTGTCTAATGTTCGCTCAAATATATAGTAACTGACTCTTTGGCCCATAGCATCTACATGTCAAGTTTCACTATCAAAACATGTACAACTCAGGAATAATAATGGTTTCTAAAAAGTGGGCGTGTATATATAGTCAGACCACGCCCAGTTTTATTATAGTTGCCTACAGTAAGCCGAACTTATTTACCAAATTTTAGTCTAATACGACCAAAATCGTCTTAGATATAGCATTTTTATTGATTTGTTGGCGGTAAAAGGGGGTATGGAAAAAAAGGGCTATGGAAAATTTTTACTATGCCTATATTTTTCGCGCAAAAGCAAACTAAAGTGAGACTTGCCAAATTATTCCAATATTCCATTTATTTCCAATTTCCCTTGCAAATATTTCCCCATATACACCATATGTGCGCACCTGTATTTGTTCACACCTGTATTGTTGTATAAGTTCACTAAGTCCGAGTTCAACATCCTGCGGTCATTTAAAGTCATTAAAAAAAAGATACAGTAGTTTCGACTATGTCGTAACACAAGACGTAGAATTAGTCAATTCGCTTTTGATGACATCTTTTTTAAAAACTATTTAGCAAAATATTTATTCCATACACCTTCCATATTCCTTTAAAAGAGTGCCGGAAAGGGTTCATAGGCATGACCGACCCCAATTATTTTTGCAAAAGGAGCATTTTTGCCTTTGACACCTATTCCCTCCGACCACTCCTTAGGGGCCTCCTATACAAATTTTATGGTTTTTGTTAATTTATTCCATACACCTGACCATATGACCTTTAAAAAAGCGCCGGAAAGGGTTAATGTGTATGACCGACCCCCATTACTTTTGCAAAAGGAACATTTTTTCGCTTAACACTTATTTCTTCCGACCACTCCTTAGGGGGTTTCCCATACAAATTGTATGGTTTTTGTTTATTTATTCCATACACCTGAGCATATGACCTTAAGAGAGTGCCGGAGAGGGTTAATATGTATGACCGACCCCCATTACTTTTGCAAAAGGAATATTTTTGCCTTCGACACCTATTCCCTCCGACTACTCCTTAGGGGGGCTCCCTTACAAATATTATGGTTTTTGTATATTTATTCCATACACCTGAGCATATGACCTTTAAAAGAGTGCCGGAAAGGGTTCATAGGTATGACCGACCCCAATTATTTTTGCAAAAGAAGCATTTTTGCCTTTGACACCTATTCCCTCCGACAACTCCTTAGGGGGCTCCTATACAAATTGTATGGTTTTTGTTTATTTATTCCATACACCTGACCATATGACCTTTAAAAAAGCGCCGAAAAGGGTTAATGTGTATCACCGACCCCCATTACTTTTGCAAAAGGAACATTTTTGCCTTTAACACTTATTTCCTCCGACCACTCCTTAGGGGGTTTCCCATACAAATTTTATGGTTTTTGTTTATTTATTCCATACACCTGAGCATATGACCTTTAGAGAGTGCCGGAGAGGGTTAATATGTATGACCGACCCCCATTTCTTTTGCAAAAGGAACATTTTTGCCTTTGATACTTATTCCCTCCGACCACTCCTTAGGGGGGCTTCCATACAAATTTTATGGTTTTGTCGATAAAACCGGAAACTGTCGATAAATAGGTAGCAAGTTTAAGCAAACAAAAACATCAAATGTTGGCTTTATATTTCATGTAATTGTGTAAAATTTATATAAGTTAGAGAGTTCTAACATGAATTTTTGTCGCATTGAGGATCAAGCAGACCAACAAGTGCTAACATCAACATTGTACGATTAGTACTTTAGGCCCACCAAAGGCTCAAAAAGTGATATAAATACCGACACCTGATCAGTATCAACCACCCTACTTACCTCCGAGAATGACGTATTCTACGTCAAAACCTTTCAGCCCCTTGACATTTCCAAAAATCGCAAAATAAGGGACACTCTAGTGTGGTGTTTTTGTTATGGCTTCTTTGTAGTAGGGACTTAAGGGTATCCAGTCGGCCGAAACACCTTGTTATCCCCAAATCAAAATGGCCTCGGTACGTATTCAGATCAATGAACTGAATGAAATTTTCTTCCCTAGTGTTCTCATAAATGTATTACTGAGATTATTGAGATATATCTTATAGTTTCGTCAAATACAATTCCATAAGTACAGGGTGGGCCATCTAGTGGTTTCTTTCTACTGCGAAGCCAGCCGAGGCAGCTACTTGAACGACGTTGTGTTTCATAAATAATGGGAAGAGCAAACGCTCTCACTAATAAAGCCATAATACATGGAAAAAATTAAATTTTGTTAATTTTTTACATATAAAAAAAAAACTTGTGTTTGGCACACCCTTTACTCATGTACAAAAGTTTTATTCCGAAGCTTTGAACCAAGGATTGCAGGTATAATACCTTCTTAGTCAATTAATAGGTATTCAGTCAAAATTTAATCTTCTAAATTTTAAAATTAATTTAGAAGATGTGTTGAACTTGTCATTTTCAAGAAGCTTTGGGGGATCCGCTCTTGAAACTATGTGATGAGAACAATAAATAAAACGCTACAACAAATACAAAAAAAAAATTGATTTGGTTGCTAATTTTGTGAAAATTCCAAATTTGTTTGAATTGAATCTTGTTTTCTTTAATTTCGTTTTTCTTATTTGCTCATTTTAAAGAAATTTCTGTCAGCGTTACTGTGAAGTAATTTATGATTTTGAAATTTTGTTGAGTAGAATCATTCAGATCATAAATTATTTGCAACGCAGTTTAAAATTTTTTGCATTAGTAAATTGATGAAACCATTCAGATATTACGCTTCATTTTATGACGTTGTGCGGTTCTAGCTGCTAAGCGTGTTTTGTTATTTGTCTTTCATATACACAGGTAGATCATGACAAGTGTTGCCATATTGAATTTATTTTCGAAACATCAATTTAATACTTAGTGCTTGTTTAGTTTTTATTCAGTAGAACGTCAACAAATCAATTTGTTTAGGTTCCATTTGGTTCACTCAGAAAAAAAATAGTTCGATAACAAGGAAAAACTGTTAAATTCCATTCAACAGACGAGTTTCTGCAATGTAACAGTCTGAAATGTTAAATTAACAGTGGAATGATTAGTAAAGCAATTATTTTATCAACAGTTCAGACTGTTAATTTAAAAAAATCGACTGTTGGATGGAATAAAGCCTTTCACTGTTCATTTCACTGTACATTTTTTCTAAGTGTATAACCTATAATATCTTTCGTTGATTAACCAATCTGCTATTTTTGTAGCAGATGTAATTCTAATATAATAGGTTCACGCTACTTTGAGACCCTTTAACTTAAAGTTGAAGTGAGTATGTAAAGTAGTGAAATCTGCCTATCAGTCAATACTTATTTTTAAACAATATTTAAATCTGGCAATGTGGTCGCAATGCCACAGGCAGCAAACAACAAACCGGTTTTATGAAATTATGTTCTCTGGGTGAACGTGATAAAAGCCAAGTCTACCAACAACAACGCACACACACGTTCTCAGCCTGGCACAGCGCTCATTACCCTGCTGGTAAACATGTTGAACAATTACCGTGGAATACAATTTGTAAGCGCTATAATGGAGTGTTTATAGAAATTGCTAATTGAAGCACATTAGGCTATGGATTGTTATAAAATATCACTTTCCACATCATAGAATGTAGGAAGTTTAAATATGAGCCTTAAAAAAGTAAAAGCTTTAAAGCCATGCTCACAGTAAAATGCCTTTATAAAAGCAATGATTTTTTTTCTAATTTTAAACTTAAATTCCACCGATGAAAGCCGACTACTCTTGGACACATTGCTCAGTTTCCTAAACTCTAAAAACACGAAAACATCGTTAAAAATCTCATGTTTATTTTCACTCACGCTCTGAGTTCTAGAAAATGTGGTGGGAAAAATAATGAAAAATTAAAAATTTAAATAATTTTATCATTGCATTTAAAATCTTTCCTCGTATACATAAGTTTAAACGCATATTTTGCGTTTTTGTTTTTGTTTTTCATTGTAAAAAATGAATATTTTTGTATTTCATATCATATTCAACCTTTTACACTCAAATGAAACTATTAATAAGTAAAACCATTTAATATAAAATTATATTTCAGCTGTAAGAGCTTGAATTTGAATATCAAAAATTGTATATAATATATAAAAAGTTGATTTTGAGGTGTGAAAAGTTAAATATGAAATCAAAAAAGCAGGACATTCAAATGTTGATGGAATACGCAAACTCACTAGTGAAAATTGTATAGCTAGAATGGTAGAAGTGTGCATAATACAAACTAAGCGAATAAAAAGTGAATATTTAGTGAAATATAGTGCTGAAAAATAAAAAAATTAATAACTGGCCATTTCAGCCCTTGAAAGGACTTTGACCTAGCTTCTTATGATTAATTGTGTTGTGCGTGTTATTAAGTTTGTACACAATTGAGCGAGAACCGGACCTAGATCACAGTGCGTCTGACAGTATAACAAGTGCGGACTTTTGTTACGAAAAAAAAGACATAAATTTATAAATCTAAATATGCAGAATAATAGTTTAGAGTATTAATATTCTTAAAGTAAGAGGACTTTGCGATATCTTTTTAATTATAGACATTCCCCCATTTAAAAGTTGTCTTGAAAACATGATGAAATTTTTCTTTTTACAATTCGACACTGTATATTTCTTAATAATATTAGATGTGTATTTGGATTGAGACGCTTTGAGCACGTGTCAATAAAAAGTAAAGAAATTCTCGGATGTACCATTATCAACTATTTAAATGCAAGAAAGGGTGAGTTTCAAAACGTCAATTACAAAGCAACTCTACAAAGTCATGCATTCCTAAATGCAACTCTGTAAACTTTGACGATATCACATGTCCCAAATTGTATCGTGAAAGTTATCAATGCGCAAACAAAAGCAAACTGCGCATCGCTTAGGTTTGTGATGCTTTGGCATTTGATTTGCAACAATGGCCGACATCGTAAGAATGCATTTTTGCTATTTTAGAGGTAGTTTGTTACTTAATTTATTATAAGAAATTATAATTTTAGAGAAAAAAAACAAAAAAATTTATTTTTACAAACCGTGTTCCAAAACGTCAAACTGTATACAATTTTTTTTTTTACAAAGTTTACGGAATGTACGGTTGCTTTGCATTGATACGGTAGCTTAACCGCATCATTACAAAGTATTTTGATGTTTTGGAACTCAGCCAAATCGTTTATTTCTACACAAATTAATACATAATCAGACTCCATCTAACCTCTACAATAAATTACGTTTTTGTGTTTCAAACAGAACTGGCAACCTTATAATATCTAAACTTAAAACTTTGCACTCAAAACGGTTATTTTTCGTTAACGCCATTAAACTATGGAATTCACTACCATATGAAATAAAATCAATCATTCATTCGAATAACTTTAAGCATTCTCTTATGTCTTATTATTCAAACATCTAACTATCACCTACTTTTCCTTTTACACTTCTTATTTTTAATCTCACTATACATTTCGCACTATTGTTTTTTTTTATGTTAAAGTCTTGTTTCCTTTATATATATATTCTCAAATTGAATTAAATCTAAAGTAATTAAGTTTCTATTGTTATTTAGATATTTTTTATTATTTTAAGTTCAAAAATATATTGAATATGTAATTTGTTGATTATAATTTTCTTTTATCTGTTATACTCTTAAAACATCTCATTTGATCTTATTGTACTAATATTCTTCAAATAAATAAATGAAAATGAAAAATAAGGAGTATATTTTATCATACAAAAAAAAAAAACTTATAGGTATATATTTTGTGTGTTTTAACAAAAATCTTAATTGAAAGCAAACGTAAAAAAATTTTGTATAACTAAGGACAGGTTCTAGAAATCTAAAAAAACCGAAACTTTGAGAAGCAATAACATAAAAAAGCATTTTTGTTTTTTTTTAGTTTTAGTATGTCTAATATCAAAACTTTCTCAACATGCTCCCAAAATTTGGTTTGCCGAAACTCAATAATAAAGACTTTACGCCCACTTTTTTAAAGCATGTTTTGTCGAAATTACGCAATTTCTTATGAAAAAATAAAAAAAAACTTTTTCTCAAACTTAAAAAGAAAAATGAATTTGTTTAAAAAAACTTTCAAATAAAACAATTTATGAACAAAGTCCTAAATTTGGTTCGCCGAAAGCAAAAAAAAGGAGTAATGGCAAATTATCTGAATCTTGTTTTCGCTTAAATTCCCTTCACGGTCATACTGGCAAATAAGTTATATGGGAGATGGGCGTGCTAGTTGGTCGATTTGGTTAATTTTCACACCACATATTTATAGCTACAAAAGAAGTATGTGTAGTAAATTTGAATGATCTGGGGTAATTTTTTGTGTAAATATACCTGATTAATGATTTCAGTTATAAGGGAGGTGGTCATATTAGTCAACCGATTTAGTTCATTTTCACACCAGCTGTTTATAACTCCAAACAAACTATGTGTTATTTTGTTGATCTACGATAATAGTTTGGGCAACTATTCCATATTACCGATTTCGGTTGTATGGGAGGTAGGCGTGCCATTCATCCAAATTTTGTGAAAATAATTCTTTCATTGTAAAACTCATTTTCACAAAATTTCATGATTCTATGATAACTCCTTCTATTTTTGTCCACTCGCTATATGGGCTCGTTACACAGTGCGTCTGTCCCTTCAAAGTGTTTCGGGACAGCATCGGCTTAAAGATTACAATAGCCTGAAGCCTGTTACCTGACGATTGTAAATTCTTGTTGGTTCCTATTGGGTCACTGCCCTACTCGCTCTCAACTTGGCTCTTTGTGTGTAAGTGATTGTGTGCATGTAAAGGCGAGACCACGGTTGCCACTTCTGTACATTTCTACCAAAATTGTTAAGGTGCTTATGCTTCTTCGTTTACACCTGAAGCAGTGTTGATATTTGCGTTTTATTTTCTGCTGTATTAAAGAAAAGGAGTAAAAATTCTCCGTGAATTGAATTGTAAATTGAAAAATAGTAGTTATTGCATGTTTATGTCAGCATTGGATAATTTTGAAGCAGCCAGTGTTAAAAATCAAATTCTAAGCCGGGCTTAATAAATAGAAAACCGATCACATACTAGCTGAGAAAACATTTTTCCTACTCTCAAAGCTCAACGTATCATTCTAAAATGAGCAAAAGTATTTCGTTTTAAAATTAAGACTTTCAAATCTCTACGGATTTCTGGCAGATATGGTTGGTTTTATAAAAAACTTTAAATGCATTTTTCGTGACTAACGGTTTTATTTAGTTTCTAAAGTGTTTTTTCATAACGTGAGCGACTTTCGCTCTTAAATATTTAATATTTTCCGATTAAATACAAGCCGTAAGCTAACGCAACACCATGTAAAATAAAAAATCGGATCAATCGGATCAGTACAAGTGGAAATAATAAACTTTTATATTACGAGCATCAAGGAACTTCCAGCAAATTATCAAAAATGTAATTCTGAATATTTTCCAAACAAACATTTTTTGAGCAAAATCCTGAAAAATTTATCAATTATTTTTATGTAGGTTAAATGTAAAAAATTTCAGCCAATTACACAATACCCGGTTAAATAAGGTGCGGTTTGCAAAATAATTGTAAAAGAAGAATGAATGACGCCAAAAGTCGAATCATGCACTCTTGTTGAGTTGAAAAAATAAACGCACAAAAATGTTCACGTGTTAATTTCATTTTTTTGCTGAAATACATTTATAGCAGCACAATAAGCGCACATGCACTAAAACGTTGTGAGCTAGAAAATGTCCAACTTTCCAATGGTAATCTCAGTTTGACTGGAATGACATTAGCCCTACCAGCCCTGCCCTGCCACAACTAGTACCCACGTTTTTTATATTTTCAAACTTGGTAGATTTTATCTTAAATTTCGTAGCAGAAAAAGAGTTGCAGACTGCAACCGTGTTCAAGACTTGTTAATGCCGTCGTTCAACAGCCAGCACTGCCAAGCTGTCAAGCTCGGCTCCTGGCCAAACATGCCAGTTGAGAGCGAGGTATGTAGCTGAAAATTTGCAGCTTTAAGCGCGCGTGAGTTTTATTTAAATACGAAAAAAAACAATTTAAAAGAATTTTATACAAAAAAAAAAAAAACAGAAGAATAAAACAAATTGAACAAGAAACAGCGCCGAACGCAAATTTGAATGTAGATTTTCTTCACTTGTTGCTATTCTAAGGAAACCATTTGTGCCTCAATCAAAGGTAAACAAAACCTATAGAAAAATATTTTTACTTTGTATGTAAATAAAAAAAAAAATCAACAAGTGGTGGAATGCTATTTTTTTTTTTCATATTTTTGTTTGTGTGAAAACGAAAATTGGTGTTAATTCGTGCAGGTTACCTGCTGCATATTGTGGTGTGTGTGTGACTTACGTACACACATACATCTTCATATGCAAAGAGAACGACATTTTTGAAATTCCAACAACATTGCTTAAAAAAACAAAAAAAAAAGATAAAGGAAACATTCATAACTTGTGCATATTTTAATATTCGTCATGAACGAGTCACAGATACTGTGATTGAATGATCAAATAGATATTTTTTTTTTTTAAGTTCAGACAAAAGTTGTTGTGTATCGACAGCACTAAAAAGTGAAAAAGGCAACAAAAAAAAAAAAAAAATAAAAATTACCATTTGTAAAAAACTAGTGAAGTGTATAAATTAAAAACAATGAATGGAATAGTGAAGGCATGAAACAAAAAAGAATGTGGCAAAGAATGTATGGCGTGTGTTTTGATATTCGAGCTATACAGAGATACCTGTGTGGAACAAACATGCTGCTCTAAAGTTTACAAGTTTGGAAACCAAAGTTATAGAAGGAACAGTTTTTGAGAAATAGCTACACAGAAACTATGGATTAGCTTGAGAGCTGTTTGAGCTAAAAGCAATAAACGAATTAAATCCAACTAAACTTATGTTAAAATAACTGGTATAGTCGCGGTTTTGAAATTTAAAATTGAAGTCAAGTATTAAACTAGCGGTGCATGCGTAGAATCGAGAACATGAATGTTGCTTTGTACCTTGACTGGTTGTATGGTGCATGAGTGAGTGTTACGTTAGTTAAATGAAAGTACGTTTTGAAAATATCAATGATCCAGAGCTTAATGAACTAATAAATGAAAGTATTAGCTATTGATTGATTGATTGTTGCTTTTGTTGTTTTTGCTAAAATATTATTTGGCCCAAAGAGAAACCGAAGAGTTATATCATAATTAAATGTTGGCTAAAGTTGAAACAAACGAAAGTGAAGTTAAGCTGTTTTCGAAAACTGTGAAGAGAAACTGACGAAAGACAAACAAACAGAACCACGAATACTCTCTAAAATAGAGTTGAATTTTACAGTTAAGAACAGGTGTAAACAAGCTAAGCAAGGTATGTAGTTGCTCAGGAACTAATGTAATGCATATAAAATATATATTTCATTTCATCAATATAATAAAGAGGTGCCAACCATATCAAACCTAAGGGTCTCTTTGCTTCTGTCCAACTAACTCATTTTCATTTTTATGAAAAACTTCACAAAAAATGCATTAGGTCTGCCTAATTATTCCCATGACAAAAAAAAAAACACATGCCTTTAGGAGAAAGTTCATTTCCAACTTCATTAGTTTCGTTGAATTTTGAATTAAGTCCCACTAAATATGTCAAATGCATGGCATTATTTAAATTCGACTATCGATAAAATGACGGCGTATATTTGAGTTGACGTCTGTTTTTTAACGCACTCAAAAATTCTTCAATTCTCTGCTTAGCTGACTGGAATGGATGTGTAGAAATCAGCTAAAACGCTTGTGTGGCTTAAAAACTAACAGGTGAACAAACAAGACGTAAAGAGAAAATAATCAATGCTAGCTGGCTGCTGCCTACCTGTTTCCCCCAGCACTCAGCCAAGTAACGCCTTACCTTGCCTTGCCTTGCCTTGCCTTGCCTTGCCTTGCCAACACACACAACCGACAGTCGCTCGCTCATACATAAGTGAAAACGCGGTCGAAATAACAGTTCATTTGGAATTCAAGTTGGTGCGGGGCTTTAAGAGGACTCGATATGCGCGTCTAACAAACAAACAAACAAACTTTAGCTAGATAGAGGTAAAAACGTGAAGCTACTAACGTTTAGCAAAGTATGCGCCAGAATTGTAGCTTTTGTTGTGGTTGGTGGCCATGGCCACCATACAATTTAGAGTGTTCTCAACTCGCAATAACAAGCGACACCGGCTCGGCTCGGCTTGCATTCCAAACGTTTAAAGTGTGGAAATAACTGTGTAAAGCTACTTATGTGGACGAGCAGCACTACTCAGTTTCAGTCAAAATTTTGTCATATTTTCGTAAAACTCTTTTCAAACTCTTTGTTCTGACAATTATACAGGCCCGGCTTAGCCATAAGACATGTCATAGAAAGTGCCTTGGGGCGCCAGTGTTGGTCTGACGTCAGACAAGTATCTTATAACTAAACAATACAGGGGCGTCACCAGCTGTTTTGTAGACTGTAATACGTATTGACAAGGGCGTCCACAGGGGAGAGCAGGGGGGCACTTGACAAAGAAGTACCATTCTTCCACATATCAGCTCAAACAAAGGCCGTTACCATCAATGATCCTGGCTATAGAGCGATGTTAATTAACTTTCTGTGTGTTATCAGAGCTCGACAACATCGATGGTTTCAACAAGACGGCAGCAACGCAACGCTCGAAGTGATGAAGGAGACTAACGACGAGTGTTCATCAATTGGCCGCCGCGATCATGATACAATTATACCAGGTAGCAGTGAAAGTTCTTTCGTCTGTCACTGTCAGACTGTCAAAAATAGTATAAATTAGAGAACGAAAAAAGTAGAAAAGAAGAGAAAGTAAAATATACAGGCAAATGACAGTCGGTGCAAGACACTCTGAGAAAGTAGCCAGTTGTCACTCCAATCTTGTAGAATTGTATCATGGCCGCGATCATGCGACTCAAGATGTATTAAAGAAGATGGAAGAACTAGCTGACGTCTATAAAATCAACATCGTTGCGCTGTCGAAATGAAGTTATGCCATATTTTGTGTGATAAATCCAATGAAAAATCCAATGTTTAGCTACTTGTTCTTATTGCGTTGATTAAACAAGACGTGTCTAGTGTGATTTCTACTGACTCTTGTGTGATTACCTTTTATAGAAATATATATAAAATATATCAAAAAGCTGTGCCATAGTACCTGGAATAAGGAGATTATATCATTCTTCAAAGTTCCAACCCAGCAAATATTGAGGTTTGAGAATGATTTGATATCAAATGTATTTCTCAAATGTCAAACGTTTGATATTGATTTGAGAATGACAGCATTCTCAACAAAAAGAGGACTTTATTCTCAAATTGAGAAATAGGTTTATTCTCAAATTGATATCAAACGTTGATCTCAAACCTGTTTCAAATGTGATTTTCAAACTGTTCAGAAAAACATTTATTCTCAAATCAACCTTAAATCGAACTCGATAATTCTCGATTTAAAAATGATTTGAGAGTCCCATTTGAAATCAAAATTGAGGAAAAAATTCTCAAACCTTTGACTTGTGTTTACTGGGAAAGGACGACTTTCGAAGAAAGTGGATCGACTATTGCGGCTTGGAGCTGAACATGCTTGCTTACCTTTACAACTAAAAAATAAAATTTAAATAAGCCTAAAATTTGGCTGCTTGTGATGTTTCTAAGCTTTATCTCCTTACCCGATTGCGAAACCCCCTCTCAAAGTATTTGTCCCACAAAAAAAAAAAAAAAAAAAATAAATAAAGTGCCATCACTACAACGAAATTTGACGCTACTGTGTCGATTTAATGGACGTCAACCTACTTCTTCCACCTTCTTAAATAAATACATCTTGATGCGACTTGACACTCCTCGATTATTTTCTCTGGGGGTCTACGCTACAAGCCAATCACTTTAGACCAGCTCGAGGCCAACATTTAAGACGCTTTTGTCGCAATAGCGACACACATATAGGACCCAGTCATCAAAAATTGGACCGACCGCTTGAGTCCCTGCCAGCGAAGCCAAGTCGACCATTTAAGTGATGGTCCATACATAATGGCATACAAAAGTAGCTTAAAAACAAACCCAGAATTAATCCTTTATTTATTTTGCAAAAACTCGCCCTACGAATTATTTCTAATAAATGCCGTATGCATAGAAGTATTGATCTGTTTAGAGAATTGAACATTGTGCCATTGAAATCTTTATTTTATTATAAAGTTATGAACATTTTTTTCAATAGATCTGGATACCTATCGAACAAACGTCATGCTCTATATAATCTAAGGATAAATCATCGCAATTTGGCTTTGGTTCCACAGCATAATCTCCAACCAAGAAACGCAAATTTCTAATTGAATTAAAATCTTGGCCTCTTCAACTTAACTACCATGCTTTAAACATGCTTCTCAATGTGCAATTTAAATTTTTCTCAGATTATTTTTATTACCCTTTATCAGATGAATAAACTGAGAGTGTCATATTAGAATTTAACGCCTAGGGGCGTTAATAACCTAAATCCGGCACTGCCACTGTTTGCATGCCATAATTATAACCCCGTACAAGTTGGAGCACTTATATTGCTTCTATTGCACGCATTATTGAGCTCTTCGTTGTTCTACTGACCACTTTAAAATCAAAATCCTCTTACCGCGGTTAACAACCAATTTGAGTTATTTTTCATGCTTGCAAATTGCATGGATAACGACCATTAGCCGGGTGTTTGCTTTGCAACCACAACAAAGCAAATGTAAGTAGTAGGCCCACCAAAATCATTTCGGCTTTCAAGCCAAAAAAGAAAAGCAACAAGTTTGGTTGCTGCGTCTTATGCTGTGTGCATTAATCAAGAGTCACTTAAAATTGATCGATGCACTGCGGCAGACATCAACATGTTATTTGCTTCATTCGTTTAAGTCGACAAAAAAACAAAAAAAGAAACGCTAAATTTTGTGTCCATGGTCAGTCAGGTGAATGACTTCAAATGTGCGTTAATATTTGTATAAATGACTCATAAAGCTTTTTAACTTTTGTCTGGGTTTAATATCAGGAAACCCTGAGATCTATGATCCCCGCTGTAGGTAAAATTATAAAGTTCAGTTCTTTACACTTGTACATTTTTTGCACAAGGAAAGATCAGTGTTCCAGGCTCTTTTAGAGAATGCTTTTTCAGAAATTTTGTATTATTTTTCAAAAGGCCAATAAAGTAAGAAACCACAACTGATGACTTCGTTATAAGTATTTCCGATTTATGTTAGATATACAGTTCCGTGCACATAATTAAGAACGATTTCATCGTATTGATTTTTGACCTGAATTGCAATTTAATTTAAACTTAACCTAACTCTTACTCTTACCACAATGTACCCAAGAGACGAGGTTTGAGGAAATATTATTTTGTTGTTGTCTAATGCACAAACAAATTCTCAGGAGATTTTTTTGCTAACATGTTGCTAATTTGAAGCGTGCACATAATTAAGAACGATCAGTATATTCAGTTGATAAGGTCATTTCAGTTAATTAAAATGTACTGCACGGCTATTAAAATATTGTAAACATTAAATTGATTTCAATAAAAGCTAAAAATAAGAAAAAAAATTTGGGAAAAAAGTAGTCATGTGACCCTGTGACTCGCGAGTTGATTGTAAAATTGTTTAATGAAATAAAAGTCGTATAGTGAAATCGCCAATATTATAAAATGTTCAAAAACGATGGTTTTTAATGCTATTCGATATTTTCAAAAATATTCAACTCCAAAGAATGTGCCCCGCAGCAACGTAAAACGACTAAAATGGAGGATAAACTGATTGTTCGTGAGTCAAAAAACTTTCCGCACAAATCAGCTAAACAGATTTTAGTAGCTGTTTTTGGTGAAAATGCCTCTGGACCTTCCGTGGATACAGTTAAACGTCGTTTGAGAGAAGCTGGTTTATTTGGACGTGTTTGCAGGAAGACCCCTTTAATGTCCAAGCAGAATCGTAAAAAAAGAATTAATTTTGCTAAAAAATATGGGCACTGGACTGTTCAAGAGTGGAAAAAAGTATTATTTTTTGATGAAACGAAGATTAATTGAGTCTGGTCAGATAGCAGATCATATGTTAGACGCCCGGTACAAACTAAGTTTAGCGCAAGGTACACACTCCCAACACTTAAGCACGGCGGAGGTAACATAATGGTATGGGGCGGTATGTCATGGCGCGGCGTTGGTCCACTAGCAAAATTTGAGGGTCGTATGTACAAGTTCCAATACACAGACATCTTGCAGAAGAATTTGATACCATATGCAGATGAAAACTTACCCGTGTGTTGGATACTACAACAAGATAATGACCCAAAACATACTGCTGGTCATACGAAGAAGTGGTTTACAGACGATAAGGTAACAGTATTGGATTGGCCATCGTGTAGTCCGGATCTCAATCCGATTGAGAACCTCTGGCAAGTGTTGAAGGAGAGAGTTGGTGCTCTAAAAATATCAAATTTCACACAACTTTATGCTGAAGTACAAAAGGCCTGGACAAGCATTCCCAAGCGAGTATGTGGAGATCTAGTGGGCTCAATGCCTCGGCGATGTGCAGCGGTTCTTAAAAGCAATGGATATCCAACCATATATTAACTAAATAAAACTGAAATAAAATATTGTATAACAAAAAATCAAGTTCTTGTATAAAAAAAAAAAATAAATAAATAACTGGTCATTTCAGCCCTTGAAAGGACTTTGACCTAGCTTCTTATGAACAATTGTGTTGTGCGTGTTATTAAGTTTGTACACAATTGACCGAGAAATGGACCTACAGGCTTAACGCCGACTCCGAACGGCGATGAACGAAATGTTCTTATTCTCAAGAAGCTTTACATGGCATTTTTATTACTCTCTGAGGTTTGCCATTGTCTGCAGAGAGGTGGCGGCCGTACAGAAAAATTATTTTAATTCAAATAATTTTCTGTCGCTGCTGGGGTTCGAACCTGGGTCTCCAGCTTCTTTGACATAGCGGCCACGCACTTTAACCAACTACGCCACGGACGCCACAAGTTCTTGTATATCGTTCTTAATTATGTGCACGTTTAATTCCTTTCTAATATCGTAAAAAGATGCCCTACTTTTCAACAGGTAAGCTAATAAGGGATTCTTCAACATTCGAATGGGTAAGGATTTGGTTGAATTTTTTACTTGTATTATACAAAAAGTTAATAGAAAAAGAAACAAAGCAATCGTTCTTAATTGTGTGCACGGAACTGTATGTCAAGTGATAATTTAACTTTTTCGAAAGTGATAGTATATCGAGAAAAAAACTTATGCAAAATTAATAAAAAACATAGTATAAATTATACGATGGCTTTGGCAGTTTTCAGCCTCCTAATTTTTTGGTCAAACCCCTAAGTTTTACTTGTTAACTTACCGATGTTGATTTGGATGATAAATAAGCGAAGTATTTTGTAATTTACACACTAGCTTCGACAATTTATATGAGCGTGCTTGCTTATTCTGCCGAACATAGTGTTCAAGTGTTCAACAAAAAACCTTGTTGAACTGTCAAAGTTAAATATCTAAATAAATATATAGGGAGAAGTATAAAATATGCATATACTCAGGTAAAATTTTCTATATTGCTGTTGTGTAAAATTACCCAACTTCTAAATTACCCAACTTCTGTAAAATTACCCAACTTCAACAAACTTCTAAATGAAATGAAGCAAACATTTTAAGCCTGTATTATTTAATGTAAATAGACATACATATATAAAATTTACAACATAGATTTACAAAGTAAAAAAATTATGCACTTAGATCGCTTATAAATATATCTAATTAAATGCTAAGAAAATGCACTCACGAAGCTTTGCACTTTGGCTAAACATCTAGGCTATATAATTTTCACTACAAAAACTAAATGAGAACTATAATAAACCGGGAGTATTCGCGATAAATTTTGCTCACACCATTTTGATAAAGTGTCGAAATTTTCGGTGGTTTACCTACACTATTGGTTAAAATGTTATATACTTGGCTTGGGTGAATCAAACATTTTTTTTTTTATTGGCAGGGTATTGAAATATGTGCTTTGAAAGCAATGTATTAAACAATATATTACTTTGGTGAATAATCATAAGTTTCTAATTTCCATACAATTTTCTTTACCCAAGCCGGCTAAGGTGATTTTACTATTGCTTTTTTCTCGGTGTAGGTGTCTGTTCGCGTACTCTAAAGTTTTAGTTCAATTTACGAGTTTTTCAGGTTTTAGTGCGAGAAACATTCCTGTACTCGAAAAAATCGTAAAAATGAGTGCAATTGAGAGAGTTAAAAATTAACCACCCTCCCTGTCTTAAGTTCCAATTTTTGCTTAAAATCAGCTGTGTACAAGTTAGCAAAGAAATTGCAAAATATCAAAAGTACTTCGAAATAAATAAAAACTTTTAGAGTGGGAACCAGAAACATGATTAAAACTGTGTAAAAACTCAAAATAAATGTTAATTTGAGAACTAATTTCAATATTGTTGAAAATCTTTAGCATGTCGTCTGTACAAAACAGTTTCTTCAAAACATTTATTCAATTTTTACCCTTTTAACACTAAAAGTTTTTTTTACATATTTATTATTTCATATATATTTTTAACGCAACAGCAAAAATTCAAACCAAAAACAACTTTCTTATCACTACAAATGACAAAGGAAACAAAAAACTAAACATTTCATAGCCAAAAAAGTTTAGAAACATTTGTGCTTTTGATTGAACTTTGCATTGTTTCGTTTGAAAAAAAGCTTTAAAATAACGGGATCTAAAGTCTTTAGCTTTAAATTTCAGTATTATTCGCATCAGTCACTCCCTTTTTGTAATAAACGCAGATTATTTGTCTTTTTGTCTTAAAATGGGAAAAAATACCGAAATCTCACTGGACGTTTGTAAATTAATTCTAAGACTGTATTTGCAAAATTTTAAAGTGCGAGATATTGGCTAAATAATCGGAAGAAACCTTTGTAGTGTTCATAAAATTCATCATTACAACCAAAACTTCGATCTGGTCGGCCAAGTTCTTTAACAGCGCGCTATGAACGACTTATTTTGTCAGAAATAAAAGCAATTTCAAACGTTTCTGCTCCGAAGATTGCTGCGACACTAGAGAAATTTCATGATGTCCATGTAAATGCACAACAGTTCGAAATAGGCTCCATAAGGCTGGCTATCATGGTAGAGTTGCTCGAAAAAACCCTTTCATAAATAAGCGAAATGCGGATAAACGCTTGGAGTTCGCAAAAAAACACACCAACCAATCGGAACAGTTTTGGAGAACTGTGGTATTCAGTGACGAGTCGAAATACAACATTTTTGGCTCGGACGGACGTCGTATGGTGTGGAGAAAGGCAAACACGGAGTTCAATTTAGAACATTCAAGCAACAATTAAACATGGAAGCGGTAGTGTGATAGTGTAGGGTGTGTTTCAGCAGCTGGCGTGGGAAACTTAAAGTTCATTCATCAAAGGAATAATGAATAAAGAACAATATTTAGCCATTTTGAGAGAAAATTTACAGCAAAGTGTGAACAAAATGGGGCTAGATGAAATCAGTTTCTTTTTCCAACAAGATAATGACCCAAGCACAAGTCGCGTTTGGTCATGGAGTGGCTGCTTTTCAAAGTCCCACACCAGCTGCATACACCCCCACAATCTCCAGATCTCAACATCACTGAAAATGTGTGGAACCTTTTTGAAAAAAGGATCAGGCGACATATTACATCCAGTTGTTTAAACAAGCCATATTAGAAGAATGGAATGCAATTAGCCCACAAAAGCTCGAAAAACTATCTTTGGGAATGAAAAAAAGACTCCAAGCGGTTCTTGATGCGAAAGGCTATCAAACGAAGTACTAAAATATTAAATAGGTAGTTTTTCTTTAATTTTTTCTGTATAACTTTAATTTTGTTTCTAAACTTTTTTGGCCATGAAATAATGTTCTTTTGGTTGTTTTTAGCACTTGTACGAATATTGTAATTGTTTTTGATTTAATTTTTTTGTCATTGTGTCGTGAATATGTATGGAATAAAAATATATGAAAAAAATTTTTGCAACAGCTTAAAAAGTGTAAAATTCCAATGATTGTTTGAGAAAAAATGTTTTGTTTCTAAACTTTTTTGATTCACTGTATGACGTAGATAAAAAGACATCTCCGGTACAAACATGTATATCTATATTAATAAAAATCATTTTCTGTTTGTTTGACTACTATACAAATCTTAACGGCTGAACGGATTTAACTCAAATTCAGCTCACATATTACTTGAATCCTAACTTAGGTTATGGCATACTAAGTTTTGACCACGCCTCTTCCGCCCCTTTAAAAGTAACGCAAATCTTACTACTGGCGTATTTTTTTCAAGCGAAAATGCTCGACTTATTAATTTTAAGGACATCCTGTTATTTTGACACCAAAAACATTCACATATCTTTAAAACTGCAAAAACTTCTGGTACAACGTCTTTTTTTAAAAACATCGTTTCCTTAGAATAACAAAAAACTATCAGAAATTCGTATATTTTACTTGCGATGCAAATAACTCCGTTGTTTTTGAATATATTTCATTCAAATTTTTTTCGTTGATAAACTCAATTCAAGCACTTAATAAAAACAATTTATAGGGTACCATTATCTAAGCGAATATATTTTTAATATTTCCTATTTTAAAAAAGGTCCTTAATATTGACTTTGTACTCACAAAATGACACAAAAGTTGTTTTTGTTGTTAAAATAATAAAAACTCAAAATTGCATTTTCGACTACCTTTCACATGACATGGCGTTTGATAGCAAGAATGCTTCCAATTTTACAAAAAAATTTATTAACTGTTTCTGTCATCAAAAACATGACTCTACCCCAGTGATTTTTTAAAGAAATTAATTTTTTTCAAAAAATGTTTTCATTCTTTTTAAAAGACTCGTTAAGCTCAAAGAATAATTTACATGAAAAATTATACCAATATCACTTTCCGATCAAAAGTTATCGCAATAAATATATTTTCTCGCAATAAATATATTTAAAGATTTCTCTTCATCACCTTTTATGGATGGAAAGTTTCATTTTTGCATATTTCCATATACTTTATGGCAAAAACTTAATTTATTCTGGCATTTGATAGTAAAAATTCGCTTAATTATCTGTGTGATGGCTGGAAACTTCAAAATTACAGAGCCGATAGAGCTGAAATTTTGGCAGTATATTTTTTCTCAAGAACGATATGATTTAAATTTCTGTCGGAGCCCCTTTTACCACCCAAAAATCAATAAAAATGCTATTTTACCGACGGTTTTCGTCGATTTGGCAACATCACGGTAATTTAGTTTGTATGCTAACTGTCGGCGAATGTACTAAAACTGAGTGATGTCCATCTACTAGAAAACTGGGATGTTCATTATATAATGGGGTGTGACTCCGCCCACACAATTAAAATTTGTATTATCGAATAGCTTTGAAAGTAAAAGTAGCAGTACTTACATACAAACTCAAAATGGAGTTTCTATTTGGTGATCACCTGCTACTGGGAAACGGTAACGGGCAGTAAAAAAGTACAGTGGTGTCAAACTGTGAGTCTAAGTAAAGTTTTGAATATACCTATTATGTTCCCATATAGTTGCAGGGTTCAGTAACGCGCGCCGGGAAAAGGCTAGTATGTATATATTCTTAATAAGCTTCATCTCCTGTGTCGATTTAGACGTGTCCGTCTGTCCGTCTGTCCGTCTGTCTGTCCGTCCATCCGTCTATGCTAAAATTACGATTACGGACAAACAGAGAAATCTAAGCGAATAAAACTTGGTGTGTATATTACTTTTGTCAATACATTGCTTAGTATTGAAAATAAGCATGGTCGGTCAAAGACCACGCCTGCCTCCCATATTACATTCATGTATATAATGGCTTAAAATGTCATACTTTCGATTCGTACAGTGCATTTCATTAATATTTGGTAGGTAGCTTCATATCATCAATCCAAATGACTCTACCAAAAAGACACTGGGCGTGATCTGCCTACTTTTAGATAAACCTCCCAAAATGATTCTGTATCTTTAAAATAAAAAAGAATAAAAAATGTAATTTCAAAACCAAAACAATATATAACTAGTAAAAAATTATCTTGCATTGGGCCGAAGTGAAATTACCCCCAGGCTGAACCAAAGTATATTCAAAGTCTTAAGCAGCCAATAAAATGTTTATCTGTAAAAACATTTTCGTCATAGTTTTAAAGGAAAATATTCGCTTTTGTTTTTTTAAATCACTTTGTATGGTAGGTAGGCGTGGTTTCATACTCAGAGTGCATATTAAATATTAAAGCTTACTAGTAAACCCGTATGGCGTTAAAACGCCAAAATACGGAAAAATATCTAGTGTTCGTTTTTTTTTCTTCATTAAAACTTTTACACTTCTTGACATATTTCTGTGTTAACTATATTTGATTTTGTATAGCCTTCCTTAATGGGTAAAATGCGCTTCATACTCCTCTCTTTAATAAAATCGTTCACGCCATAAAAAGAGCGGGTTCGACTTACACCCCTATTCCGGCGTTGAAGTGACAGTGACAAAATCGTGACAAAGTGTGGGGAATGGCTATTGTCATGTTCTTCTATTCTAGCAGATAAGTGACAGATCAAAAAATTCAATTTGTCATTGCTAGCTGTCATCACCTACGGAGCAGGTGGCAAGCGAATTTTTGAAACGCTTTTTCTTTAGTATTCAGTGTTTTGTAAAATCTTAAAAACTATAAATTGTTAAATTGTGCGAAAAATCAAAAAAAAAAAATAAATTAAAAATGAGAAAATAATTTATTATATTCGTCCATTCTTACCAAAAGAAATAATAAAATAAAAATAAATAAAAGCATAATCATTTGAGAGATACAACCAATCCCTTTTCTATGCAGGAATCGGTGCTTACGGAAACATTCCGGATGCTAAGAAGACTTTGTTGAAAATTAATAAACAATCGTGGCCTTTCCGCTGAATTTTCACCAGCCTGCAGTTCGGGGTGTTCCTTGCAGAATTGAACATAAAACTGCAGTTGCTCTGCAGTTGTACGTTCGAATATTTTGCTCTTGAATTATAAGAAAATGTCTAAAATATGCAAAAATTAAAGAAATTATTAACTTACATTTTTTTGTTGAAATATTCTGTTTGTCTACAATTTAAATTTTTCACAATAAATATTTTGGCACATATTAATAAAGTAAAAAAGCTTTTCACCATCGTGTGGGGAATTTCACAAGCTTTCTTCGTGTCACCATTGATGTAGAATAAAATAACAGGAATGCATAACAAGTGCATAACACGGGCAGTGACAAAATTTCAATGACAGTCTATTGTCACTTCAACGCCAGAATAGGGGTGTTAATCTATATCTGTGGTCATCAAACTCTATACAAGCATACTTTGTTTATGTATAAAAGCTCATTGAAAGCTTTGCACTGAAAAAAATACTACTTGAGTCTCAGTCCAGCTTTCATGCAAGGCGATGGTTCGCTTGTTTGATTATTCAGTGGCGCCGGAAAAAATTTTCATCTGGTGTTTTAAAAATCTATGGGAGAGGCGTGAGGAGGAAATTTTCATCAACCGTTCTAATATTAATAATTAACTAGCATACGTCATTGATGTCTGTGCTCTCATCTAAATATAAAGAATAAAATATGCATTCAGATATTTTTGATTTAAGTTCTGAATGTAAAAGCTACACTAAGTGAAAAAAATATTAAATTTATCCAAAAACTGTTTTAATTTATCCAAAAAGCGAGTCATTTTTGCACCAATAACGCATTTATTTAAATAGACTACGTAAATATTTTAAATTTATTTAAATACTTAAATACTTAATTAAATACTTAATTAAATAAAATATTAAAATATTTAAAATAAAATTAATAAAAAATATGTATATTAAAATTATGCACGAATGTATTTAAATATCTTTAAAATATTTACTATTTGAAAATAAAACTATCGCATTTTAGGAAAATTTATATAAAAATATTGAAATTGAAAAACAATTTAATTGAATATTTCCCACGAGCTGCGTCCATCAAATGCCATTTGGTGGTATATTTTATTTTCTTTTTTCGTTCTCTAATTTATAGTATTTTTGACAGTTGGTGCAATATTATGGCATCAAATGTCAAAAATAGTATAAACTATAAAAAGAAAAATAGAGAATAAGAAGTAAATTATGCAGGTAAATGACAACTGGTTCAAGACATTCTTGAGAAAATACCGAGTTGTCACTCCACCCTCCATGATTTCATCATTTCATCACAAATCATATTTGCCAAATTTCCAGGTTATATTACCCTTGCAACATAACTAAATGAGAACTATAAGAAACCTGCGTGCGATGCTGTTGCTGCTTGTCGGAATATGTGTGTACGTGTGCGATGCAGTTGCTGCTTGCTTGCATGGAATATGTGTGTACGTGTGTGGTAAAAATAAAATTTAAATACGAGAAAAAAACGAGTTGTAAGGAAAACATTTGATTTATCCACGTAAATATTTAAATAAAATGTATACTCAGGCGTGGATAATGCTAATATGCGTTATTTCCCTTAGTGTACTTATTATATTTGTGCGTCGTGCTATTGTTGAAGGTGACAGAGGGATCGTTTTAATAATTTCAACAAATTCCTTCCCTTTTTCGCCAAAACAATTTATAACATCTTTCGTCAATTCCTTAAAAAATAACCCATCTTGGTAAGGCCGGCAATGTTTTGCCAGAGCTAAACTTACTATATATGATGCTTTCTGAACATTTGAATGCACAAACTTTGGTTAACTGTGCATTGGCTCAATAGCCAGTTTGCTATTTTTTTCAATAAACGCTTTTTTTAAACGAATCGCTAGTTCTTTACGATCAGTTTCACTCAAACTTTTGTATGTTAAACTATGATAAGCATTATAATGCCGTTCAATGTTATTTTTTTACGAGCAGAAACAGTCCGGTAGCACACCATACATTGAGGTTCAGAAAAAATATTTTCTGCAAAAAAGAATTGCAACTCACATTCAAGTAGAGACATTTTGCATAGAAATAGCAAAAACAGATATTTTTATGAGTGTAGTATAAGATGCGTATGTGCAGCAAAAAAAACAATCTAAAAAGCATGCGTGGACCGCAGGTCTATTCTGCATGAAATTTCAATAGATACTGACGCAGTGCTCGTCGGTGAGTTAATATGTATACAGAAAGCTTTTAAGCACAAAAGCTTAAATCCCCGCGGGCATAGCCTTTGATGATCACTGATCTATATATATAAGAATAAGTTGCATTGTGTATGAAATCGATGTTCTCCGTAATGCGTGAACCGATTTTGTGTTTGGAAATTTCCCATGAAAGGTGACGTCAATACGAAGGTTTTTATGTATAAACGGTCTTTGTGCCACACCCCCTTTTACCGCCCACAAATAAATAAAAATTTTATATATCAGAAGGTTTTGGTGGTGTTATACTAAAATTTAGTAATTACTTTTGTTTGCTTGCTGTCGGAAACTGAACTAAATATAGGTTGCCACACCCCCTTTTCCTGCCCACAAATCAATAAAAATGGTATATTTCCGATGATTTTGGCCGTATTAGGCTACAATTTGGTAATTAAGGTCGTGTGCGAGTTGATCTAAATGTGACCTAAACTAAATTGAAAATTTCCATCCCTGGAAAGTGTTGCAATGCAGTGCAAAGAGGTATATGAATTGCCTAATTTTTTTTGACAGTTCATTCCTAAATTAACATAAATTAAACACAACAACAGGTTAGTAATGCCATTATTATTTTCTCTTTGAAAATGTCATTATTTTAAGAAGCATTTAGGTAGCTCGGAATCTACCTAAATTATTTAGGAAGCACTGTTTTATCGACACAATTTAGTTTAGGCCGTATTTAGATCAACTCGCATACGGCCTTAATTTGTATGCCAGAATAGTCATAGCAAGTGACAAAGACACCGGAAATTGAAAAAATTCTTTTTTAAATGAAAAAAGGGTTGGCTGTGTCGTGGACACATCCATAGGTTTTGGACTGACAGTTTTTTTTTAACCTTGTCCTTATTTTTGCCCTATCCTTTCCTTTGTTCCCAAACTAATTTTCATCCTTCCGTTATTTTTTAATTGTCCTACACTCAGGGAAAAACCAAAGAAAATACACTTTGCCACAAAGACTTTTATTGGTTAGATTGTGCCCAAAGATAAAACATCCTTACGGCAAAGGTACAAAGATTGTTAAATTCCCATGAAAAATATACTTTATATCAAAGACTTAAATTCTTGTGACAAAGATGTACGTCTTGTTAACAAAAAATAAAATCGTTATAGTAAATAATTTATCTCTACGGCAAATATTATTTGATTGATTTAGCTTCAAAGAACTTGAGTCTTTTGTTTCAAAGATGCAGCAGTTGCTTAGTTAAAGAATAAATCATTAGTGCAACGATCTTTTCTTTGTAGCAAAGATATTTTGGTTACAGTCTTTTAACAACTTTTTTTCTTTGATTTTAAGGCATTCAATTTTCTCAGTGTATTAATTATCCTACTTCATGTCCAAACTCTTGTTTTAATACATATCCAAATTCTTGACTTAATCCATATTCTAATTCTTATCATAGTCCTTATCCGGTTTGATAGTCCGGTTTCATTGTGTTATTTTGTTGTTTGTGACCAGTGCTGCCACGACAAAAACTTTTGAAATCATAACTTTTGTTTTCAGCATGTCGAACCTTCGTTAGATTTTTGTTTTTGTTGTTGTTTTTTGCTTTTGCTTCTTCTTTTGAATTTACCTTTATTTTCGGTTTTGCTTTTGCTTGTACTTTTGGCTTTTGCTTTTGTTTTTGATTATTATTTTGCTTTTGCTTTCTACATTGGTTGTACTTTTCTGTGGTGGATTAAATATGTCTCAGCTGCATACAATTCATCCATGCAAAATTATGCAATTACGTTACATTGAGCAGTTTCCTGAAAGGCCCTTTTACGCTGTCAATTTTTTTGTTTTTCTTTCTTATAATGTGTTCGAAGACCTCACGTCCATGTTCGTTCCATAAACGAACTTTGCGCTTTGCCTTTGCACCAGTAGTCACAGAGATAAAATTCCATGCAACGTTTTTTCATTGTTGCAGCATTTTCACTGCATGATATGAGGGCCACCCTAAAATTTTTTTTAATATTTTCGTTGCGAGGCTTAATAGCACATCTATGCTGTCGTTTACCGTAACATATCTCCTGAGCGAGTTATAATTCCATGCAACGATACTACATTTCTGTTGTACACAAAAGTATGAAATAGGAAAATTTCAGAAAAAAATTTATTACAAGTTTTAGGCATTAAGGTATAATATCCGTGTAACAACCAAAAACAGGAGCTGTTTTAAAAAAAATTTTTTAGGTATAAGAAGTTGTTATTTTTTTTAAATTTATACAGGTTGTTATACATAAAAAATACTTTATAAAAATATTTTTTTTTTAAAATACAGTTCTGGCTTTTATATAGAGGGCGCTGAAAATGGCATTGAAAAAAAGACATCCAAAACGGTTCGATGGATATGGCCTTTCCCATGTATCGGAAACAAAAAAATCAAATGACATTTTAAAGCATTGACCTTATATTAAGCATCCCCCCCTACGCAAGACCCCCGGGGTTTTTTTTTTAATTATGGCGGAAGTAAAAAGTTCGAAAAAAAGATACATTATCGGGCGCTTTTTTGTTTATATAAAAAAAAACAAAAAAAAAATAGATTCAAAAATTGAACAAATAGATTTCGAGTTATCTATCGAACCGTTTTAAAAAAACTAGTTTCGAGGAAATCGCGTTTAAAGTTTTTTATTTGTTGTATGGAGCTTAGACATAGGTTAACGAAAATCGTTATAACTTCTGTTTTTTAAAAATATCGATTTAAAAATGTGAAAAATTTACACGTATATTATACCTTAAATAGAAAACTGACTTTCTTCGTAGAAGATTGTTTTGGTATTTCTTGGTTAAAAACACGATTTTAAAGAAAAAGCAAGACCCTATTGCACATCTACAGAGCAAGGCCTTTCTATTGATAAAAAAAAATAAATAACTGGCCATTTCAGCACTTGAAAGGACTTTGACCTAGCTTCTTATGATCAATTGTGTTGTGCGTGTTATTAAGTTTGTACACAATTGACCGAGAACCGGACCTACATGCATAACGCCGACTCCGAACGGCGATGAACGGAATGTTCTCGTTCTCAAGAAGCTTTACATGGCATTTTGATTACTCTCTGAGGTTTGCCATTGTCTGCAGAGAGGTGGCGGCCGTACAGAAAAATTATTTTAATTCAAATAATTTTCTGTCGCTGCTGGAGTTCGAACCTGGGTCTCCAAAGTTCGTTGACATAGCGGCCACGCACTTTAACCAACTACGCCACGGACGCCACCTTTCTATTGATACCCTCTTTATAATAATTGCATTTACGGTAAAGATTTGATGGTCATCTCCAGGGCTCGGATTTTGATGACCTAAAAACCATAAAAAAATGACCTTAAAAAAATGACAAAATTACCTAAAGACCTACAAAAATTACCTAAAAACCCCATAAAAAGCACCTTCAAAATTAAAAATTCAGTATTATTTTTAAAATTTATTTTTTATCATTTTTATACATAGCGTTGCAGTAAATTAAAAGGTACATTTTCAGGTTATTAAAATTAAAAGAACGTCGATTGTCTGCCAACATTTTTTTGTAAACAGAAAAACTTCTTTCTACAACTGCACTAGCCTTGTTTCTCCTATTCGTCCAACATGTCGAACATGTGAACGCTGGCTTTATTATGTGCAAGAAAGAGACAAAATTTGATTGCGATTCGAAAATTTAAAAAAAAAAACCAAAAAAGTAAGAATGCCAAATTAAGAGTTGTAAAACTACAATAAAAATTCTTTAAAAATAAATAACAATTAAATGACATCAAAACCCAAAAAAACTCTAAAAATTGCAAATTCCTAAAAATTACTATAAAATATCTTTAAAATCACGAAAAATGACAAAAAAATGCACTCAAAGTAATAAAAATTACCTGAAAACTAAAAACAACGAAGAACGACGAAAAATGATGAAAAAATGTCCTGAAAACTTTTCACATTTAGAATGTAGTAAACATAAAAGGTACTGATAAATAACCAGGAAATGTCTAAGAAGCAGCAGAAAAAAGATGACTTGTCATCGAAATCCGAGCCCTGGTCATCACTTGCGTAATAATAATATAGATTTGCAAAATTTCAAGTCCATATATAAATTTTTGTGGTTTTTAAAGAGATTTTAAATTTTTGATAAAGTCACTTTGTATGGGAGGTAGGCGTGGTTTTTATCTGATTTGGCTCATTTTTGAATTTGATCTTTATTTTTTATATACAAGCTTAAATATCGAATTTCGTGATGATAGCTTGAAAATTACGGCTGTAACCGTCTTAAAAACAAGTGCGTTTTAGGGCACTTTCTTACTCTCACACTTTTGAGTTTTAAAATTTTTGGTACAAAAAGTACGGAAACAGATCTAATGTTGCTTTTTATTGAAAGGGTCTTCTGTTCAAGAATTTTCAGAATTATAATGTTCTTAAACATTTGTTTTTGTGGAAAGAAATTAAACATTTTTTTAAATTTTTTAGGTATATTTTTTGATCTTTAAGGAATATAATTATATTTTTTGTTTGGATTCTTACTTATGTTTGGCATTCATTGCAATTTTTTTGTAAATAAGAAAAAAAAAATTAACGGTTATGATTTCTGCCGATTGAGTATCTGAAAAAGTTAAAAGTTTAAAAACTATTGAGTGTTGGAGTAGCTATAGCATGAAGAGAACAAACTGTTTATACCAAAAATAACAAAATGACGGATGTTGATCGAAAAACAAAAATTTGAGGTTAGAAAATCTCTTGAAAATCATGAAATTTGCTACAGATCCAATTTGCACAGCCATTTATCTCTAAATACCAAAAACAGAACAATCGATTGAGCAGTTTTCGAGAAAATTCGTAAATTCGAAGATAACTTATCAGAGACATATACCCATATTTCCTATTTCTACGAATATAAATTCGTGCAATTTGTTAACCGGACGAATCTTAATTCGTTTCAGTGTAAATGACGAATTTAACTTGGTTTAAGAATTTAAGTACCATGAGGTTAGTCCCACAAGTACCCGGCTTAACAAAGAAAACACAAAAATTTGAAAAAAAAAGAGTTGGCTGTGCCGTGGACACACCCGTAGGTTTTGACGTGACGAAGTTTCTTGCTGTTGTTGTTAATGTTGATGTTGATGTTGATATTGATGTTGATGTTGATGTTGATGTTGATGTTGATGTTGATGTTGATGTTGATGTTGATGTTGATATAGATGTTGATGTTGATGTTGATGTTGATGTTGATGTTGATGTTTATGTTGATGTTGATGTTGATGTTGACGTTGATGTTGATGTTGATGTTGATGTTGATGTTGATGTTGATGTTGATGTTAATGTTAATGGTTATGTTGATGTTGATGTTGATGTTGATGTTGATGTTGATGTTGATGTTGATGTTAATGTTGACGTTGATGTTGATGTTGATGTTGATGTTGATGTTGATGTTGATGTTGATGTTGATGTTGATGTTGATGTTGATGTTGATGTTGATGTTGATGTCGATGTTGATGTTGATGTTGATGTTAATGGTTATGTTGATGTTGATGTTGATGTTGATGTTGATGTTGATGTTGATGTTGATGTTGATGTAGATGTTGATGTTGATGTTGATGTTGATGATGATGTTTATGTTGATATTGATGTTGATGTTGATGTTGACGTCGATGTTGATGTTGATGTTGATGTTAATGGTTATGTTGATGTTGATGTTGATGTTGATGTTGATGTTGATGTTAATGTTAATGTTAATGTTGATGTTGATGTTGATGTTGATGTTGATGTTGATGTTGATGTTGATGTTGATGTTGATGTTGATGTTGATGTTGATGTTGATGTTGATGTTGATGTTGATGTTGATGTTGATGTTGATGTTGATGTTGATGTTGATGTTGATGTTGATGTTGATGTTGATGTTGATGTTGATGTTGATGTTGATGTCGATGTTGATGTTGATGTTGATGTTAATGGTTATGTTGATGTTGATGTTGATGTTGATGTTGGTTTGGATGTTGATGTTGATGTTGATGTTGATTTTGATGTTGATGTTGATGTTGATGTTGATGTTGGTGTTGGTGTTGGTATTCGTGTTGGTGTTGGTGTTGGTATTGGTGTTGGTGTTGGTGTTGGTGTTGGTGTTGATGTTGATGTTGATGTTGATGTTGATGTTCATGTTGATGTTGATGTTGATGTTGATGTTGATGTTGATGTTGATGTTGATGTTGATGTTGATGTTGATGTTGATTTTGATGTTGATGTTGATGTTGATGTTGATGTTGATGTTGATGTTGATGTTGATGTTGATGTTGATGTTGATGTTGATGTTGATGTTGATGTTGATGTTGATGTTGATGTTGATGTTGATGTTGATGCTGATGTTGATGTTGATGTTGATGTTGATGTTGATGTTGATGTTGATGTTGATGTTGATGTTGATGTTGATGTTGATGTTGATGTTGATGTTGATGTTGATGTTGATGTTGATGTTAATGTTGACGTTGATGTTGATGTTGATGTTGATGTTGATGTTGATGTTGATGTTGATGTTGATGTTGATGTTGATGTTGATGTTGATGTTGATGTTGATGTTAATGTTGACGTTGATGTTGATGTTGATGTTAATGGTTATGTTGATGTTGATATTGATGTTGATGTTAATGGTTATGTTGATGTTGATGTTGATATTGATGTTGATTTTGATGTTGATGTTGATGTTGATGTTGATGTTGATGTTGATGTTGATGTTGATGTTGATTTTGATGTTGATGTTGATGTTGATGTTAATGTTGTTGTTGATGTTGATGTTGGTGTTGATATTGATGTTGATGTTGATGTTGATGTTGATGTTGATATTGATGTTGATGTTGATGTTGATGTTGATGTTGATGTTGATGTTGATGTTGATGTTGATGTTGATGTTGATGTTGATGTTGATGTTGATGTTGATGTTGATGTTGATGTTGATGTTGATGTTGATGTTGATGTTGATGTTGATGTTGATGGTGATGTTGATTTGGATGTTGATGTTGATGTTGATGTTGATGTTGATGTTGGTGTTGGTGTTGGTATTCGTGTTGGTGTTGATGTTGGTGTTGGTGTTGGTGTTGGTGTTGGTGTTGGTATTGGTGTTGGTGTTGGTGTTGGTGTTGGTGTTGGTGTTGGTGTTGGTGTTGGTGTTGGTGTTGGTGTTGGTGTTGGAGTTGTTGTTGGATTTGGAGTTGGTGCTTTTCGTTTAGCTTTTTTTTTGCTTCCCCATTGGTTGTGCTCTAATTTCAATTAATCCAGCAAAAGTGATGCATATGCGTCACATTAGGCGGTTCCCTGAGGGTTTTTGACACGCCGTCAAATTTTTTTTTTTATTTTTGTCATATGCCCGAAGACCTCACCTTCATTTTCGTTCCTTAAAATTTACCGTTGCACCAGTAGTCACAGAGTTAAAAATCCATGCAACGTTTTTTTATGGCTGTAGCATTTTTACTGCATTATGTGATTGCATCCCTGAAATCATGACAACAAAATTTTTTTTGTAATTTGGTTGTAAAGCGTAATAACACATCCCTGCTGTCGTAAAACAAAATTTACTGTAGCACTCCTCCTGAGTGAGTAATAATTCCATGCAACGATATTACATTTCTGTTACATAAGCTGCTATATTCACGACTTGACGACGCCGGAATTTTTTTTTTATTTTTGTCGTAAAGCCATGTATAAAAACTTTATTTTCCTTTTAAAACTTTTATCGTAGGTTATATACTTATTGAGTAAAAATTCAATGCAACGCCGCTGCATGAATGTTGCGTTATCGATCTTTGAGCGGCTCTCTCAGCGTCTCCATGATGTCAGAAATTTTTTGTCTAATTTTGTTGTGAGGGCTTCCAGTAGGCCTTTATTGCCGTATCGTATTTTTAATCCTAGAACTAATACTCAGCGAGTAATAATTCCATGTAACAAATTTTTAGTTGCGTTGCTTACGCAGCTCCCACTACTATGCCGTATTAAATTTTTTTTTGTTTTTTTAATATAGTCAAATAATTAACCTTTATGGTCATACTATTTTTTTAATCATAGCTCTTATACCCAGCGAGTAACAATTCAATGAAACGCAGATATATTTTTAAAAAATTCATTTTTCAACTTTTTTAAAAACTAGAGCAGTGCAACGTAACTTCGTCACGTCAAAATATTTTTATTTCTCTGAATAGTCTCTTTGAGCTCGATGCCCTTTTCCCAGTGTCATTCTTTTCAAACAAACGAACATTGTTTTCGGATACTTCTGGAACTACTCTCATACATCTATGCATTTAATGTCATTTGATCAGAATCCAGTTAGACTCAACGCGAAAAATCTTAAAATTTAAAAAGTTATTTAAAACAAACTATTCAATACATAAAAATATTCAATGGGAAAAAATATAATTGATGCACCTTCCCAATGATATAAGAATCCAGTGAGGAACAACCATCTTTCTATGTATAATACTTTATAGCTGAATTACAATACTGCGTTAGGTCGGTCGTGCGCTGACCGTACGTTGGTCTCCGTTGTAAAAACTTTGCGATATAAGCTGTCAAAACGGACGACCTCAAACTTTGCAAAACTCAATGTTGCGTTGACAGACCGTGCGTCTGTCATTTTGGTGATGCCAATAAAAGCAGCTATACTAAAAATCCCACAAAACGTCCTTTTTTCCGAAATCATGCAATTATAATTTTAATCAATGAAAAATTAAGAGATATGGTCATAAAATCATTAAGAACCATAAAACCTACTTTAGAAAGCTAAGATCTTTTTATTAAATAAATAAAATAAATAAATAAATAACTGGCCATTTCAGCACTTGAAAGGACTTTGACCTAGCTTCTTATGATCAATTGTGTTGTGCGTGTTATTAAGTTTGTACACAATTGACCGAGAACCGGACCTACATGCTTAACGCCGACTCCGAACGGCGATGAACGGAAAGTTCTCGTTCTCAAGAAGCTTTACATGGCATTTTGATTACTCTCTGAGGTTTGCCATTGTCTGCAGAGAGGTGGCGGCCGTACAGAAAAATTATTTTAATTCAAATAATTTTCTGTCGCTGCTGGGGTTCGAACCTGGGTTTCCAAAGTTCTTTGACATAGCGGCCACGCACTTTCACCAACTACGCCACGGACGCCATCTTTTTATTAAGTTTAATATAATCTGCGAAATAATGAAAAATGTCACATATTAATGTGAAAATTCGGACTAGAAGCTTCAAAATAAATGAACGCTTTCCAATTTAATGATAAAATGTGAAATTAAATAAAAATTTAAAATGAAATTTCTGGAAACACATTTCAGTTTTAATGGCAAAAAAAATTTTTTTTGATTAAATGAAAGCAAGTTGGAAATATGTATGGAAATATTCATGTTAATTTGTGTATAGAAGTTTATTGTTACGGTGCGTGTTTTGGGGCAATTTCAATAAATTCGTATCCACCTTGAACACAGGCGCGCTTGAACAGAGGGCGCTTCAGTACAAATTTTAAGAAAATCGGTATATAGTGGTTTTCATGTACGCTGAGTGTTTTGCTGCTATCTTTTTTGACCCATATTGAACACCAGAGGGCGCATGTGCGATTAGAATGAAAATTGGTATATTGTGGTTTTGAGGTGTTTTGAGAATTTTGGCACTATCTTCTTTGATCCAACTTGGACACCAGTTGGTGCTGTAGTACAAACTTTTTACAAAATCGCCTAAAACTAAATACAATATGCCTACCATATGCGTAGAAGGCTTTCACCAAGTGGAACTCCTTTGTGAGTTTCAATGTTATGCGACTTTAATTTCCATAGCTATTCGATATCAAAACTTTGGCATGTATGGGCGGAGCCACACCCCCTTGAACAATGCCTGTCCAAATTTATAAGTAGAAATGCATCACCAAATAGTAATTCTATTCTAAAATTCAACGTTTTGTGACTTACTTTCATAGGCTATTCGATATCAAAAATTGTAATTGTATGGGCGGAGCCACACCCCCTTGTACAATGCCCGTCTCGGTTTTCTAGTAGATGGACATTGCCAAGTGGCAACTCCATACCGAGTTTCACTATTATGCGGCATTTAACTCCAAAGCTATTTGATACCATAAGTTTGTCTTATATGGGCGGTGCCATGCCCCCTTGTCCAATGCTCACTCAATTTTTCCAGTCAAAGGACAAGACTAAATAGTACATTCTTACCGAGTTTCATTGATGTGTGACTAATAGTTCGAAAGTTATACCCACAATTTGGGCAGCCGAAAAAGTGCCACGCCCTTTTCCCAACGCCCATAACATTTTACCAGTGGAACGGCACATGTAAATCGAGGCCGAACACCTAATTCCAATGTTGTGCGACCTATAATTCCAAAGTTATTCGATATTGCAGATTCGAGTTGCCACGCCCCTTTGTACAATGCTCGATGAAACACTTGTAATTAGTGAGTATTTGGGCACAACTTCACAAAAACAAAGTGAACGGCATTTGCCAATCTACCTTACTACAACATTCCTTTATGTGTTATATTATTCAAACAATGATATTAAGGATATTCGTCCTTAACCGACCTCATTAAAATATCTAATTGACCAATATATAAGTTTGCCATTTTGCATGAATACCCTTATCATATTATTTATAATATATTAAAAAATGCATAAATTTTAATAGGATACACAATTGAATAATATTAGTATCATGCTAAATTCATCAAAATCATTTTTATACTACTTAAGCAGCATGTTCATTTAAAAAATTTTATCAATTTAAAAAAAACTCGCATCAAAATATAAATTCCCACGATAATCCTATGAAAATCTTAGTTTTCCATCGGAATCCAAGAATACCCACATTTTAGCATTTCTCAACGAAAATGCAACCCAGCGTTAATATGGAATGTCAAAAGCACGAGCTAGTAGAGCATGTCTCAACTCATAGCGTTGATCGTACGTCACCCCCTCAAATTCATTTTTATGGGATGAGGTCGACGCAATGCATGAAGTCATATTTTGTGTTGCTTCATAAGAACCCATTGTTTCTAGTCGAGCTGTCAAAGGCCGACCGACCTAACGCAGTATTGTAATTCAGCCATTATAGCCTACTTACTTTTCGTCCGCGAGGCATGCAAATGTCCCTTCCGAATCCCCATTACTTTACAAAGGCATGGCCGCTTACGAGTAAGCTTCCTTCTGTAAAGCATAAAAAGCATCATCCGTACTTACGTTTTCCAATATTAAAATAAAGTGCAGGGAATGTACTCCCGACGATCGGAATTGTTCGTGTTTGCATTATAATGTACTTTATTAAATAAGTAGGTTGTATGCATGACAACGTAAGGTACCCGTACTGAATTGATAAACGACGTGGATATAATTCATTTAAACCTTGAATTATTAGTAAGCACCTTACGATCTTTCCGACTCGGATTAATTGTGGCACAGTTAAGCCACTACTTAGTAATCTGGTTGCAAATGATATTTTTCTGGAATGTAAGAAACATTTAATTGATTTATATAAAATAATGGCCCCAATCATTGCCTAGTAGGAGTATTTATGGGTCTAGTATTTTTTATCTCTGACTATTTCATTTCAATTCAATTCTATACTCAATACATACTGAAATTTGAAGGCATATTAACGGACTTAACTCCTAATAAGTAGCAGAAAAGATTACTAATTTTTTTTTCTGAGTTACTTACACACCTACCTTAAAAAAATAATTGATTCGATTTATTTTTGTTTTCAGTTTCGCAAATAAAGTGCACATGTTCTATTCATCGAAAAAAGTTTTAGCAGTTTTGTTAGTAACCCAAATCATCATCGAATAAAATAACAACAACAAAACTATTCAAACTTCGCAATTTGCGTTGTATTGTTGAAGGAATGAAAGACACTATTGCACAGATATTGCGTCATGCAATTGAGGCGACTCATTTTCTAATTGATTTTTAAGCAGTTTAAGCTTAATTTTAGTAAACATGAAATGTTTACACCTTGCCTCAATTAGCTGTGCCCAACTTCACAAAGGAATGAGGAGAGGTAGCTACTCGCATGTGGGAGGCAGCAGTATAGCAGCAATAGAAAAATATTGAGGAGTGCTCTTCACAAATTTCGGTTCCACTTAGAGCCCGAACAGAATCAAAGCGATTGGCGATTGGCGATCCTCTCTTCTCGCTAATCGCTGAGAACACGTCCAGAATGAAAGCGATTAGCGATTGGCGAACTATTCAGACTGAACTGTCAAAATGTTTTTTTTTTCAGTTTCTTTTATAGAAAATAATATTGAAGTAAAAGTAAATATGTTACAAAAATTGGAGCCAATTTTGATAGTATTAAAAATAATATACATAACATACAGAAAACATGTGCATGTGACGCATAATTGACATCCAGAAAACATAAACACAGACAACAAATGTCAAAAGATAATAAAACTTAACAAAAGAGCCACTGAAGTACCTTAACATTAGGAAAAATACGGCAACACTTACAATGCTTGACAGCGCTTAAAGAGGGAATCGCCAGGTCGCCAGAGAAAAAATAGAATAGATTCTAATCTGGCGAATGTTCGTCGCGATTGACGATCAGCGATTTGATTTCGGACGTTCATACGTTTCATGCATTCTATTGCTTGAAAATGTCGCCAATCGCTAATCGCTTTGATTCTGTTCGGCCTCTATATTGCATTTTTTTAAAAATATTTTCTCGGCATGTAATGTTAAGTAAAACAATCTTTTTTATTACTTACTAGCTGATATACCCGGTTTTTCTCGGGTGAAAAAATGTAAAAGTTTCTCATTTTGATATTTTTAAACATCAAAATAATAACAAATAAGCTGCATTTTTCACATAAATTATTCTTGGAGCTTAACTACACTGAATCAAACAATTGCACATACAGCAGTTCATTTTCCATTTAAAGCTATATCTTAATATATAAAAATGAGTCTTGGTTTGTTCGGATGTTTAAAACTTGAAAACGACTGGACCAAATTGGATACTTCCTTCTGTGAGTTTGTTCGTAATTGTTACGCGAAGGTATTGGAAAAAGTTCACGGAACATTGTAAAAGGGGGCGTGGCACCTCCCATACAACCAAAATTTACGATAGCGAATAGCTTTGAAATTATAGGTCGCATAGCATTGGTATTCGGTGTTCTACCTCAATTTACAAATGCCGTTCCACAGGTAAAATTTTATGGGCGTTGGAAGTGGGGCGTGGCACTTTTTCAGCAGACCAAATTTTCGGTATAACTTTCAAGCTATATGTCACACATCAATGAAACTTGGTAAGAGCGTACTATTTAGTCGCGTCCTTCGACTAGCAAAATTGAGCAAACATTGGACAAGGGGGTGTGATACCGCCCATATAATTCAAAAATATGATATCGAATAGCTTTGGAAATAAATGTCGCATAACAATAAAACTCAGAATGGAATTACTATTGGGTGATGTCCTTCTATGTACTAGAAAACTGGGACGGACTTTGGAAAAGAGAGTGTGGTTCCGCCCATACAAGCTAAATTTTTGATATAGAACATCTTTGGATATAAATGTTGCACAACAATGTTACTCAGTATGGAGTTGCAACTTGGTGACATCCTTCTACTGGAAAACTGGGGCAGGCTTTGGAAAAGGGGGTGTGGCTCCGCCCATACAATTTAATTTTTTGATATGGTCAGGTATTTCTACTCGAAAACTGGCACCGGCATTGAAAACGTGGCATGGCTTCGCCCATACAAACTAAATTTTCGATGGTTGTAGGCATAGTTGGGCAGAGATAGGACAAGGGGCGTGTTATCTCCTATACAACCCAAATCTACGATATCAAATATTTTTGAAATTATAGGTCACACAGCATCGGAATTTGATATTTTAATTCAATTTGTACGTGCTATTGCACTGGTAGAAATTGATGGGCGTTGGACGAGGGTTGTGGCACTTTATCAGCAGCCCAAATTTACGGTATAACTCTGGAACTATAAGCCACTTATCAATTTAATTCGGTAAGAATGTACTTTTTAATTGTGATCTTCGACTGGTAAAATTGAGTGACCAATTGAGTGGACAAGGGGCGTGCCACCGCCCATAAAATTCAAATTTATGGTTTTGAATAGCTTTGAAACTAAGTTTGGAATGGAGTTGCCACCTAGGAGATATCCATCAACTAGAAAACAGTGACAGGCATTGGAAAATGGGGCGTGACTCCTCCCATATAAACCAAATATTTGGTATCAAATAGCTTTGAAAGTAAAATTCACAGAAAACTAGGACGAACATTGGACAAGGCATTGTGACTCCACCCAAAGAATCCAAATTTTTTATACTGAATAGCTTTGGAACAAAACGTCACATAATAATGGAACTCAGTTCGGAGTTGCTAATAGCCTATGTCTTTCCACTGGAAAACTGTCACGTGCATTGGAAAACAGGTTCGATACAGTTCGAACAGATTAGCTATGGAAGTAAAAGTCACAGAACCTTAAAACTCATGCAGGAACTGCCACCTGAGTGTTGTCCTACGGTAATGGGCAGTGGACCATAAGCGTGGTTTCAGACTAAGGGACACATAACAGTTTTGAATTTACTTATTATTTTTCAATATACTTGCCGGGTGTAGCAACGCGCACCGGGTATCGCTAGTTTTTTACAAAATACGTTTTAAATATCGAAAACTTATATTAATATTTATTGAATGGTACTATTACATTCAAAAAACAATTTATAACATTTTCTGAAAATTACACTTCATGTATGAAAATTATTTAAAAAAGTAATCTAATTAACTTGAACTCGAAAAATTGTACATACATTGCTTAACCCTTTGCACTCCGTTGTCGCCGTATTTGCGATATTAAAAAGCTAACAGTAAATCCGCTGTCGCCGTAGCGGCGACATGGTTTCTTTGCTGCCTCGGCGTCTATAACAGTTATTTTGTTTTATTAAAACGACTCTATTTTTCTTCTACATCATAGGTATGTACTTGGAACTAATATAGTGCTGGAGTTGCTGGTAGCCTCTATGCATTGCTAGGCTGGAGTGCAAAGGGTTAAATATCTTAATTTAAGTCTTTATATATTTTTGTTTTTTTTTATTATATAAAAGAGGAGTCACGTATGTTCGGCTGCGAAAAGCTTGAGAATGGCAGGCGCTTTTTCAAAAATTCTTTTTCTCTAGGATAGCTATCGTGCCCAGTTGAGACATAGGCTATATAAATTTGATAACTATTACTTATATAATTAATTACAATTCAAAGAGTATAACCATACAATTTCTTTATTCTTATTCTCAGAGAGAAAAACTTTTCTCATTAAAGCTCTGTGCAACACAAAAAAGGTTGTGCACAGAGCTAATAAGGTAGAACATATGTACATATATGTAATACTTCTGTATTCCAACTCTGAAATCGAAGAGAGACAGCCATAACAACATAAGATGTTGTTGTTTGTATTAGTTTATTTGAATACATGAAAATTACTACACACAAAAGAAAATGCCAAATCGTCACAGGGGCGATTGTTATGAAAACGTTTGCCCCAAACATATAAGAAAACAAATCATATTTGTTTTGCCTAAATCACATGTACGCACCATTCACATGTACGCAAAACAATTATAACAACGCCTGAAATAGGATTAAACTAAATAAACAAAATGTTAACTATAAAATTCAAACAACAAAAATTTTAACTAAAATCTTTGACAATGAAAGCACCGCTCCTGAGTTTTTTTATTTTGAAATTTAATTTCCTTTATATATTTTCTCGCTCATATGACAACCCTACAAGAAGACTATCGGTTATTTAACTAAAAAAATACGGTTTTTCTTAACTGAAATTTCGGTTACCTCTTCATGCAAAGTTTCGGTTATGCTAGGAAGAGCCTCGGGAAGAAAGTAACCGAAACTCATGTATACGTGTGATCTAGCATCCCTTTCTCACAGGTTGTTTTTTGTTTAAATTTATAATACCATCGAAATATAGCGTTCTCGCTCTCTCTCTCGTTACTGTTAGCATAAATACAGGTTATTGGTAACCAAGTCTCACCAGATAGATCTAACCGCAAACTCAGTTATATGTAACCGTTAGATATAACGTATATATCAGTTTTATCTAACTTTCTTCTTTAAAAATAACAATGCATATAATTCGTTGTTGTCTTAAAACATATGTTTTAAATTTATTGCATAATTTTTTTCCATTAACTTAAGTTTTATATTTCATTTGTTTTTACATATATTTGTTAATTGTAGCATTGTTTGCCACCACTAACTGAGTCAGATCATCCTTGGGTAATTTTACTTGCATTTCACCCTTGAAAGTCTTCTATGCAACAAAGCTTGAGAGAAAGGGTAGCGGATCGAAGTGGGTACTGTGGTAAAGAAAATTTGTAGAAAACTTCGAAAATAATTAAAAAGCCAAATAATTTTACAACTTACCACTGCACAGCGAAAATAGATTTCGTCAGTTTCTTGCGAAAATTTTTGAAATTGAACCGCCTTGTTTGCCCCCGCTGATCACGCCCAAACTAACTAGCGTTTTAGTTTAAAGTAAAAACAAACAAATTTATTTTTAACTTATCTTTAACTATTAAAACTATTCAGTTGCTGAAGAAAAAATAATGATAAAATATAATGGCACACAGGCAAAAAATTTGACATGATTTCCAATGATGATGATGACCTTTCCCTTTCTCTACATGTATTGGCTAAAATGTTCATATTTTTTTCCTTGTTTCACACATTTTGGCACTGAAACGAGTATGAGAATGTGGTTGTAAAAAGACAAATTTATATGATTGTGTTGGAGTTTCGGTTACACATTTCTTGTAGGGAATATACCTGCACTCTAATGTTGGCGAATATATGAGATAGGACAATATGTCAAAATCGCTGTGAGACAAAAGCTCTATTTTCAAACTCTTTTTGAGCATCATAAATAAAAGTCAACAAGCCACCGGGAAAATGAGAATTGATTCTAAAAAAAATCGTAAATGGAATGGATTCTTTTGCTTACATTTTAGAACGCATTCGAAAGAATAAATAAATTTAAAGCAAAACCTATGAATTGGAATTTATCAAACAAAAGTTTATTGATTATTTTATATTCCAGCCAGAATCGATTACGACCTGTATAATAATTTCTACTGTAGAAAATGATTTTAGATTCCTTGCTTGCTTTTTTGGTAAGTGAACAACGAATTGATTCTAGAACAAATTCTGGTATAAGCGAGAAAAGTATCAGTATGTTTTGATTTGTTTTCTTATTTTCGAGAATAATACTTTTTATTTAAAAGAATCCATTTAAAAAGTGAAAAAGAATCGATTTCTGTAGCGATTCATATGGAAGCGAGAAAAGAATGTACTACTTTTTGTAGGACATCAGCGTGTTAAAAATAATCAATTCTAGAATCTATTTTGGAAAAAAGAATTGATTCTTTTTTCATACACAATTGCTTCTTTTTTCCCGGTGTGAAGGTCCACAAAAAAGAAAAAAAAAGACAGCAACATGTATAGTGTGCGGTTCCAATGCTGCCACCTTTTTGAATGTAAAAATACTGCCATATTGTAAAAGCATCGACAAAAATTCCGTGTCGATGTTTTGTTGTAATGTTTTGCTGAAATTTTTCAGCTTAAACGAAAGATATATTTAATTTTAAAACAACAATTATCTATAAGGCCGTCATATATTTTTCTTATCTCAGAGCTTATATTTTTACGTATAAACAAGATTTTCATAAAGACACAGTGCTAGGAAAAGTGTACCAATGCATGAAAAAAAAAATGGTAAGATCAGGAAGATACAGAAAGTTTATTACTTTAGTTATTTTTTTTTTTATTACTTTAGTTAGCTGGTTACTTTATTCGGATGGAACTACTAAGTAGCTCCAACACAAATAAACAATTTTAGCAAAATTCTAACGGCTGTATTCATAAATATTTATAAACGTCTCATAAGTAAAAAATTGAAAAAATTGAAAAACATTATTCATAAACGTTCAAAATCTCTTTTAAATGCTTGATAAATGAGAGACTTTTAAAAATGGTTGAAACCTTCAATAAACCCTTGAAAAAGTTTTAAACATTTTTTTGTTCTCATCTGAGCACAACAAATATTGTCAAAAATGTATCAAATTATTTCAAAATGTATCAAAAACAAACAAAATGTCAAAAAGTGTTTGAAAAGGTTTGTTTATAAATTAGATGAATTTTAAAAATAGCCGCAACGTGCTCTAAACCTCTCATAAAGCAATTTTATAATTATTTGCTCTCATTTCAGCACAAATATTGTCAAAAATAATTAAAATTATTCAAAATAATTCAAACGTTTGGAAATTATGTCAAAAAAATTTTAAATATAAAAAATTTCCAAAAAAAAAGAATATAAAACAAGAAAATTTGTCTAAGGTTTCAAAATATTTACAAAAAAAAAAAAAAAAAAAAAATAAAATGACAATTATTTCAGTGCAAAATTTTTGATGTTTCAATATCAAAATGTTGACGAAAATGTGACAAATAAATAAAAAGTAACTGAATTTATCTAATACTCAAACCATTATTCACACTCTTCCTATTTCAATATGAATACGGCTGTTAAATTTTAAGATTTTAAGTTTTTAAGTTTTAAATGATATTTAATATTTACATCGCCGGTAAAGCAGGGGCTATTTGCTAGTATTTTATAAAGAACTTAATAGCTAGTATGGTATCCATTTGCATTAATGACCTCTCGTAAACGGCGTTTAATCGATTCCACCAATTTGGATGTATCGTCCGGCGATATTTTATTCCACTCCTCTAGGATAACCGTTTTAAGCTGCTCTCGGTTGGTTATCTCATGCTGTCGTACGCTCGAGCAAATCCCAAAGATGCTCAATAGGATTGTGGTCCGATGATTGAGGGGGATGTGGAAGTGTCGATTTGCAGTTGTAGACAAGCCAAGTTCTGATTAGTAGTGAATTATGCTTGGGGTCATTATCTTGGAATCTTGGTTCTCATTTTTCAGCACTGGCTCTTAAATTATTTTTTAAAATTGATAAATATTGAAATTTGTCCATTGTAGTTTCAACGAAAGCTAAGTTTCCAATGACGTTAGCTGCCATGGCACCCCATACCATAACATTTCCACCTCAATGTTTAACGGTTGGCTTTAAATTTTCTTTGTGAAGAGAAGTAGTACCTGGGCGAACGAGCTCCGCTCAGATTCCCACAAAATCTCGCCTGTTGCACTCATGCAGTATTGCACATTGGATAAACATCTAAGCTTTATAATTTTCATTAAAAAAGCTAAACGAGAACTATAACAAACCGGGAGTATTCAGCGACAAGCAAGAATCTTAATTCTAAATACTTCATTGATGAACTGCAGGAACAGCTATTAAATAGAGCTAAAACTTTTTGCATTATATTATTCACGGCAAAAACTTGAAAATTACCTGCAATCAGCCAGAAGTTGTTATACGACGTTTAATTCCAAAACTATCTGATATCAAAAATTTAAAGTGTATGGGCGGGGCCACACCCCCTTTTACAAAGCCCATCCCAGTTTTATGGTAGAAATACATCACCAAGTGGCAACTCCATACTGAATTTAATTATTATACGGCATTTAGTTCCAAAGCTATTCGATATCATAAATTTGAATTGTATGGGCGGTGCCACACCCCTTTGGCCTATACTTGCTCAATTTTGCCAGTCGAAAGACACGACTAAATAGAACGTTCTAACCGAGTTGCTTTAATGTGTGACTCATAGCTCGAAAGTTATACGGATAATTTGGGCTGCTGAAAAAGTGCCACGCCCCACGTCCAATGCCCATAAAATTTTACATGTGGAACGGCACTTGTAAATTGAGGAAGAATACCGAATTGCGATGCTATGCGACCTATAACTTCAAAGCTATTCGCTATCGTAGATTTGGGTTGTATGGGAGGTGCCAAGCCCCCTTGTCTAATGTTCCGTGAACTTTTTCCAAAACCTTCGCGTGACAATTACAAACACACCCACAGAAGAAAGTATCCAATTTGGTCCAGTCGTTTTCAAGTTTTAAGTGGCCGAACAAACCAAGATTCATTTTTATATATATAGCGTTGTAACCGCTTTGGAGCCGAAAAATTAGGTTCAAACTTCGAGAGGCTTAAGCAAAAAAAAAAGGCAATTTAAAAAAAAACAAGTTAAGTAAAAAAATTTTTTAATACATATACCACATTTTTAAAACGAACTTAAAAGTATAAAATAATTTCTGCTAGAGTGGGGCTTTTAGTTCTCATAAAAACGTGGGGCGCACTCAATAGTAAGGAGTGTTATTAACAATTATATTACCTTTGTGAACAAATAATTTCTTAACTCAGGTCCCTTGACTCTCAGGAAAGAAGTCCTTGCATGGATGGCAGATTGAAGTTTGCAGACATCAATTGCGTTCGGCAATTGATCGGCCCAAGCGATCTTTATATGTTATATGTTATATGTAAATGGTATAACTAACCCGACTTTATTTTATTAACTACGATTATTGTGATAAAATTAATACAAAAAATGTATTAAGTAATAGTTTATTAAGCACAAAAATGAAGTATTTCAATAGCGTATCAGCAAGACATTTACTTTATTGAAGCTATGTATTTTGCTGCATGAAGTGCACTCGGGTTGATTGTCTTCAGTGAAGCACCTTGTGATATACGACATTTTCCGATTTGTTATTGACACGTGAACAGGCCACGTACAATTGACCATGAGAAAAACATGCATTTTCTAAATTCAGACCACAAACACTAAGGGATTGGCCTTGTGAATTGTTAATTGTCGTGGCGAATGCAAGACGAACCGGGAACTGAATTCGTTTAAACTCAAAGGGCATATCAGTTGGGATCATCGGAATCCTCGGAATGAGAACCTCCTCACCATTGAATTTTCCTTTGAGTATTATCGCGTGAATGACATTGATAGCTCAGTCGGCTCAACCATCAGTTTTGAAGCCATGAGCCATGAGGTAGTGGGATCGATTCCCACAATGAGCGGAAGAAATGATTTTTTTTTTATTATTTTAGGGAAAATGCAACAAAACCAACTTTACCAAAAAGTAATGAAGATAAAAAATCTTTCAGTTGCAAAAGTTACGGTTTTAAAATTAAAAATTAAGAAATTTTTAGTCGTTAAGAAGATTTGATTTAGATTATTAAATGCCAGAAAAAAATTCGTTTTCGCAGTAAAGTATATTGAATTTAGCTTGTGTGGGAGAAGCCACGTCAAGTTTCCAATGCCCGTGCCAGTTTTCCAGTAGAAATGCCTGACCATTAAGTAACTCCATATTGAATTTCATTATTATACGGCATTTAGTTACAAAGCTATTCGATATCATAAATTTGAATTGTATGGGTGGTGCCACACTCCTTCGGCCTATAATTGCTCAATTTTGCCAGTCGAAAGACACGACTAAATAGTACGCTCTAACCGAGTTTCATTAATGTGTGACTTATAGCTTGAAAGTTATAACGAAAATTTGAGCTGCTGAAAAAATGCCACGCCCTACGTCCAACGTCCATAAAATTTTACCAGTAGAACGGCAAGTGAAAATTAAGGTCGAATACCCAATTCCGTTGCTGTGCTACCTATAATTCCAAAGCTATTCGATATAGAAGACTTGATTTGTATGGGATGTGCCACGCCCCCTGAGTTTTTTCTATATTTTTATAGTTATTCTGCTATTCGGGATGAACACAAATCCAACAAAAAAAAGATCAATAAAATCGGTACAGCCGTTCTTGAGTTATAAATGGTGTAACATACCCGACTTTGTTTTATATATATACATAGATTGCTCGTTTAATCGTGCCAAACGTCCATCTGAGCCAAAAATATTAAATTTGCTTTCATCCTTATATATTTATTATATATCCTTTTGCATATGCTAAGCGTTTAAGAGCATTATTTTTAGATATAAACGGTTTCTTCAGGACACGCAACCTTTGTAACCATGTGAATGTAAACAACTTCTTATTGTTTGCGGATTAACGGATGGACCTCCATGTTCTGCAAGGCTTGCCGCAATTTTTGGGGCACCAATTTTCGGGTCCGCTTTTACCATTGTTCACTTAATCGCTCCTCTCGCATCGACAATATTTTTTTCCTAACTCTTCCAGATGCAATATCAAATGATTTATTTCGTTTAAAATTGTTTACAACAATTATATTGTATCAACAACAATCTTCTATCTTCTATATTATTATTACGCAAGCGCTTTTTTTGTGATGACCATGAAATCTATACCGTAAATGCGATTTTCATAAATGAGGTATCAATAGAAAGGTCTTGGTCTGCAGATGTGCAATAGGGTCTTACTTTTTCTAAAGTATTGTGTAAAAAAAAAAAATAAATAATTGGCCATTTCAGCCCTTGAAAGGACTTTGACCTAGCTTCTTATGATCAATTGTGTTGTGCGTGTTATTAAGTTTATACACAATTGACCGATAACCGGACCTACATGCTTAACGCCGACTCCGAACGGCGATGAACAATGAATGTTCTCGTTCTCAAGAAGCTTTACATGGCATTTTGATTACTCTCTGAGGTTTGCCATTGTCTGCAGAGAGGTGGCGACCGTACAGAAAAATTATTTTAATTCAAATAATTTTCTGTCGCTGCTGGGGTTCGAACCTGGGTTTCCAAAGTTCGTTGACATAGCGGCCACGCACTTTAACCAACTACGCCACGGACGCCAAAGTATTGTGTATTTAAACAAAAAAAGCAAAACAATGTTCTGCAAAGAAAGTAAGTTTTCTATGGGATGCCTTAAGGTATGTGATATTTTTTTTCTGAAATTTTTCAAAATCATTCTTTTGTATAATGAAAGCAGTTGAGCAAAGCGAAAAACATTCAAATAAATGTTATATTTATGTACCAGCCGCAAAAGAGGAAGTTCATGCAAAATCGCTATTCCAGTAGCCTTTACTGGAATCGCCGCTAGCTTCGTTGAATGAGGACGTATTTTGCACAGACAATTCAAACTTCCTAGACCTCTTCTTGAGATGCACGGATCCAATTTTAAGCATGGAATCAACTTTGATAATGCCCATCTTATCATTATTGATGAAGCAAGTATGATTCCTGCAGTAGCACTGACAGTAATTGATTGTGTGTTTCGCGATATTACCAGACATTCGTAAACTGTTTTTTGAAAAGTTGTATTTTCTGGTGATTTTAAGGAAACAGTTCCAGAAATTTCTTATTCTGGACACGTTGTAACAATAGAAAATTCTGATCTTACGTAAAAACAATGAAGCTTGAAAAAAACATGCGATTAGACAAAGGCGAAAAGGTATTTTCAAGTTATTTGCGACAAGTTAATTCTTGATCAGCTCCTTTTCGATCACTGATTGTGGATTGATTTTATTAATGACGATCTACAAAACGACATAAACAGTGATACCCTTCAAGAAAACGCTATTCTTGCACCAACGGACGAAGTGTGGTTTCAAAATGAATTTGTTAGTAATTGAACTATTATCTTATCTAGAAGTTTTGTATAAAAGCATTTGCACAATCGTTTCTGATGAGGTGCCGCACAAATAAACTTCCCAACGGAGTTCCTTAATAGCACTAAAGTAGGTAAGTGGTCTTTCGTGACACCACTTAACGCTCAAAACAGATGCAATTGTCATGCTGATGAGGAATCTTAATACAGTGAAAGGACTTATCAATAGAATCCGACTGCAGATTTTTAATCCTTACAATAATACTGTCCAAAGCATTTTACTAACCGGTGCAAGCATTGGTCAGCGAATTCTTATACCACAAATTAAGCTCAGCCCATCGGAAACATTTTTTTTTTCCATTTTAAATGCAACGTTTTCAAGTTCCGGTCCCTGTTATTTTCTATGACTATTAATAAACGCCTAAGAAAGTCGTTAAGAAAAGTTGCAAAGTTGCAAGCTCCAGAATTCGCACACGGCTAATAATATTTGACATTAAGTCGAATCCGCTCTTTTGATGTCGTGAAAATTTTAGGTAAATAAAAGAGTATGCAGCTCATCTTACCCAACAGTGAAAGTTCGGCAACATCAAATGGTAGTTTACACAGAAATATGTTAAAAAATGTTAACAGTTCTAATAATAAAAACAAAACAATCTTAAACTAGATTTTTTTCTCATTTTGGCGTTTTAACGCCATACGGGTTTACTAGTTTTACTTATTTCTGAATAACTTTTTCCTCTTATTTTTTAACGTAACGATTAAATTCTTTACGTCGATAGGCGCTTTTTTTGTGTGTGTCTCTCGACCTACAGGATTCTTAGAGGACTTGACTTATAGACTTTGACCACGATTCGACCTTGTTAAACAACTGGGCTGTTAATATCTTGCTCCTTATAAACCCCCTGAAAACTAAAGTTCTACCTATTGCAAGAAGCGCTCCATGCTTCATTGATATCCCTCCGCTTTTCATTAATGATAAGCAGCTTTTGCAAAAAGATAAAAACCTAGGATTTATAATTAACTCTAAGCTGACCTGCACAGACCTGTATTAATACCTCGATAGGTAAAATATATGGGACTTTACGCTACTTACGCAATTCTCTGGACTACACGCCTCTTGAGACTCGTCGAAGACTAGTTGTGCAGTTAATTATGCCGCACATAACAAACTTTGATGTTGTATATAGTCAGCTTGACTCACAATCACAACACAAACTCTTGGTAGCATTCAACAACGCGGCTAGACATGTGTATGGAATCAGTCGATTCGATCATATCTCTCAAAGGAGTAAAGGAATTCTTGGGTGTGGGTTACTGGAATATTTAAAAATTCGGAACATTATATTTTTGCAAACACTTATACATACTCAAAGCCCTGAATACCTCTAAGTGAAACTTCAGTTTTTTCAGTCCCAACGGTCAACTATTCTTGTGGTTCCTAGGGTTAACTATCTTAACAGCAGCAGACTCTTTTCCATCAGCACCATTAGGTTGTGGAATTCATTACCAAGCTTTATAAAACAAATAACCTCACGAACCAGCTTCAAACATGCCATCTTTGAATACAATAGCTCTTTAAATCAATAAACCTAACTTCTCTTATTTATGTTTATCTTTCTTTTCTACAGTTTTATCTGTACTTCGGAATCTCACCTCTCTCTGTCACCTTTAGTCTTATTTATTTGCCATTTTTTATACCCAATAAGTAATATAAAATCTAAAATGTATCTTAATAACACAGTGCAACACGAAAAAAATAACCATATACGGACACCACTACGTGATAAAAGACTAAAAAAAAAAAGACCCGTGTCTCCCAATTTTTCCCAAAGTCATGCACTTTTTTGTTTATGGGCCGCCAAAGATTTGGGGCCTCGGTATCATTTTGGCGAGAAAGTGATCATTTTCTCGGGCTCATATCTTGCAAACCGTTCAGAATTTCGATTTTGCCATGACTTAAAAAATTACACACAGTGTAATAATATTATATTTTGTTTTTCATATTTAACTTAAATTTTATTTTTTGTATTTAAAATATTTTTAATATTAATGTTTAATTTAAATGAATTTGTTTTCAACCAATGAATATTTCTTATGTAGTACTACTCGTATAAAAGACTAAGTCTTATTGTACACCACTGTTCTTAATAATAATAATAATAATAATAATAATAATAATAATAATAATAATAATAATAATAATAATAATTAAATTAATTTTTAAAAAATTTTAATAATCTTTCGTAAAGAGCTTTTAAGTACGACAATTCCTTTCACAAAATGGAATTCCGTTATTAATTTGGCGTAACAGTTAAAATTTTGACATTTAATCGAGCTTTTTACCAATATGATGTAAGTGTATGCAATCAATTAAGTTGCAATTATGGGGATAGCCCCTTTCACGAATTTTCGTAAATTATTGAACTCAATAAGTTAATTGTTTTTGTTTTTAATATCATTACTCATGAATAACTAAAAAATATGAAACATGCTTATTCAATATATGTACATTATTTAAGAAAATACAATGGCTTAAATAAAAAATAATCTACTGTATGTGCAAATTTTTGGTGCAGTGTATTTTAAGAGAGTAAAAACAACTTTTGGAGTATTCCACTGAAAATGGTAGTTTTTGACACATATCTCATTGTTTTTTTATAAATTGATTGACGGAGTTGGTGGTAACGTAAAGCAACTTGTAAGCCAAAAAGCTCGAGGAGATGGTACCGTAATCCAAAACGCAAAAAATTTCGTAACATTAGCAGCCGCTTTAGTACCTTCTACGAAGGTTTTCTATATTGCTGAATCAGAAATAGCTGATAAAATCCAAAATGTTCATTCATGGGAAGCTGCAAGGCCTGTTCCGGGAATATCAAAATTTCATCATATTGTGTTAGTCGACGGTCATAAAGTAACATGCAAGAAACACGCTGTAGATAATCATAGTGTTAAGTTTTCATTTAAAAAATGATTCAAAACGAAGACTTAATTTCTGAATTTCGTACGAGTCCCGTACAAACGAAAGTGTGCCGTACAAACGATTTCATTTTTATTTTTTATTCTCATTTTAATAGATATTTTTTCGAACTTGTAGTATTTCGTCATACCATGATCGACAAAGTCTACATAAGTATATTTTTAATTTTACAGAGATAATTAATTTTGTTTCTCCAATATAAGAAAATTCTCCAATAATGTCAAAAAATAAAAAGTATGGTGGACTGCGGTTGTCCCGTACAAACAAACATCTTTTCATACTTATTACTGCCTATTTATGAATATTTTCAGGAACAAATAATTGATTTTGAAAAGCCTCCGTTACACTAAATTAATGTACTAGATGCTTTGTACAATAACATTTCGGCTTATTTTTAATTTAAGATCTTAACTTATCAAATGCGTACGATTTGTCCTGTACCAACAGTGGAATGCTCCTTTTGAAAAAATGAATTTCTTCAAAAAAATCACAGGGGGTAGGTCTTGCTTTTTGATGACAGAAATAGTTGATAAAATTTTTCGTGAAACTGAAATAACGTTTGCTATTAAACGCTTTGTCATGTTAAAGGTAGTCAAAAATGCAATTTTGAGTTTTTATTATTTTATTATTTATAACAACAAAAACAGCTTTAGTGCCATTTTTTGAGTAAAAAGTCAATATTTATACCAGTTTAAGTAAAAATATATACGCTAAGCTAACGGTACCCTTCAAATCAGTGGCGGATCTACATACGAGCTGAAAGGGCTTTAGCCCCCCCTTGGAGAATTTTTTGTATGGAAAAAAAATGAAAAAAGTCCAAAAAGACGCTTCAGCCCCCCCCCCCCTTGGCATACAAAAGTATAGTTTCAGCCCCCACTTTGGTGAATCCTAGATCCGCCACTGCTTCATATAGTTTTTATTAAGTGCTTGAATTGAATTTATCAATTTGTATCACATATGCTTCATAGACGTGTGAACAAATATAATCAATGAGTCACATGTGACTCATAGGCAGGCTTGCCATAATTTTTTGAAAACAAGTCTGGACACTTTTTGAGTTTTTTTTTTTGTGGAGGGGGGGGGGTGGTATGAGTAGACGACATCCACAATTTTGCTTCACTTGTACAATTCATGTTTTTAACTATTATAAAGCTTGTAGTAAGAATTCTTAACTTAATTATGTAAGAAGCTGTTGATTTTTTCTTATCTTCTTTGATACCTTTGATGCTTTCAAATTAGTAGGAATATAAAACAATTAGGAAATATGTAATTCATTTATATTTAATGAAATATTTAAAAATAAACAAGTTTTTTAAAAAATAATAAACTTAGAATGAATATAAAAACGTACCAATAACTCCACAATAAATAATTATATGAAAATAAAAATAAAATAAAAACTAAAATGAATTTTTCACTAAATATGTATCAAATGTGGGGCTTCTTAGTACAAAATAGTACTAAAACACCTACAAAAACAAATCGCAACATTTCGCAAATCAAGAAGCGTCAAAACAAATTAATACTAACTGCAAACAACAATCGTAAATATAACAACGATATGATTAACAGTTCATTAAATTATTTTATTAGTTTCTTACACGGGTTGTTTCAGCTACTTTCTTAAAGATCACTTTGTGTTCACACGAGAACTTTTTTCTAGGAAAGAGATATTATAATTATTTTTTCAATTTGTTGAGTCCAAGTCCGGACAAAATCACAAGTTCGGACAAAGTCCGCACATGGTTGAAAAGTCCGGACAATCTGGACTTAATCCTGACGTATGGCAAGCCTACTCATAGGCAGTAAACGTGTTAAGTACATGCCTTCACCAAAATAATTGCGCAGTTCTTCTTTGTCTTTCTTTCGATTCCGTTCGATTTATTTTTTTTTTGCTTCTTAGTTCTAAACAACATTTGCATTTTTTTTCAGTATTGCACAGCAATAATACTCAAGTTTGTGGGTTGCAACCACCAGGCTACAGGTGCACTATATGATCCCAGTGACAATGGCCTATCATCATTCAAACGGTGGTGGCAGCGGCGGTGGCGGTAGCATGCGCGGCCTTGGCGGCGACTACTCTGGTGATGAGCGCGAGTCACGCAGCGGTGGTGAAGAACGCCTCGACAGTGACTTCAATGACAAACCAATTTATCTCTTGGAACACTTGGCTACCTTTACAGTCAACAAAGAATCAGGTATCGTTTATCCAGCCGATGGTATGCGGCGTTTGCTACAGTTGGAAAAGACAACCGGGATTTGGTCACAAAAAATGCAACTGTGCCTGGACTGCCAGTGGCTCTTAATTATGGACTATGAGACCGGCGTAAGTAGTGTCTGCTACTGCTTATAAAAATGATAAATATTTTTTTTTTTAATGATTACCGTTCATTTATTGCTTTCCACTTTAAGAACATTATTGAGCGCTTTCCAGCCTCGCTCATTCAGGAACCAACAGCGTTTACGTCAACGGACGCTATGGAGTTATATAACAACATTCTGGTCTTTATTGTTTCCGGTGGCAGTGGCTCACGCTCGGAGATGCACATATTTCAGGTAAGAGTGACCGCCGAAGTCGTTAACTTTCAGCATTGTGCCTGATTAGTGTTTCCTTTAATAAAACTACTTCACTCTGTCTCTTTTTCTCTCTCTCTTTCTCTCTTTGTAGTCACAAAGTGTCTCGGCCGTTCATCTAGTGGAAGATTTGAAGAATCTGCGCAGTGGCAAGTTGGTAACACAGCAGCGTGAAGCCACTGTGCAGTTAGGCGGGAACAACGGTGGTGTAGCTGGCTCTGGCATGACTAAGTCAATGATCACTACCAGTCGTGAGCATCATCATCATCATCGCAGCAGCGTAGACCGTTATGGCATGCGTGAAATGAGTCACGGTGGTGGTGGTAATGGCACTGGAAACGGTGAAACAGACTCCGAAATCGGCGGCATCAATGACGAAACAAGCTCCACATCAAGCGACAAATACGAACGTGACGTCACCGTCCTCAATCACTGCTTCGACGATATTGAAAAGTTTATAGCACGCTTGCAGCATGCAGCAGCTGCGTCACGTGAGCTCGAACGCCGGCGGCGCAATCGAAAAACCAAGAAAAAAGATCCAGGCGAGGGGCTGCTAACACTGCGCACGCGTCCACCTCACGAAAAGGAGTTCATCGACATATTCGCCAAGTTCAAGCTATCGTTCAATCTTTTAGCAAAGTTGAAGGCTCACATACATGATCCGAATGCGCCAGAGCTGGTACATTTTCTGTTTACGCCGCTGGCACTTATCGTAGAGGCGTCAAGCGACACCTATTACGAGTCACAACTACCTGCGCGCGTCATTAATCCGCTACTAACACGCGAGGCTATCAATCTGCTTATTAACTGCGTTACAAGCAAGGAAACAGAACTGTGGCGGTCGTTAGGCGATGCCTGGATCGTGCCGCGCGATCAGTGGAAGGAGGATGTAGGCTCTTATCATCCGGTTTTTCTAGATGGCTGGTCACCAGACTATCTAGTGATAGACGAATTGGAACCAGCAAAGCCAACAACGCCGACAAACATTAGTAAGCGTAGTCTCGAAATGCATCAACATCTGGGTGGCTTAAACGGTCGTGGATTGGCCAACATTGCAATGTCGAACAACGTTGCTGGAGGTAATGGCGGTGGCGCTGCTGGTAACTATGATGAATACGATGGCAGTGCCATAACACTTAGTGAAAAGTACACAATGCATAATCAGCAAACGACAGTCGAGCGTACAATTGAGCGTGGTGGTGGAGGTGGTGTTTCAGGTGGTGCCAACGAATTTGGCACTCGTAGTGAACTATCCATCGAGTCTATTGAACGTAACGGTACAAATCAAATATCAACGGCTAATAATATGGGACAAAACGAAGCGCTGTTGCAGTCAATTACTACAGGGCTACATAACCTAAATACTCGTCGGAGTGGTGGCGGCGGTGGTTATGCAGGCGAACCGATTGCGCAGCCAGACATTCGCATGAATAGCAACGGAGGCACAGCTAACGCCGTTTCATCCGGTGTTTCCAATAATGACAGCGAAAATCGTATGTTAGAGGCATGGCTTGATGATCTGCAAGCGGCTGGTGCTAAAATCGTGCTTGTCACTTACCCGCGCACGGCAAACAACGACAAAGAATTGAGTGTGGTGCGCGGCGAATACTTGGAGGTAAGTCTCCATTGTGAATTCTTACTTGTATAAATTTATATTAAATTGCTTTTATTTTCATTCTAATCAACTGCCAGATACTGGACGATACTCGAAAATGGTGGAAGGCGAGAAATATAAGAGGGCAGGTGGCGCATGTCCCACACACAATTGTGACACCTTTCAATTATGGTGATCCAGAAGTAAGCAATCACTTTTATGGACAACAGCAACAACAACAGCAGCAGCAGCAGCAACAACAACAACAACAACAACAAAATAGTTACAAAGGTCGTAACACTGCGAATACTGCGACGACATCTGTGGTAATTATAACAAAAAATAAATATAAATTAGATAAATGTATGAATTAAGCGTCCAATCCCGGAGTTGCATAAGCGAAGGTCCCATAAATTGTGTCACTCCTAAAACTTTGAAAGTATTTTAACATGTTTTACTTAAATCTATAAGTTCGTAAGGAAACTGAGTAGCTACCTACTAGAGCGCTGCACAAGCACACGAATATGTCTTGCACGTACTCCGCCGTATAAATATTTTGTGTTGCTCCGATCTCCTTTTATTTTAAGCCTGTATCTCTGATTTTCTACCAGGCACCCATGATACAATTACAAGGTAGGCTAATTTTAAAATGACTGCTCAATTGTGAAATTTTGCAACAGCAAAGCTGTAGGTGCTACAAACGTCAAACGACAAAAGCAACAACAACAATTAGAAAAATTCAAAATGTATAATGAATAACACATTATGGGAATATGAGGGAGGACGATCCTCACAAGGCAACGCGTGAGGGTCAAGGGGGCGATCTTCACATGGCAACGTGTCTGACTGCCTCAACCTAGTGAAGCCAGCATTATCCATGTCGAACTCGTCTCAAGTCGACTCAAACCTCTACGTGGTGTCCTCTAGAAACGGCAAACTGGCAACCGTTAGTTAGGGCTACCTGCCTTTAAAGGGTTGTGCGTTGGGTTTGAAGCCCACCACGTAGAAACACATTTCAATAAAAACGATAAGAAAAAAGATAAAAATTATCCCCAAATCTGATGACGACTACTGCAAACGAAAAACTGACAATGATTTACGGATATGCACCTGGAACGTCCGAACCCTTAATTGGGATGGTGCCTCTATCCAACTGATAGATATCTTAGAAAGATACAAAGCTGATATCACTGCAATCCAAGAAATGCGATGGAAGGGACAGGGTTGCTCACGGCAAGCATCCTGTGATATCTACTACAGCGGCCATGCGGAGAAGCAGGAATTTGGATGCGGATTCGTGGTTGGCAAGAGACTACGGCATCATGTCCTGCGATTCACACCTGTGAACGAACGACTTGCCATAATCCGTGTCAAAGCAAGATTCTTAAACATAAGCCTGATTTGTGCGCACGCTCCGACAGAAGATAAGGACGATGAGACCAAAGACAGCTTCTACGAGCGCCTTGAAGAGGCCTATGAGCGCAGCCCCCACCACGACATAAAAATCGTGCTTGGTGACTTCAGCGCCAAGGTGGGAAAAGAAAATATCTTTGGTGCAACAGTCGGAAAGTTCAGCCTCCTCGACAATACCTCCGATAACGGAATGAGGCTGATTGACTTTGCCGCAGCGCGAAACATGGTCGTTAGTAGCACTAGATTCAAGCATCTCAATATTTATAAAGCAACTTGTCTGTCTCCTGATCAAAAGACGCGCGGCAATTGTTTTTTAATATAATTCTATTTTAATCGTTATTCATTTTTTTTATTCATAGTTCATTTGTTATTCAATATTCATATGTTATTCATTACTAATTTCTTAGTTTTTATTGACTTTTTATTCATTAATTGATATAAATGTAATGATTAATTAAGAATTTTTTTAAATTTGAAGGTGAAATAACATTTTTATTTATAAATCAATTTTGCATTCATTGAATAGATTCTTATTTCGTAATTCACTCATTCAACTTTTTGAAAATAAAATTAAATTGAATGGATTTCTTTTTCAGCTCTGATTGTGTTGTTATTCTAAACGGCAACTGTTGAGTCGGTTGAAAACAGTCATTGGTTTTTGTGTACAATGTACACAAGTGCTGTACACAACTATACATGCTGCTGAAGTTTGCTGCTGTCGCGTGTATTATAATCCAGTCGCTCAACATCCCAGCAAGACAGGACCATGGTATAATAATACAAGGTAGCATTGACAACTGTTTATTTTCTCTTCAACAAGAAAACATCTCCTGTCAAAAACAGGTTTTTGTGAAAATGCATCTGCAGCTGCTGTGGTTGTTGTTTTTTTTTTCACTTTAACGTTTTCAACATTGTTTGTGTTTTCAATGGCGGATTGTGAGCGCTCTTTTTTTGAGTATATTTTTTGACAAGAGATGTTTTCCGAAGCAACTGTCAATGCTACCTTGTATTATTATACCATGGACAGGACCATGGTATAATTAATCAGATAGGTGTGACAGTTTTCCAGCGAACATGAATTGTCAAAAATCATACAAGACAAAGCAAACAAAAAAAAAAAAAAAACAAAAAACAGACGAGTTTGACAATCCATGAACGATCTCGTGAGAAAATAGCCCATGGACAGGACTAACAAATCTCAAATACAACCACACGAATTTTGGTATCAACTAACACATTCACATAATACTTTCCCAACAAGAGACGTTTGCAAAACAAGGAAACTTAAAGTTAGATGGGTGCCAGACAGAGATGCCAGATCACACGGATAGGAAAAAAGTGTCAGTTTTGGCCCACCGCAACAACAATATCCACGCACCGACTGACCGTACTGACAAAAAAACTGACATTTTTCTATCAGCGCTGAGCGTCAGTTGACGGTCAGTGTTCTAGCTGGGATTTCTCTACAACGACAGATTGGAGACGTGCTGGAGCAACACTTCGTCTTTTTACGTATACACGAAAGAGTAAATGAGACAAATGCTGTTGCTGTGGTCGACACTGATCTAAAGAGCTCGAGCTACAAAAATGAAAATATTTGTCATACATATTTCATAGAAATGAGAAATAAGGAAGTGGTGTTGCGGAATAAAAGTGCGGCATTTTTCTTACTGGTGTATGTTCACACTAATACATTCACTAATACTAATACATTCACTCAGGGCCTTATTTGGTTGTAGCGCACAGCTAGGCGCAGTTTTTCTAATTGGAATTGTATATTAAGCAAGTTTCTTTTTAACATATTTGTTTAGTTAAAAAGTTAAGTCAATGATTTATTTTATTGTGAGATTATTCTATTATCGTATTTCCACACCACCCTTGAGGTATACAATTTGGCGCGTTACCGATTTTTTTGGGTGTTTCCCCTAGGTTTCCCCTGTAGGCCTATTTCACCCATAAAGAAAAGAAATCATTAGTACAATAATTATAAATAATTCAGCTACTAAAGCAAACTACTAAACAAAACTACTACTAAACTACTAAACTCCTTTAAAATGAATAGTTTTATGGAGCTTTTGTCTGATTGAAGGCTTATCATTTATTGTTTTTGTTATATAAAAATATCGCGGTTTTAAAAAAATGTCAATTAATGATTTGACTACGATATTATAATGGCCGGAAAAAATTTAATGCGGCCTTGCAGTTGTGTTCGCGCTTTGACAATTCTTGTCGCAAAAAAAATGGCGCCAAAACAACGGGCTCTATTTTCGATTTTTCTTACATTTCTGATTGGAAATATATTTATTTCCAATTTATATTCACTTTTTTAGAATACCTTGATTATAAATAATGATCTTTTTCTATTAAAAACACACCGGTGTGAAAATCATTACCTGTGAAAGGAAATAGCACTGTTCTTGAACTTTTGGCTATTTTCACAGCTGTGCACAATATTGTAATATTGTGCATGTTTATAATATTGTTTAAAAGTTTGTTAAGTATTATTTAGCACTTTTTAGCGATGACAATCACTTTTTTATCAATTTTTTCATAATTTTTTGCAAACACTTTGTACTGTTTACTAAAGCGGCAAGAACTGTCAACACAAGAGAAAAATGCCGCACTACACGTACACTGCATGCGTGCGAGACACCATTTCCTTATTTTTTACTTCTATGACATATTCATATATACACATTAGAGCCCTGCATGATTATGCTTTTTGCCCATGGTATAATACAAGGTAGCATTGACAGTTGCTTGGGAAAACATCTCCTGTCAAAAAATATACTCAAAAAAAGAGCGCTCACAATCCGCCAAAACACAAGCAATGTTGAAAACGTTGAAGTGAAAAAAAACAACAACCACAGCAGCTGCAGATGCATTTACACAAAAAGCTGTTTTTGACAGGAGATGTTTTCTTGTAGAAGAGAAAGTAAGCAGTTGTCAATGCTACCTTGTATTATTATACCATGGTACATATATATTTATAAACACACGTATTAATTGATATGTATATAGGTATACGTAAATCATACCCTATCAATTTCGTTCTCTCTTGACCATAGCTTAGCTTCAGAGAGGGGAGAACGAAATTAAAGAAATGTTACTTGTTATATTTGCTGGGTGCCTGGAAGAAAATCATAAATACAGGCTTAAAACTAAGGAATCAAACCACAAAAATTAAATTTTTTATTTCTCCAACCCCCCAATCTTTATTTCCTTTGTTACCTAGTGCACCTAGTGTATAGTGCACTCGGTGTGCTCGCTATGATTTGCTGTTACTTTTACATCAGTGCCGTTCTATGATTTGATATTTTATGTCATATCAAAATTTTTTGAACACAACCGTACTAACGAAGAGCTTTCAAGGCATGACCTTAGCGTTTAATTTGGCTTCGCTTCATACAAAACATTTTTGCTCGATGTCATGGCTACACTGAAATACACTGCGCCTTCAGAGTTTTTTTGAAAACATCAACTGATCTCATAAACTAAATGTTTTTTCCGAATCTACTATTATTCCTTTCTTCCCAGTATCAAGTCGGTGCTTTAACTTAACTTTTAACTCAAAGGAAGTTTTTTATGCAGCACTTTTTAACAACCTTAACACTATTGTTAGTTTGTTGTTAAAATAAATGTACATATATTCAAATTTCTACTTCACAGGAGACAGTTGAACAGCATTCTACCGATTCCACAGATTGGATACGCAACAAACATTTGGGTAAGAAGGGCGAGTTTCGATATTTTTGAATGTTTAAATAGAGTGCAACAGTTAACAAGAACTTGATTTAACGTATTTAGCCACTAAATGTTAGATATACAACATAGATTAAAAAAAAACATACACACTTCACTTCACACACATAAATGCATACACACACACACACACACACACACACACAATCACAGTTTTAAAGTCTACCACCATTATTGAATGTTAAATCAGAGCACCCTATGTTAAATATTGTGTGTACTTTATATTAAAAATTGAGGCATTTTTTGCGGCATTCGAAAAAACGTTAATCGAAAAAAGAAAACATTTTTTTAAAGACAAAACCAAAAAAAAAAAAAAAAGTACATTTTACTTTTATTCCAAGTATTGGATTACACTCGAATGGAAATGTCACTCGAAGAGTCGTTTTACTCGAATAATAAAAAAAAAGTTCTTCCAATGTTGCTCAAACCGTAGCTTCTTAATGTGCATAAAAAGTAGCTGATGTAATTTATTTTTTACTTATGTTTGCTGCGAATTATTTTTTATATTTGTAGTATTGCTTTAAATATACGTTATTTTTAATTTATTTTGATCTTAGTTCAAATCTTCTCTCCAAAAATGACATCATTCAAAAAAAAAAAAAAAGCAAAGCTTTACTTAATAGAAGTTATACTTAAGAGAAGTTAGTAATTTTCATATGTAAAAATAAAAGATCAATAAAAGAAAAGTGTCGCGTGTAAGTATGTTTTTTTTTTAGTTTTTATGGCATTATTGCTATTGTAATTAAAACTTGCAACCAGTCAGTGTAATCATGGCATGAGAAAACTTTGCAACTGTAAAAGAAAAAAAAAAAATTATATATACATACATAGGTATATAAATGTCTAATAGTTTTCTCATACCAATTAATTAAGTGCTTTTTTGTTAGTATGTCTTGCAAATCCAGTAAAATAAGAAATATATAATAATTAATAAAGCATAAAAATATTTTAAGCCGCTAGATATTATATATAAACATATTAAAATGTAAGTGTAATTAACCAAAACAAAAAAAAAAAACAAAAGAATATTTGTTTTTTTTTAGATCCAATAAGGGTTACATTAAAAAAGCAACTAACAGATTTATAATTTTATTTTTATTTTCTTAACATTAAGTCTTATCACAGCAATACTTAAAAGTCATGATTATAAACACTTGTGTTTGTTTAAAGATAATCCAAATAATTATAAAGGCAAAATTTTTACTCTTTTAACGTAAATCGTATTAAATTTTGAATTTAGACCTTAAGCAGCCATATTTGAGTTCAATGCAATATTCAATTTAAAAATTTCACTTACAAACTAAACTGATAAATTTGGATTCTTTTTAAACAAAACCGAGAACAATCTACTTTACGTTGACATACAAGTTGAAGTTATTATCTTATTTTTGATGAATATTTGATATTTTCTTATATATGGTAGAACTTTCTTTATTTCAACTTAGTCTGAGTAGGATTTAAAATTTAAATCTTTAATTTTAAATCCTGAATCTAGGCAATATTCATCATCAATATTTTAGCGCATTCGTCTTGTTTACATTGCAACAATTTTAATCTTAAAAAAAAAACAACTGAATGTTCAAGAGTAGCCTGGATCAAAACGAGCTATTTAGATTTAAACACAAAGTTTTTTATGGAAGTAGGCAAACATGTTTTTGGGTTGTTTTAAAAAGAATATTTACTTAGAAGGCATTCTTGATTAAAATAAGCGAAAAATTTCCTAATAATTAATAATGTTATCTGCGATATTGACAATTCTTTTTGTAAGAAGTGACTGCATTTTTAAAACACCAGTTTTTTTTTAAAGTTCAGTTATTTTCTTTGTCATATTTATTTTCATGTGAAAACTTTTTATTTTTATATAAGTGGATGTAAAAATAGATCTTGTCCATACTTGGTGGAAAGGAACAAATCACAGTTTTTTTTTTAGGTAAATAATGTTTGAAATCATAGCTTAACACATATTCAAATATCAATCAAGTCATTTTAAGTTTGAATTACAGTTTCCTATGAAAACAAGTGCACACTTGCGTCGACGATAATTTACTTAAAATCTAAATTCAATCCATATCCTCAATGATCGCATCCATTCTGTTTGATATGGTTTTTATGGGGATGTTGCGCGCATATGGAGTTGTGGAGTTTCATACATCCAGAGTTTTCCACTTCAAACTGCCAACAGCTCTTTATGAATCGTTGCTCAAAATGGAATTCATTATGAGTCAAAGCGATGAGCCAGTTATCAAATCCTCATTTCTTGTCTTGAAGAATATTTTTCAGAACATTAGAATAATGGTTGTTGATTAAACCCAAAATCTGCACTCCGAACATTCAACCGCTTTTACTTATAAACAGTTCTACCTATTAATTTGCTATAGTAATATCATTTTTTTGAATGTCACATATATTATTTATAAGAATCAATTTGCAATTAAAAAAAAAACAAAATGTTGTGGCTCGCAATACTTATAGCATTAAAAACTTTACATTGGCCCTAGCTTCGAACTAACAATATATTCTATCAAGTGTTTCATAGAATACGCTAACTATTCCATTATGCTTTCATTGTTATTGTCAGTTGACATACTTAGCAATAATTTGTTATAAAGTCCAATGCATTTTAATTTAAAGAAAAAAAAAATTAATAATATAACTTGTAAATTTTTGTGCCACTATTAAAAAAAAAACAATTTTCTTCAAAGATTATAACTCTGCGCACTTGCTCTGAGTGTTTAAACATTTTCTTTTCTACCATATAAATTAATATTTAGAATTCTGCATATTTTTATATAATTACGTTTATGAACTTTTTGTTATCACTTTAAGACTCGTTGTAAATGTTGTCATATTTTTCTTGTTTTAGCTTTCTTGTGCTTATTTGTTTCTTGTATTCTATGTTTTAATTTTGTTCTTACCTTAAATAAACAAACATGTAATTTACATAACTTATATGAATCTAATGAATAAATATTTTAAATTTAAAGACATTAAGAATTGATTTGTTTTTGATTTTTACTTTATGTATCATTCAACTATCGGCTTAAGCTGTTTCACTGCAATGTATTATTATTTTGTCTTTATTTAATCCGATTAAAACTTCCGGAAATTTGCAGTACATCGATAAGACTGCAAAATCATCTAAAAAAAGTCAAACTTTGAAATATGTTATGCTAGAAAATTGTAGTAATCCGCCCGTACCGTTGCGTTGGCCGCAGCATAAACATGATGTGCAAAGTCTTGCAGTCGTCAAATAGCATCAAGCGATCCATTGAAAGCGGTATTTATGTTGTTCTTATATTGATGGTCTTGGTGGCTTCTGGCGGTAGAATCTTTTGCTTTTAAATGTTTTTGTTGTTAACAGCCTACACACTCTCATGAAGTAGATCTTGTTGCACCTCATTCATTTGTTGTAGTACCCCAGACTTAAGCACTCTTCTTGAACTAAATTTTCTGTAAATTAAATATCAATAAGTAACTTTTCAACATTTTCAAAAATTCTACATGCATACTATTTTAATACCAACTAAGCTTCAATACGCTCTAACAACTCTAACTCACCTACGCCCAGCGGCGGCCATACCACAACCAAAGCTGGAACGATACAAGACGAGCTAAAACATGTTTTACGCATGCGGGAACGTCGCACTGATCTTGACATTTTGAAGACACCTCAGATATATATCAGACAGAATTCTAACGCCATGGAAGTAGCTGCTTGGTTGCGTGCCAAAGAGTTTTCCAACTCTATACTAACACGCTTGCAAGGCTTGCGCGGCGAAGAAATATTTGCATTGTCCGCGGAGCAGTTAGAAGAGCTATTTGGTCCAAAAGAAGGTCGCCGCTTAGCTTCGCAACTAATGCTGCAGAAGAGTGTTTCGGGTGTAAGCTAAAATAAATACTTTTAGAACTTTCATAAATAAATAATATTCCACTTATTTGTTTTAATTTTTAGTACAAAACGGCCAGATCTGCTGAACTTCAAGCAGTTTTAGCACGTGCAAGACCTAAGTCAGAAGCTTAGAGCAACTTAATGCAGCTAAAAACTTTGGAATAACGCCATGATACAAGAAAAACTAAACACTCCGATTAGTCAAATTAAAGAATAATGTGCCTTGAAGTTTAAAATTATAACGCATTTAATAAAACAACAAATTTATATATGGAAAACACAGAGTGTCTTCAAATTTTTACATAAAAACTATACTTTCCATAAAAGTTACAGATCTCGCCTTTTGATGTGCAGATTCGTTGGGAGAATTCCTTAATTTTCCGAACAGAGAGGGTTTGTATTAAAACTTGCAGATTAAGTGCAACAACATATTTTTCAAGCTACATATGGAGTAAATTTAATTGAGTGATCAATATTTTGAAATTATATTGCGCTCCAGGTAATTCTTATGCTATAATAATAATAATCTATACTTCTATACTTACTTACTTTTTATTATATAAAAGAAGACTCACGTATGTTCGGCTGCGAAAAGCTTGAGAATGGCACGCGCTATTTCAAAAAATCTTTTTCTCTAGGATAGCTATGGTGCCCAGTTGGGACATGGGATATATAAATTTAATAACCATTGTTTAAATAATTAATTAAAATTCAAAGAGAATAACCATACAATTTCTTTATTCTTATTCTCAGAGAGAAAAAATTTTCTCATTATAGCTCTGTGCATCTCAAAAAAAGGTTGTGCCCAAAGCTAATAAGGTAGAACATATGTATATGTAATACTTCTGTATTCCAACTCTAAAATCGAAGAGAGACAGCCATAACAACATAACAACGGTTGTTATGAAAACGTTTGCCGCAAACATATAAAAAACAAATCATATTTGTTTTTCCTAAATCACAGGTACGCACCATTATAAAACAATTATAATAACGCCTGAAATATGATTAAATTTAAACAAACAAAATTTTAATCAAAAAATTTAAACAACAAAAATTTCAAATAAAATTATTGACAATGGAAGCACCGCTCCTGAGTTTTTGTATTTTGAAATTGAATTTCCTCTATATATTTTCTCGCTCATATAACAATACATCAGCACTCTAATGTGGACGAATATATGAGATAGAAAATATGTGAAAATCGCTGTGAGACAAAAGCTCTATTTTCAAACTCTTTTTGAGCATCATATATAAAAGTCAACAACCCAGCGGGAAAATGAGAATTGATTAAAAAAAAAAATTGTAAATGGAATAGATTCTTTTGCTTACATTTTAGAACGTATTCCAAAGAATATATAAATTAAAGCAAAACATATGAATTGGAATATATCAATCAAAAGTTTATATCAACCAATATATCAACGAATATATCAACCAAACAAATTTTGGCATAAGTGAGAAAAGCAACAGTCTGTTTTGATTTGTTTTCTCATTTCCGAAAATGAATACTTTTTATTTAAAAGAATGCATTTAAAAAGTGAATAAAAGAATCGATTTCTGTAGCTATTCATATGGAAGCGAGAAAAGAATGTACTACTATTTGTAGGACATCAGCGTCCCACCGGCAAAATGAAAATGGATTCTAGAAACAAAAATCGTAAATAGAATGAATTCTTTTGCTTACATTTTAGAATGTATTCCAAAGAATATATACATTTTAAGCAAAACCTACGAATTGGAATCTATCAAGCAAAAGTTTACTGATTCGTTTTTATTCCAGCCATAATCGATTACGACCCATATAATTATTTCTACTACATAAAATATTTTTAGATTCCTTGCTTGCTTTTTTGATAAGTGAAAAACGAACTGATTCTAAAACAAATTCTGGTATAAGTGAGAAAAGCATCAGTCTGTTTTGATTTGTTTTCTTATTTCCAAAAATTAATACTTCTTATTTAAGATAATCATATATTGGCAGTACACTGTACTGTGAATGTACCCAAAATTGTGGCGTCCGTGGCGCAGTTGGTTAAAAGTCCGTGGCCACTATGCCAACGAACCTGGAGACCCGGGTTCTAATCCCAGCAGCGACAAAAAATTATTTGAATTAAAATAATTTTTCTGTACGGCCGCCACCTCTCTGCAGACAATGGCAAACCTCAGAGAGTAATCAAAATGCCATGTAAAGCTTCTTGAGAATAAGGACATTCCGTTCATCGCCGTTCGGAGTCGGCGTTACACCTGTAGGTCCGGTTCTCGGACAATTGTGTACATACTTAATAACACGCACAACACAATTGATCATAAGAAGCTAGGTCAAAGTCCTTTCAATGGCTGAAAGGACCAGTTATTTATTTATTTTTGTTTTTTTTTCTTTATGTACTCGAAATTTAATTTTATAACAAAAAAACTCAGGAGCGGTGCTTTCATTGTCAAAAATTTAATTTAAATTTTCTGTTGTTTCAATTTTTATGGTTTAAATTTTGTTTGCTTGAATTTTTCTTTTTAAATTTTTATCATATTTCACGCGTTGGTCTTATAATTGTTTTATAATGGTGCGTACCTATGATTTATGCAAAACGTATATGTATGCTTTGTTTTGTTTTATGTTTGGGTAGACATTTTCCTTAACAACCGCCCCTGTGACGTATAGTAGTAGTATATTCAAATATACTAATACAAACAACAAAATCTTATGTAGGCTATCTCTCTTTGATTTCGTAGTTGAAATTCATTAAAAATTTAGGTTGCTGCCAATATTAAAGTATTACATACATGGTTTAATAAATAACGTTGTCGCATGGGTGAGAGCGAGTTCCCATAAATGTCAAATCGAAGTTGACAACTCATACAAAATCTGAATGCGTAAATTGATAACATGCAAAGCCGATGAAGTTGTAGCTTTTCATTGATTTTGATAATTATGGGTACTGAGAAGAGAGTACGATCAGCCACGAGACAACCTTATTTATTCAACCATGATTACATATATTCTAGAATCTATACTGCAAAAGAGAATTGATTCGTTTTTTATAAAAAATTGCTTCCTTTTTCCCGATGGGGTGTTAAAAATAATCAATTCTAGAATCTTTATTGGAGAAGAGAATTGATTCTTTTTTCCCGGTGGGAAGGTCCACAAAAAAGAAAAAAAAAGACAGCAACATGTATTGAGTGCGGTACCAATGCTGCCACCTTTTTGAATGTAAAAATACTGCCACTTTTATAAAAGCATCGACAAAAATTCCGTGTCGATGTTTTGTTGAAATGTTTTGATGAAATTTATCAGCTTAAACGAAAGATATATTTAATTTTAAAGTAACAATTCTCTAAGGCCGTCATATATTTTTCTTACCTCAGAGCTGATATTTTTACGTATAAACGAGATTTTTATATTAGGGTATTCACAGATCCCTTCTAAAGTTAATATATAGTAACTTTAAAACGATACTTCAATCAAAGAGCACCCCTACACGTAGTTCATTCTAAAATTGACACAAACGCCTTTTGAAAAGAGAAGCTTTCTTTAATTTATTGATTTTTCAATAAAATAAAAATACCTTTCAGAAATGCCAGTTTACTACGAAAAACAAACATGTTGGAAAGCAAGGCAATTTTACCAGTTTGTAATATCTCTTTTTTACATGCAAAACAAAATCAAAAATAGTTACCACATGGCAAAATGTTTTAGAGTTAACAGACGGCGTAGTTAACACACCAGATAAAACAAAACTGTGAGTACCCCAATAGTCACAGCGCTAGGAAAAGTGAACCAATGCATGAAAAAAAATGATCACGAAGATACAGAAAGTTTATTACTTTAGTTATTTTTTGTTACATTAGTTAGCTGGTTACTTTATTCGGATGGAACTACTAAGTCGCTCCAACACAAATATACAATTTTACCGAAATTCTAACGGCTGGTAAAACATTAAAAATTATGAGCCTCTTACAAAGCCTTCATAAGAAAAAAATCGAAAAAAAATTAAAAATATTTTTCATGTTGAACGTTTCAACAGCTATCAAAAGCTCTTTTAAATGCTTGATAAATAAGAGAATTTTAAAAATGGTTGAAACCTTCAATAAACCCTCGATAAAGCATTTTAAAAATTTGATTGTTCTCATCTGAGCACAACAAAAATTTTAAAAAATGTATCAAATTATTTCAAAATGTTTCAAAAACAAACAAAATGTCAAAAAGTGTTTGTTTATAAATTAGAGGATTTTTAAAGATGGTTGATATTTTTAATTTTTTTTTTTTTAAGGTTTATAACACACCTCTCATAAAGCAGTTTTTAAAATTATTTGCTCTCATTTGAGCACAAATATTGTCAAAAATAATTAAAATTATTCAAAATATATCAAACATTTGGAAAATATGTCAAGAAAATTTCCAAAAAAAGAAAATAAAAACAAGAAAATTTGTCAAAGATTTCAAAATATTTATAAAAAAAAAATAATAAAATAACAATTATTTCAGTGCAGAGAGCTTAGAAAAACTTTTGATTTTTAAATATCGAAATCTTGACGAAATTGCGACAAATAAATTACAAGTCACTGAATTTATCTAATACGCAAACCATTATTTACACTCTTCCCACTTCAATATGAATACGGCTGTAAAATTTTAAGATTTAAAGTTTTTAATGATATTTAATATTTTTATCGCCGGCGAAGCAGCGGGTATTTGCTAGTATATAATATATATAATAATATTTATAGTAGTGGGTTCATATGTTTAAACAGTTTAAGTCGAGAAATGTTCACAAGAAAGGGAAACACTATTGGAACAATAATTGATCATGTTTTAACAGATAAATTAAACTTTGATTATGTTCTAGCTATGGAGGAAAACTCAATTTCAGATCATAGACTAATTTCTCTTGCATTAAAAATAATTTCAATTCTACTGGAAAAAAATCCAATATGCAAATTTTTGATTATCGTGCGTTTGAAGAAAATGGAATGATCAATGAAATTATACGAAAGCCTTCATTTTCTAATTTTCATAAATATCTAAAATCTCTAAAACTTTTTAAAAAAACAATATTAGGGCAATCAAATCACACAAAATAAACACTCGAGTAATAGAACTTGGGCAATTCTAAAAGAACTTATATATGGAAGAAGACCTGTAAAAAATGAAATCTCCCAAATTAAGTATGATAATAGCGTAGTATCAAAAAAAATAAATAACTGGCCATTTCAGCCCTTGAAAGGACTTTGACCTAGCTTCTTATGATCAATTGTGTTGTGCGTGTTATTATGTTTGTACACAATTGATCGAGAAACCTACATGTTTAACACCGACTCCGAACGGCGATGAACGTAATGTTCTTATTCTCAAGAAGCTTTACATGGCATTTGATTGCTCTCTGAGGTTTGCCATTGTCTGCAGAGAGGTGGCGGCCGTACAGAAAAATTATTTTAATTCAAATAATTTTCTGTCGCTGCTGGGGTTCGGACCCGGGTCACCAGGTTATTTGACATAGCGGCCACGCACTTTAACCAACTACGCCACGGACGCCACACGGACAGCGTAGTATCAAGCTTAATTGAAATTGCAAATTGTTTTAATGAATACTTCATAAACGTAGTCGAAACCCCTGAAAACTTTGATTATAACGAAGAGTTAGCAGATAGAATTATACAACCTTTTTGTTTAAATAATTGTGATGTTATTGAAGTTGAAATAGCGATTAAAAAATTGAACTCAAAATCGGCGAATGGTCCAGATGGAATATCTCCTCAGTTCGTCAAAAGATATAAAGACTTTCTAGTCCGCCCTTTAACCCATTTTATAAATGAACTAGCTGGTACCCGACGCGTTGCTGTCGTAGCGAAAATGATTTCTATCTCTATCTGAATCTCAAACTCAGTCTCAATCTCAATCTCAATCACAATCTCAATCTCAATCTCAATCTCTATTTCTATTTCTATTTCTATTTCTATTTTTATTTCTATTTCTATTTCTATTTCTATTTCTATTTCTATTTCTATTTCTATTTCTATTTCTATCTCTATCTCTATCTCTATCTCTATCTCTATCTCTATCTCTATCTCTATCTCTATCTCTATCTCTATCTCTATCTCTATCTCTATCTCTATCTCTATCTCTATCTCTATCTCTATCTCTATCTCTATCTCTATCTCCATCTCCATCTCCATCTCTATCTCCATCTCTATCTCTATCTCTATCTGTATCACTACCTCTATATCTATTTCTATATCTATCTCTATCTCTATCTCTAACTCTATCTCTATCTCTATCTCTATCTCTATCTCTATCTCTATCTCTATCTCTATCTCTATCTCTATCTCTATCTCTATCTCTATCTCTATCTCTATCTCTATCTCTATCTCTATCTCTATCTCTATCTCTATCTCTATCTCTATCTCTATCTCTATCTCTATCTCAATCTCAATCTCAATCTCAACCTCAATCTCAATCTCAACCTCAATCTCAATCTCAATCCCTATTTCTATTTATATTTCTATTTCTATTTCTATTTCTATTTCTATTTCTATCTCTATCTCTATCTCTATCTCTATCTCTATCTCTTTCTCTATCTCTATCTCCATCTCTATCTCTATCTCTATCTCTATCTCTATCGCTATCTCTATCTCTATCGCTATCTCTATCTCTATCTCTAAGTGGAACGACTCGTGTAAATTGATAACCATATTTCGAGGCTTTGCTATCTATAATTCCAAAGTTATTCGATATCTAAAATTTGGCTTGTATGGGCGGAGCCACACCCCCTTGTTCAATGACGTCTCAGTTTTCTAGTAGAAGGATATCACCCAATAGTAATTCCATACTGAATTTCGTTGTTATACGACATTTAGTTCCAAAGCTATCTGATATCAGAAATTTAAAGTGTATATGCGGAGCCACAGCCCCTTTTCCAAAGCCCATCCCAGTTTTATGGTAGAAATATATCACCAAGTGGCAACTCCATACTGAATTTCATTATTATACGGCATTTAGTTCCAAAGCTATTCGATATCATAAATTTGAATTGTATGGGCGGTGCCACACCCCTTTGGCCTATACTTGCTCAATTTTGCCAGTCGAAAGACACGACTAAATAGAACGTTCTAACCGAGTTGCATTAATGTGTGACTCATAGCTCGAAAGTTATACCGAAAATTTGGTCTGCGGAAAAAGTGCCACGCCCCACGTCCAAGGCCCATACAATTTTACCTGTGGAACGGCACTTGTAAATTGAGGAAGAATACCGAATTGCGATGCTATGCGACCTATAACTTCAAAGCTATTCGCTATCGCAGATTTGGGTTCTAAGGGAGGTGCCACGCCCTCTTGTCCAATGTTCCGTGAATTTTTTTCCAAAACCTTTGCGTGACAATTACAAACAAACCCACAGAAGAAAGTATCCAATTTGGTCCAGTCGTTTTCAAGTTTTAAGTGGCCGAACAAGCCAAGATTCATTTTTATATATATAGATCGCCCATTTCAGATTGAGGTGACCTATCAGTCGCACTGACCATCTCCGATTTGAATTTGTATTGAAAATTCTTTAACACTGCACTTTTTACGCCATAACTTCTGAACCCTTTAAGAGCACATCTTAATTCCATATCGTTGGAAAGGTATTAAAACGTACAAAAAAACAAAATAAAGAAACTGAAAAAAAAAAGTATAGCGTCTGTTCTTGGCATGGCATTAAACTCTGAAATTAACAATGGGTCAATTTACAGCAATTTTTTTGAAAGTTTTATATTTAAATAAAATTGCAAAGACTTCAAAATAAAATTATTAAAAATATATTATTGCTTCCAATAAGGACCCCTACAAGAAACCTTTATGTGAATAGAATGGATATATAGAAATACTGCATAATGCAAACATTAATAACTATTTAAAAAATAATATTAAGAACAATCTTGACTTAAATCTCAGAGAAAACTACATGTATAGATTTCGAAATAATAGAAACTAGTAAACCCGTATGGCGTTAAAACGCCAAAATGAGAAAAAAAATCTCGTGTAGTATAATTTTGTATTTATTATTAGAACTATTCTCACTTTTTAACATATTTCTGTATTAACTATTTTTTGATGTTGTGAAACCTTCATTGTTGGGTAGGATGCGCTGCATACTCTTTTTTTCTTTACTAAAAATTTTCAAAAAATACTGGGGCTTGCACTTATATTGCAACTTTTCTCAACGACTGTCTTAGGATCTTATAAATTCATCGCAAATAACAGTGACCGGAACTTGAAAAAGTTTAATTTTAAATGGAAAAAATGTTTCCGAAGGTGTGAGCTTCGTAGCGTCCGTAGCGTAGTTGGTTAAAGTGCGTGGCCGCTATGTCAAAGAACCTGGAGACCCAGGTTCGAACCCCAGCAGCGACAGAAAATTATTGAATTAAAATAATTTTTCTGTACGGCCGCCACCTCTCTGCAAACAATGGCAAACCTCAGAGAGTAATAAAAATGCCATGTAAAGCTTCTTGAGAATAAGAACATTCCGTTAAACGCCGTTCGGAGTCGGCGTTAAGCCTGTAGGTCCATTTCTCGGTCAATTGTGTGTACAAACTTAATAACACGCACAACACAATTGATCATAAGAAGCTAGGTCAAAGTCCTTTCAAGGGCTGAAATGGCCAGTTATTTATTTATTTATAGGCCTGAGCTTAATTTTTGGTAGAAGAATTCGCTGACCAGTGCTTGCACCGGTTAGTACAATGCAGTCGACACTATTATTGTAAGGATTAAAAAATATAAGGATTAAAAAACTGCAGTCGGGTTCTATTGATAAGTCTTTTCGTTGTATTAAAATTCCTCATCAGCATAGGTATGGCATCTGTTTTGAGCGTTAAGTGATGTCGTGGAAGACCTCCACGGAACTCCGTTGGGAAGTTTAATTGTGCGTCCACTACATCTGAAACGGTTGTGCCAATGCTTTTATACAAAACTTCTAGATAAGATAATAGTTCAATTACCAACAAATTCATTTTGAAACCATACTTCGTCTGTTGGTGCAAAAATACACAATCCATGACCTAAAAGGAGCTGATCAAAAATAAATTGTACCTTCCGTGCGAAAAATTGGGCTTAACGCCTGATACAGATTCATCTCAAGAAGAGGTCTAGGAAGTTTGAATTGGCTGTGCAAGGTACGTCTTAGCTCAACCAAGTTAGCTGCAATGCCAGTAAAAGCTACTGGAACAACGAAGATAACATTTATTTGAGCGTTTTTCGCTTTGCTCAACTGGTTTAATTATACAAAATTCTGATTTTGGAAAATTTCGGAAAAAATATCACATATTTTTAGGCATCTCATAGAAAACCTACTTTCTTTGCAAAAGATTTTTTGCTTTTTTTTTGTTTAAATACACAACACTAAAGAAAAAGTAAGACCTTATTGCACATCTGCAGAGCAAGGCCTTTCTATTGATACCTCATTTATGAAAATCGAATTTATGGTATAGATTTGATGGTCATTACAAAAAAAGCGCTTGCGTAATAATAATATAGATTTACGAACAACTTTTTTTAGAACAAAAAGAAGCACAAAATCTATACGCAGTTATGATATAAGAATTTTCAACAAACTACCTGCACTTGAAAAAAGTTGTAATATCTTAGATCACTTCAAAAGTATGGTTAAAAATTTTTTATTACAAAACTATAATTTTTAACTGTAAAATTTAAACTTTTAAAAGAAAATTAAATATTTTATAATATAAATTGTTAATGCCAAGTACTATACAAAAAATTAAAAATGATTACAGTCAACTGGATTATTTTCTACTAAATGAAAAAAAAAATTAACTTCACTCTGACTTGTTTTTCATTCTGTATCGGATTTTCGTAGACTAAAGAACATGAATATCTCTATAATAGTTGTATACACCTTCTGAAGTTATTGATAGACGCTGGGAATGATCAAGAATATTTGAATTGACGTAACGTTATGACTGCCACGTAAATAATTCAATATATAGTGTAAAAAAGGAATTGTGGTACACAGTTCGCACCATGTGTATATCTTTCTATCTGCTTAACTTCGTGATAAAAAGCCTTAGTTCCCACCATCTGCAAATGATATCTGCAAAAAATTGTTAAAGTTCATGCGTTCTCCTTAAAAAACATATAAAAAACGTGATACGAATTCTAAGTAAATCCTTTGAGTATATACATATAGAGAAATTACTTTGAGTTGTGGCACCCTCGCACTAGATGGCGCCACGTACACCACTTTCAGATTTATACGCTGGTTTGTATATTTTTATTTTTTAATATCGACATTGATCAAACATACAAATGAACAGACAGACAGCAATGCACAAACACACACACAGTGTTGTTTTGTTGGTTGAGCTGTCGTATATTGTGTGTGCGGTATGATCCCGTAAAGTTGCAACTTATTTGTTTGAGTTTTTGTGCTGCTGAGGCAAGCGCATGCGTGTAGCATTTCATTCTTATATGAATTTGTATGCAGTTTGGATATGCGACTCATTATATTTCTATTGAATTTTCAAAGAAAAAATGCCATCGAAATGCGTATATAAAAATTGCTACAATTTTTCTACACCATGTGGTTAGTTGTCATTTTTCAATTTACCAACTGATCAAAGACGAATGCTTTGGGTCAAGCATTCAGACAATGAAGAATTAAAGGCTAAGTCGCAAAGGCGCTTTAGGTCGGTCGCGCTTTGACCGTACTTTGATCGTACTTTGGTCAACTTTACGGGATGAACTGTCAAAACGCCCGACCTTATAATTTTGAAATCATAATGTCGCGTTAGCATGTCGTGCGTTTGTCACTTAGGCTAGAAACTCACTGCGACAAAACAGTTTTAAAACAGTTTTCTACACACTAGTTCAAATGAGCGTGCGCTCATTCTGTTTTAAGACGAAAACAAAACTTATTCGTTTGGCGCTTTGCAACTTTACGGAAACTGCAACATTGTAGAAAACTGTTTTGAAACTGTTTTGTCGCAGTGAGTTTCCAGCCTTAGATGATGCCACTGTACGCAGTCAAACCAAAAAAAATCCCACAAAGTCTGAAATCCCCAAATCACAATGTATGTGGTAGAAGTACATGATGGCTGTATTTCTTTATTCATTTTAGCTATCCATATTTTAATAGCCGTCGCTATAAATAAATAAATTATATGCTGTTATATGCTTTATTATTTATATAATATAATTTATAAAATATTTTCATGAAACAACAAATCCCATGCAAACATGTCTTTACTACTGCAACTCAACAATGCTCATATATTTAGCTAACTCAATGAAAATACAACCCTGCGCTATCGGCAAATGTCAAACGCGCGACCAAGTTGAACAGTTCTCAACTTTTTTCAGCAGCTCGCGCTTTGATCGTACTTTACCCCTTCTTACGAGATTCGACGATATTTACGATACAAAGTACGATCAAAGCTTGAGGTCGAATTATGGATTGCTTCATAACAACTCGTTGTTTCTACTTTAGCTGTCAAAGCGCGACCGACCTAACGCGCCTTTGCAATTTGGGTACAAAAAATTTGGCTCAATATGGAAAGGCAACTATAAAATTTTGCGGAAAGGATTTAAATACATCATGTATAGTTCAGCGAGCTATAATGAAAAAACTTCTAAAAACCTCCATACCGACTCAGTATCCAAATATTTTCCCATGTACGGAAGATAGCTTGGATCTTTGTTGTAAAAGGCTTTTAACCCTCAAATGCCCAACAACACCGATTTCATTCAAAAAAAATTATGTTGTGCTAAATGATCCCCTGAACACGACCCCGTTTTTATTTTTTGGAAAAAATTTTTGTTTACAAGGTATTAAAGAAAACATGGTTGTATCCAAAAAGATACAGTGGGTATTCCGACGTATACCATCAATCAGCTTGGTTGTAGGAGTTCAAGGCAAAAACGTGGAAAACGATTCTTTTTATGATAACTAGACTAACTTGTAATTTTTTTTACTCGAAAATTGTTAATAGTTTAAAAGATATTTCATGTCAAAAAGCGAACTTTCCGTAAAAATTAAAAAAAAACTATTTTTGGAATTTGACGGTCAACAGTTCCCAAACCAACGAAGTTATGCCAATAATTAAATTTTTGTTTTATACTTGCAATTTTCTGAGTGAAACTACATATCCAGCATTTAATCTTTGCAATATTTTAAAAGAAATAGCTTATTTTCTCGGTTGTATCAAAAAAGATACGCTGGGAATTTAAGGGTTAAGTTCATGTATAGAGCAAAATATCGAGTCTAAGCCAACCCGTATTTTAAATCAAACATCAACGATTGCTCGATCAAGCATAATTCGTTATGTACCACCTCATTTAAAGGCTATATCTTTAGAAGAAGAGACTTATGAGCCCTTTTATGACGACCCGGGCTGAGAATCTATACGAACAAATTAAAAAAAAAAATAAAAATGGCGAAACTAATTTTTTTTTCTCCTAAACATCCCAATAACTTTGTTCAAAACTCACGCATTCCACGGCACATCTTCAGATCGCCAAAAGCCAAAAAACCGAGTGTCGAAGATATGGTTACAAGCAAAATTAATCAACTCTTTACAAAAAAAGCGTCCCTGTGAGAACTCGTTTTCTTCAATAACGTTACAACTCAAAAAGTTAGATTTTTCAGGAGAAGCATTTTAAGTTTTGAACAGACGAAGGAAATTAATTCACCATTTTCAAAATATGGACAAAACATCAAATATACAAGTACTACTGTAATGTACATTGTTTAATCCATACAAAGTGACAAAAAAAAACTGGATATTATCGATATACATCTAATACGATCTAATCGGAAATATATTGAGGTGAATGAATCACAAATCCTATTTTTCTGCAAAAATTAAAGATTATATCGTTACCAAAATTGTACACAGCATAGATCATGGTAACACGAATATTGCTGTGTAATTAACTCAATTCTTATGTTTTTTGGATTGTAACGTTATTGAAGAAAAAGACCGATATATACTGACATACTGACGCACCTTACTCGTCGCAAAACCTCTCATTGGAAAAATGAAGAGATGGATTTATTTTTAAAATGAGACCCGAAAATATCTTTAATACCCCGGGATCTGTATAATAATAATATCTAATAATATCGATTCTAGTTTTATTTATTTTATTATACTAGTGTCGCCTTTGGTCGAAATTCGACCATTTAAAAATTGATTTTTTTTTTGTATTTTTAGTGAAAACATTTTTTTCTTCCTTCACTCATGTGGAAATATAACCGAACTCATATCGCAACATATGTACCACCGGCAGGAAATCACAAAATAGAAACTCCATTCTGTGTTTCCATGTTCTATGACTTTTACTTCCAAAGCTATTCGACATCAAAAATTTGGTTTATATGGGCAGAGCCACACCCCCTTTTCCAATGCGCGCCACGATTTTCTAGTAGATGGATATCACCAACTTACAACACATATTGAGTTTCATTGTTATATGGCATTTACTTCCAAAGCTATTCGAGATAAAAACTTTAAATTGTATGGGTGGTGTCACGCCCCCTTGTCTAATGCTCGTTCAATTTTTCAAGTCAAACAACACGACCAAATAGGAAGTTCCTACCTAGTTTCATTGATTTGTGACTTATAGTTTGAAAGTTATAACAAAAATTTGGGCTGCTGAAAAGTTCCACGCCCCTTTTTTAACGCCCATAAAATGTAACCAGTGAAGTGGTACGTGTGATTTGTGGTCGAAATCCGATTTCGGAAGCTGTCTGACCTATAACTCTAAAGCTATTCGATATCGCAAATTTGGGTTGTATGGGATGTGCCACGCCCACTATATTTATTCGGTGCACTCCTTCTCCCCACTCTTATTGATTTAAAAAAAAAAATTGCCAAAATCGGTTGAGAAACACGGGAGAAAATGGTTCTTTACTGTTCTGCCTACGCCTATTTATAAATAGATTACGTATATTAATTATAATTACGCATAATTTTTTTTATTTTAAATTTTTTTTGCCTTTTTTGTTATTTTATTTAAAATGAGTTGTTTTTATGTTATGTTTAATGTTTATCTTTATTAAAATAAAAAGCATAAATATATTCGTTGGAACAATAGTATGTTGAAAATACATACTCGTTTGGAGAATTCACTGCATTTTAAAAAAAAACCGGCAAAATTTATGCTTTTACAATTTCTTAAAAAATCACAAAACTGAAATAAAAATGCCCAAAATTAACCGAATGAAAAAAATTACTTCAAAAGTTGTCGACATGTAGGATTTATCGACATATTATTTTTCAAAATTTTAGATATTTAAATCTAGATCAAGGACTACTTTTCCTCTCTGAACTCCTGTAAAAAAATAAAATCGCTTCAACAGCAACAGGCTTTGTTAGTTTTGTGCACACATACATACATACATACATACTTACTCATAAACACTTATGTTTACAAATTTCTTTATGGATCATTTGCCTCAATCATAGTCTGTGTCAGCATCTCAGCGATTGTTGAGTAAGTGCGCCATCTAAGCGGCAGAGCTACTCCCTAAATTTGTTTTGCTGAAGTGGTTTCTCTATATATATATACTCCAAGGTAAATCGAACCAATCCAAGTTGGAAGTGTCAGGACAATTGAAAAATTATTTGCATATATGGCTCAAGGGCTGTGTGTTGAAAAATTTAAAAGCGAAATTTAATTTACCACCAATCAAATCCGTTTAAAAACATTTCAGTTTCATTTATTCCTAATTTAAAAAAAATTTATATTTTTATATTGCTGTATAAACTATTCGATCCTATGACTCGAAAAGTTTTAAAGTAACTTTTGAATGCAGCCAAACTCAGGATATAAAATGCATACTTCAATTATTATTCCATTGTTGGTGCAAAAAATTTATTTCAGCATTTCTCTAATATACACTACCACGAGCTCAAATACAAAATAAAAAAAGATATTATTCAATTCCTTGGCATAGCCCAGCCATAGATCCAACGCGTATTGCGCTTTAAATAGGATCCCCAAGACTCAGTACTGGAAACTTTGCGTTGTTCGTTCAATTTCGCACTGGAAACTTTGCGTTGTTCACCTAATTGTGCAATTCCATCTAATGTCTGCTGTAAAGTGTTTAATTTCTTGGAAACATCGTCATCAATAGCTTTGCTGACACCTTGCTGTAAATCGCTTGCCAATGTAGCAAATTTAGATTGATGATGATAATGGGAAATAACCGCTCCAATTAAAGTAACAGTCGACGCCAGTAGTGTACCGATAAGACCCCAAACTTTTATAAAGTTTGTATGAATTTTTTCTTTTTCATAGGAATCATTGATAGCTACAGAAAATGCATTGAATAGTAGACGTTCCTGTTCATCAGCATTTTGAAAATCATTTTGTAAATCCTTTTCTTTGCGATATAGCTGTTAACACAAACGAGCCATATTTTTCTTTTAAAAAACGTTAATAAATCATTTACAATGAGTACTCACGTCTACTTCTTCTTTAACCAGCTGCAAATAACGTTCTGATGCTTTACTGTCGTTATATTTCAAATCGGTATAAATGCGTTGCAAATCGTGGCGTACACCATCAAGTCTCCGTAAAATGTCACGTTTTAGTTCCCCGAAATCCCTCAAACGTTCCTTAAAGCAAAATAAACAAATAGCTCAACATAGATATTTAATGACAACCACGTTTTTAGTATAAAAATTAAAAATAATAAAATCATTGAAAAGAATCGGAAGGTTTTGAAATCTTTTTGGAAATATGGAACATAATTTGTAGAAGATTTTCTTTACGGTCTCAATTCAAATTGCATATCTCGAACAAAATGCTACTTTGATCGGAAAATTATTAAAATTTGGAGCATCTTAAAAGTAAACCGAAATAAGTAATTCCTAAAATAAAATATATTTTGTTAGTTAAAGATTTACATACAGTTTTATTCTTGCCGCAATCTTGAATTTGCCAACCCAGGTAGTGCTTTACCTTGACAGGGTACAAATCGAACAAACATTATAAAAGTAAACTTTTCGAAATTCTACTCCAACTGCCGATAGATATTATAAACAAAGCGGCTGTTAACAAATAGCCCGAAAATACTAAGAATCGTGCAACGCCTTTTCAGAGTAATATTCGTCTTACCTTTATCTGCAATACTTTCTCTTGTGCTTTCCTTACATCGTCCATGTGTGAGACTTGTTCAATATAGTTAAAAATTCGTTTCCCCATGAGGGAACCCATTATGAGCGATGTTTCCTCAAGTTCATTGAATTGTTTATCCTGCCTTGATTGTGACAATCGCTCTTGGGTATCAAGGCTATGAAGCGTTGCTTGGATCATATTTTGGTTATTAAAACCTTGTTTATCTGTTGGATTATCTTTTTGTGCTACTGGATCTAGCATTGAAGATTTCTGTTGTGTTATGGAACCACCGCTTTTATTTTTACAAATAAATCCTGTAACTAATTTCTGCTGCATAAGTAGGTCTTGATAGCATCTTTTACGCAACATTGTTGCTTTAATATTTATTTTATAAAATGATGAAACTGTACAATATTAGAAATGAAACACAATATGGCAAGCACTTAGATATGGTTATTAATATTATTTCAAACTACATAGTTTATTATTGCAAATATAATTTGCAACAGCTGATCGGGCAAACTATACGAGCCGGTAAGGAACGTGTACTCAATAGCGACACATTTAAACTGAACCACAAATAGTTATTGAAAACAAATTTTACAGAGTGACTCAGAAGCAAAATAGCCAGATAGGCCTGATAACATTGGTCGCGACAGCGACAAACAGTGGTGGAGCCCCATACAAACTATCAATAAATAGAAGAATTCGTCGTAGACCAATAAAATTTGACACTTGAGTTGAAATTAATTATATGAGATCACAGTCAAAAATATTTTGAAATCTGCCCACAACCACGCCAACCTCCCACGGAAGACAAAAATTTGAAACAATATATTTTTCTTTGTTATTGAGCCTATATAAAAGTCGCTTCCTCAAAACTCTTAAATATAAGTGTAGAATATAAAGATATATTTTATGCCACTTTTAAAATTCAACTTTCATTGGGCTTATGGGTTTATTTTATTTTAAGACATTTTTTGTTTCATTTTTATAAAAAACAACTACAAAAAAAAAGAGCTGACCATTTCGTTATTATAAAAAAAGTGATGAGGTTCACATATATTTTGCAGCAAATTATTTATGATTTTAAGAGTGATACTAGCAGAATTTCAGAAATTAACTGAGCATACTTTGTGGCAGTGTTATAAAAAGTTTGCAAGTCATGTTGCATAATTTGCTTGTATACTTTTTAATTTTGTAGATTATTTTGTACTTGAAAGTTGATTTATAGCAAAGAGTTAAATAATAATGGTATTCATGCAAATGGGCAAAGCCCTTAGAAATGGTATAAGCAAGATAACTTTATCCCCCTTATAAATGAACTGTCAAAATTTGTACAGAGAAGCTTTTGCACAAACCAGATATATTTGCTCTTCGATTTAGGTGAGCAAACAAGGTGACAAACTTATAACAGCAATCAGCAATTACTATTCACATGTTAACAGCTGACATATCTCTGAAAATGCACAATCGGTTTTAGGGGACGTTCACACAATCTTCCTGATAAAAATAACTAATGGCCCAAAATATAATCTGCCGCTTTGCATGAATACCATTAATATTTTTTTGATATATTTTGGTATATTTCAATTTGATATACAGGGTTTTCCAATAGGAACTTAACAACTTTTAATTAAATTTCTGAACGCACCCTTTCACTAATCATCAAACTGTCACTGTCAATTTATTCAGTACACTCAAAATTTTCACCATGGTAAAGTACACGAACGAACAATGTCTGTAAATTATAAAAATTTACTACCGAAATTCGGAGTCGCTGATAGCAACTTTAAGAGCGCTAATCATCTTCAGTGACGAAACTCATTTTTGGCTCAATGGGTTCGTCAATAAGCAAAATATGCGTTATTGGTCGGGTGAAAATCTACATGTGCTTCACCACTTCGTTGCAGTTTGCATGCCGGCGGTGTCATTGGACCATATTTTTTCGTCGATGATAACGATTGTAACGTTACTGTGAATGGCGATCGTTATCGCGCCATGATTACCGATTATTTTTAGCCCGAATTGGGAGATATGGACTTGGATGACATGTGGTGCCAACAGGACGGTGCTACAAGCCACACAATACACGCTACAATCGATTTATTGAAGAGTAAGTTTGAGTATGTTTGGGCCAGTCGATTGGCCGCCTCGTTCGTGTGATTTAACGCCTCTAAACTATTTTCTTTGGGGCTACGTCAAGTCATTGGTCTATGACAACAAGCCGACGACGTTGGAAGACCTTAGAGCCAACATTGAAAGCGAAATAGCGGCCGTTTCGGCCGAAATGTGTGGCCGAGTCATCGAAAATTGGGTCCAAAGAATCGGCCGTTGCATACGTGCCCGAGGTGGCCACATAAACGAAGTCGAGTTCCATTCATAAATGTTTTGATATTACTTCAAGCCGATAATTAAATGTTTGAAATATCTCAAATGGTTTGCGTTTTATTTAAAAAAAATTGTGAAGTCCTTAACGGAAATTCTTTTATTTCGTGCGAAGTATTGGGTTTTCAAGCAATGCCTAAAAGTATACTAAATAAAATTGTTTCAGTACCTTAGGCCCCTATTAGGTACGACAACTCAACTTAAGTTGACGTGACTTAAGACACCTCAACTGAACTTTTTTGCCATATTACATATAACATACATTTTCAGTTGAGCTGTGGTGTAAAATTGCTTTTTATATTGGAGCATGATTACATCGAAATTTTGACACTTTCATTGAAATGAATCAGCTGTTCGCATAAATTTCAATTTTTGTGTATATGTATTTTGTTCACAAGTATGAAAGCAAGGAAATAGCAGAGCGGTAAGAAATTTGGCTCTAATGCCAGCAGTACGAATTTAATCCTCGCATGTGACAAAGAATACAATTTTTTTGCTTTGTTTTTGTGTTTTTTTTTTTTTTTAACACAGCTAGGACATCCAATGTAAATTTTAATATGAATTAGGTTTACTTAAAAAGCGATCCAGGTGTGTGAAACGCTATGGCAGAAGCGCTTGCTAGGATGGAAGCGCTTCTTGAGTGCTGCTAAAAATCGTTTAAAATATTTACAAATAGTTAAAAAAGCTCTTTTATGGGTTAGTCCAAGGAGCGCTGTGTTAAAGAAAAAAAAATACATAAAAACAAAGCGAGAAAACTTTATTCTTTATCACATAATATATGTATTTATACTTAATTTTACTTACGTATTTTTATCCATTTTCACTGAATTAACAAAACACAATAAACAAATAAATAGTTCGTATGAAAAAGACGATATACAACTAACTCAAATCAGATGTAAGTTTTTAACAGTCCTTACACTCGACACAGAGTTGCATTGTTAAACATAATACCACAAAAAATACATACACATCTCTGAGATACATACTTGTCAGACGACAGACACGTATGTACCTCAAATGTGTAATAGACAATACAAATTTACAAATTACACACTCAACTTAAGTTGAGTTGTCGTACCTAATAGGGGCCTTAGTCTTACGACTAAGAAAATACTCGTAACACATTTAGTTTTTGCCATATGTTGTTAAAAGGAGCTCAAAGTGCTCACTTTTATTATTTGAAACATTTAAGTTAAAGATCAATAAAAACTATTCCATGTATGAAATAGAAGTGCTACGATGTGCTTATATAGTTATAGTCTGTTCAAAATTCTACGATGTGCTAATATAGTCTGGTAAAAATTAAGTTTTTCTTTTTCTTTAAGTCGACTTGCATTAAGGATCTTAATATAAAGGGTCCGCCATCTAACGTTTTTTTTTTCAACTACACTTAGCGCATGTCTGATTTGACAGATAATTAGTTTTATTCTTCCACTGAACGAATATGGTTGTGTATACGCTTGAACAACGCTGGGAAGTGGGCCTGTGATCGACTTACAGAAGATGCCGATTTTGCCAAAAAAAATCATCTTTTCAGATGAAGCTCATTTTGATCTTGGCGGGTATGTAAACAAGCAAAATTGTCGCATTTGGGGCACAGAAAACTCGCACGCATACATTGAAAAGCCGATGCACCCAAAACGAGTCACTGTTTGGTGCGGATTTTGGTCCAGAGGCATAATTCGAAAATGAGCAAGGAGTGGCCGTTACAGTCAATGGCCATCGTTATCGGGCCATGTTGAACGAATTTTTGTTCACAAAAATTGAAGAGGAGGATATTGGCAACATTTGGTTTCAACAATTCGGCGCTACGTGCCACACAGCCGAAGCTAAACTCGATGTTTTCGCCCTGTTTAAAAAAAAAAAAATTATTTGGCGGACCCTTTATAAGAATAACGTGTCACTATGTTTGTGTTCGCTAATATCCGAAACCACCCAACCGATTTCAGTGAAATTTCGTGAATGTGTATGGTGAAACATAGGATAGTCTAATGGTCTAGTTAGCCTCGCATGGCACAGCAGCGCATGGTACATAGATAAGCAGCTAGCACATAGCTAGCACACAAAATCCAGGCGCGTCTGACTCAGATTGAGCGGCTCCCTGGTCTGCGTCTGTACCGTAACGGTCGGCAGTATTAATACCTGTCCGTAGGTATAAAAGGATATGGGAAGGTCACCCTGAGAAAAAACCATTGTGTAGGAATGTCGGTTAAAAACATTACTACTCCAGGTGGTAACCACAGTAGTGGAAATCCACCCGTGGGAACTCCCACGGTTGGAGCAAGGATTCTGGAGGCCCCATCAAAAATTCTAACCAACACTCCTTTTAAGAGAGCAGTATCGGCGACTGTAGAGAGTGAGCAAGCGGGCTCCCAGTCGTTGTCATCAAATGACCACAATTCTACGGTGGTGGCTTACTTGGCTGCCGTAGCAGATAATGCTACAAGAAATAACGAAATAGGTAGTACTCCCGGTTCCTCATGTAGTTGGGATACTCAGAACCCATTCAAGGGTACTCCAAGGGTTGCACGTTCTCCCCAGAAAACGGCCGATAGAGCACATGAGCGTACACGCTCATCACCACCAGCTCTATCAACGCCATCAGCAAGCCACGCGCAAGATATGGCGGCAAGTGATATCCTTACCGTCAAAATTCAGAAGCTTGTGGAAATGATGGCCCTCCCTCGACGAAGCATCCACCAGCCTCTAAGAGACCTCGTGGACGAAATTGCAACATTGCACAAGAAGGCATGCAAAGAGCGGCACCAACAGGGTACTGCCAAAGCAAATCCACCAGAACCACGACTAAGGCAGAGTGTGGAGACTCAAACAGAGTCCACAGTGCTTCCCACGTTAGGAGCTAGCTCCAAGAGAGCAAGGGGAGAACAACGTGACTCCCAATCGCCAACACCATCCGCCAAGAAGAGGAAGCATAAAACGCCTCTTCAAGGCCAAGGAACGGTTCAGATTGCTGGGGACAAAATCCGCCAGGCCCATTCGAAGGCCAGCGTGAGTGAGCATAAAAAGGAGAACCCACCACGTGAGGAATCGGTGAAACGGGGTACAGTTGACAAAGCTAGACAGAAGCAACTGCCGAAAGCAAATGAGATGATTGCTACCCCACACGAGAGCACTGTCCAGAACCGTAAGTGGACAAAAGTTCGAAAAAAACGAAGGAAAGTGAGGAGGCCACCACGAAAGGACGCCATCGTAATAAAAACGACAGGCGCAGCTTCCTATGCGGATATCCTCAGACAGGTGAAGGCTGAACCCCAATTAAAAGAGCTAAGCCAAAATGTCTGCGGCGTAAGAAAAACGGCCAAGGGAGAGCTTCTACTTCTCCTAGAGAAAACCTTGGACCCTGCTTCCGGAAAGTTCCAAAACGCGGTACAAACGGTACTGGGAACCAATGCCGAAGTCAAAATTCTCACCGAAGTTATCCAAATAGAGATAAGAGATATCGATGAGGTCACAACGAAAGAGGAAGTGCTTGAGGCACTAAAATACCAATTTGCTGAATTGAAGGTGTCACCATCCAACAAACTCAGCCTACGCAGAGCATATGGAGGCACCCAAACAGCAACTATTAGTTTGGCACCCGAAAGCGCCTCACAGCTGACTAAAGCAGGCAAAATCAGAATAGGATGGGTTGTGTGCCGTATAAGACCTAAAACAAACCCCATGAGATGCTTTAAATGCATGGACTTCGGCCATACTGCATTAAAGTGCAAGAGCGAAGAAGACTGCTCAAAGTCCTGCTTTAGGTGTGGCAGCTTGGGCCACCGAGCCAAAGCATGCGAAAACGAAGCAATATGCAGGCTCTGCGTAAGACATAAGAAGTCTGACACAAAGCACGCGACAACGAGCATCAAATGTCCGTTTTACCAGAAGGCTCTGCGAGAGACTTAAGCACGATAAGGTTCTATCAGCTTAATCTCAACCACTGCGAAGTTGCACATGAACTCTTGAAGCAAAACGTACGGGATGTAAACGCCGATGTTGCCATCCTCAGCGAGCCCTATCGTAGTAGGAACTCCGGTGACCAGATCAGTGATAGATCTGGGAAAACATCCATATGGTACTGTGGCCAAAGACAGCAGCAAATTAGAGACACAAAATCTATGAACTACTTCGTGAGGGCTAGACTGGGCGGACCATATGTCTATAGCTGCTACCTACCCCCAAGCCTTACTTTACAAGAAGCCACGAATGTTTTAGAAGAAATAGCAGATGATGCTGTAGGAAGACACCCAATAGTTATCGCGGGTGACTTTAATGCATGGTCAACTTACTGGGGATGCCCAAGAACAAATTCGAGAGGTCAAGCACTTCTGGAGGCGTTTGCGAGCTTAGATATCGTTACGCTGAACTCTGGACAGCAAAACACCTTTGAAAGAGCTGGGAGGGGTTCCATAATTGACTTAACTTTTGTGAATAGCAGCCTATTGCCAAAAACTGCCTGGCAAGTAAGCGAACACTACACCGGAAGCGATCACCACGCAATCATATTCAGCACGGGAGACTCTGTCATAAGAAGGGTGTGCACAAACCAGAGGAGATACAAAGAAAACACTCTGGATACCGGCGTTCTAGAGGTCATGCTCGCAGGTATGTCTGCAACTGGCTATGCTAGAGACAAGGCCTCGCAAGTGATGAAGACTGTAATAGGAGAATGCGACGCCGCGATGGTTAGAAAAGGTAGAGGGAACAATCACCAGGCGCCAGTCTACTGGTGGACTGATGAAATTTCAAGCCTGAGAAGGTGCTGCATAAGAGCGAGACGTACCTACTATCGCTCGAGAGGCACAGAGGAATTTCTACCAAACCAGTGGCGTTTCAAAGCCGCAAGAACTCAACTTAGAAAGGCCATAAAAATGAGTAAATCCCATTGTTTCAACCAAATCTGCGACGACGCTGAACAGCAGCCCTGGGGCTTTGCATATAAGCTCGTTATGAAGAAGCTCTCTTCGTTTAGGCAAACAACACCTACGTGTCCCATACTGTTGAGGAACATAGTCCACACACTATTTCCACAACAACCCGACACGCCAGCACTAAACAGAGAAGTTGTAAGAAGTTACAAAATTTTCAAAATGTAACCAATGAGGAGCTCCTAAAAATAGCCAAAGAAGTTGAAGACAATAAAGCCCCCGGACCTGACGGAGTCCCAAATAAGGTGCTCAAGATTGCGATAGAGCAGAAAATAGAGGTTTTCGTTGACAATACATACATGCCTAAAAGATGGCGTATTCCCACCAATGTGAAAGCGACAAAGACTTGTGTTGATCCCGAAGAATACTAGTTCCATAGAGGATCCATAGGCCTATCGCCCACTTTGTATGCTCGATACTGCCGGCAAAATCCTAGAACGATTGATAAGCAATAGACTGGATGCGTCAATAAAAGATGCCGGAGATCTTTCCAACCAACAGTATGGTTTCCGCAAAGCTCGGTCAACAATAGATGCAATTGGAGCGGTGAAAAAAATTGCACTTCATGCAATCTCAGGAACTCGGTGGTTGTACGGTGACAAAGAGTACTGTCTAGTTACAACACTCGACATAAAAAACTCATTCAATTCTGCGAATTGGACCAGAATACTGGAATCTCTTGCGCACTTTAGCGTCCCCTCCTGCGTTTGTAGAATCATTTGAGACTACCTCGAGGATAGAATTCTCTACTACGAAACAGAAGGGGGTACTGAAAAGTATAAAGTTACTGGCGGAGTCCCACAAGGATCAGTGTTGGGTCCAGTCCTATGGAACATAATGTATGACGGAGTACTACATCTACAGCTCCCAGAGAGGGCCCATATTATCGGGTTCGCAGATGATATTGCCCTCATAGTAGTAGCAAAGCATTTGCACGAGGTTGAAGATAAGTGCAACCAAGCGGTTATAGCAGTGCGGCAGTGACTGAATACAGCTGGTCTCAGTTTGGCCGAGCACAAAACCGAGGCGGTGCTAATAAGCAGACGAAAAGTCGTTGAGACCGCTAGAATATCGGTTGGTGAACATACAATTGTATCGAAACCATTCGTTAAATACCTTGGCGTTATGATAAATCATAGGCTTAACTTTAAGCAGCATCTTTTATACGCAAGTGGAAAAGCGAGAGGCGCAGCTGCAGCGCTAACAAGAATTTTGTCGAATACCAGAAGTCCTAGACAAACCCGTAGAAAGAGCATAGTTACTGTCGTCAGATCAATACTTTTGTACGCAGCCCCCATATGGGTCGAGGCAACCAGATTTAGCTCCTACTTACGAAGCATGGAATCGGTGTATCTGTGCACCTAAAGTATGCTGTGCGTTCTGAACTGTCTCCTCGGATGCAGCGCTGGTTATTGCGGGTACTCCCCCTATAGATCTTCTTGCGAACGAGAACGTGACATACGATTCACTTCCACTCGAACTGCCTAAGCCCTCCAAACGTAGGATAGCGCGAGACTGCATTGTAGCAGTGTGGCAGATGCGCTGGGAGGCATGAGAGAATGGACGATGGACGCACCGCCTAATTCCAAATTTGGAACCGTGGCTTAACAGGCGTCATGATGAGGTAGATTACTACCTCACCCAAGTAATAACTGCTCATGGGTGCTTTAAATCGTACCTTCATAGATTCAAGCACGACGAAAATCCGTTTTGCAGTTTCTGTGCTGGAAGTGTTATTGAACACGCCGAACATGTCTTCTTCGTCTGTCCGAAATTTAACGCCGAAAGACTAGAGCTAAGCAATAATCTAGGGAGTCACCAACAGTGGAAACTCTCGTGGGCATTATGCTTAACTCTGAAGAAAACTGGATCTCAGTAGGCAATATGGCATGCGCCATAACCAAAGAATTGCGTCGTGTAGAAGGACTGCGCAGATCAACTGCAGACTCTATGCTATAGACAAAGTTGGTAGGCCGCACCGTGCAGATTTGCTGAAGATCAGAGGTTAGGGGGTGATGAAGCCCTGCGCTCATCTTGGAAGGTATTGCAGTCGATTGTACCTTGCGTCTTCGTCTAGGGATTCATGCCCGAAGTGATGCCATTCCAAGAAAAGGCCGCTGTCGAATGCACCGTCAGCGTCTTCGGCAAGGGACCATTTCCCGAAGCGGCCTCTCCCCCTTAAATCCCCTCTCCAAAAAGAGACCGCAGTCGTCAGCACCGTCAGCGTCTTCGGCTAGGGACCATTTCCCGAGGCGGTCTCCACCTGATGCATCATCATCACGATTAGCCTCCAACGCGTCATTGCATATTAAGCACAGCACATCATCGCTTTGGAATATAAACAAGCATGATCTGCAAAACGTTTCTTTGTTAAGAATCGTAGATGAGTAAACATACTCAATCCTGCCCTACGAAGTAATGCCTCGATTGGTGGTTCCGTAGGGTCTTGCAGGAGGAGAGAAAAGTAAGGAGTGGTTTAGTCAGTATACCATACCAGAGACTCTGACACTATTTGGAAGTACGGGCTTTCATTTGTCTATAAAAGATTCCCTCCTGTCGTCTTTAACAAAAAAAAAAAAAAAAAAAAAAAGCACATAGCAAAAAAATGCTATTTGCGTTGTCATGTGTGCATAATTATACACGCAAATTGCATAATCATATCTATTGATACACGCAAATTACATTGAACAGATCGTCAAGTGACAATTATTAAGCCATGCGCTGCTGTGCCATGCGAGGTAAACAAGACCATAAGACTCGATAGGTGCGGCTTTTGTCTAGTTTTATGCAATAGAACGTTTTTGGCTAAACGACGGGAAAACCCAATGCAATATCTGTCGATTGATCTGAAATTTTTTCAGTAGATTTTTTCGAATACAAAATGGTTGGGGAAATTTTTTTTTGCCAGTCCAAGTGGTGGACACTATATACATAAATGTTGCAACGTCTACTTTTACCGCGTCTACTTCAAAATCAGTTTTTAGCTGGGTCCGCTAGTCTATATATATAAAAAAGAATCTTGGTTTGTTCGGATGTTATAACTTGAAAACGTCTAGACCAAATTGGATATTTTCTTCTGCGGGTTTGTTTATAATTACTCCGCGAAGGTTTAGGAAAAAAGAAAAGTCGAAAAATTCTTAGCAGGTGGTTGTGTAGGCGCACATTTGTTTTTTCAAGGTATGCGCTGAAATTCCGTTCATCCGATTGCGATAAAACTTTGTCAACTGATTGCTTGCATTTCCGCGATAATTGTAGGCATGGTGGCGTGGGCATAGGTAAAGGGGGCGTGGCACCTCCCATACGACCCAAATCTACGATAACGAATATTTTCGGAACTATAGGCCACACAGCATTGAAATCCGATATTAGAATTAAATTTTCATGTGCCGTTCCATTGGTAAAAATTTATGGGCGTTAGGCGAGGGTGTGCCACTTTTTCAGTAGCCAAAGTTTAAGGTGTGAGTCTAAAACTATGAGTCACATATAAATTTTACTCGGTAAGAACTTACTATTTAGTTGATTCCTTTGACTGGAAAAATTGAGTGACCATTGGAAAAGTGGGCGTGGCACTTCCCAAACAAGTTAAGTTTATGGTACCGAATAGCTTTGGAACTAAACGCTGCATAACAATAAAATTCAGTATGGAGTTGCCACTTGGTGATATCTATCTATTAGAAAACCGTGACGAGCGGGGTGTGGCTCCGCCCATATAAACCAAACTTTTGATATCGAATAGCTTTGGAAGTAAAAGTCACAGAACATTGAAACTAAGAATAAAGTTATCGCTTGGTGATGTCCTTCCAGTTAGCCAGATATTACCCGATACTACTAAAAACCGGCACGGGCATTAGAAAAGAGGCGAAGCTTCGCCCATACAAGCCAAATTTTCGATTCAGAATAGCTATGGAAATAAAAATAACAAAACATTGTAACTCAGAATGGAGTTACCACTTGCTGATGTCCTTCTACAAGAGGGCTGGGACGGGCATTGGAAAAGGGGGTGTGACTCCGATCAGACAAGCCAAATTTTTGATATCCAATAGCTTTGGAACTAAACGTCGCATAAAAATGAAACTCAGTTTGGAGTTACCGATTGCCAGTCTTTCTTCTGGTAACTGCATTGGAAAAGGGGGTATGGCTCTATTTTTGATACAGAATAGGTATGGAAGTAAAAGTCATAAAACATTGAAACTCATAATGGAATTGTCATCTGAGAGTGATGTTCTGCTACTGGGAAACAATAACGTGCAGTGGACCATGAGCGTGGTGTCAGACTTAGGGTCTAATAAAAGTATCGAATTTATGCTAGTCTTCTATATAAAAGAGACTGACGTCAGTGTGTGCGCACATAACTCGAGAACGAGTCTTTCGATTTTTACAATTTTGAACTTGATAGATTCGTATTGGCCCAAAGAAGGACAGTATGTAGTATGTTTTTTGCCACAACCCCTTTAAACGCCCACAAATCAATAAAAATGCTATATTTTCAACGGTTTTGATCGTATTAGGCTACAATTTCATAATTTAATTTGTATGCTCACTGTCGGCAACTGTACTAAAACTGGATAATGTCCATCTACTAGAAATCTGGGATGGGCTTTCATAAGGGGTTATGGATCCACCCATAGAATTAAAATTTCTAATATCGCATAGCTTTGGGAGTAAAAATAGCAGTACTTACATACAAACTCAAAATGGAGCTACTATTTGGTGATGTCCTGCTTCTGGGAAACTGTAACGGGCAGTGAAAAATGACAGCGGTGTCAAACTATGGGTCTAAAAAAGCTTTGAATATACTCATTATGTTCCCATATAGTTGCAGGGTGCAACAACGCGCGCCGGGAAAAAGCTAGTCTTCTTCTTCTTATATATAAAAATCAAATGCGTGTGCGTTAGTCTTGCTAAGGCTCAGAAACGGCTGGGCCGATTTTAATAATTCTTTTTTTGTATTGTTTGCCTTAATACAGATGTGGTTTAGAAAAAAAGAAAATTTCAAAAAACTCAAAGGAACAGCGGAAAAATCGAAAAAATCGAAATTGGTAATTTTGTATGGGAATTGCCACATCAGACTACTTTAAATAGCCAACAAATCTTAACGGCTGGACGGATTTAACTCAAATTCAGCACACACATTACTTGAATCCTAGATTAGGTTATGGCATACTTAGTTTTGACCACACCCTTCTTCCGCCTCTTTACAAGAAACGCAAATTATCCTACTAGCGTACTATTATTAGCGAAACTGTTCGTCTAATTAATTAAAAGAAAATTCTGTCAAAAAACATTCACATATCTTCAAAATTGTACAAAATTTTAGTTTATTTCTAATAATATCGTTTCCTTAGAATAACAAAAAACTATCAGAAATTCGTATTTCTTACTTTCGATAAAATACGAATATTTAATTATTTAAACACTCCGTTGTTTTTGAATATATTTCATTCAATTTTTTTGTTGATAAATTCAATTTCAGCATTTAATAAACCCCTATTTGAAGAAAGCTCCAACATATTCACTTTTTACTCCAAAAAGGACACAAAAGCTGTTATTTCCATAAATAAAAAAAAAATTTAAAAAAAAATATTATATGTTTGCCCATTGTGATGATCGAGCCTTAAGCTAGGTCCACACGATACAACGGCTGTACAATCGCTCATCGTACAGCAGTTGGCTAATTTTACCATTCGACCGTGCAATATTGCAATAACTTCGTCGCACGCTTGCATCCAAACGATACAATAATCGCACACAACCGTCAAATAGCAGCCGATATTGGTACAACCGTTGTATCGTGTAGACCTAGCTTTAGACCACCTCATGGCTTCAAAACTGACGGTTAAGCTAACTATTTTTATTCAAATTTAAATGTTCTACAAAAATTTCCTAATAGAATTTTCAATAAAATAATATGACAGCACAATCTTCTGAAATCGAATTATAGCAGCCTATTATATTTTTCTTAGACAAAAACCAATAATGTTTCTTCTATCTTTCTATCTTCTGAATATATAAATATCAATTGCCGTGATTTAGTCTTGCTAAAACTCGGAGATGGCTCGGGCGATTTTAATAATTTTTTTTGTTTGCCTCAATACGAATTTGGTGTAGGAAAACAGAAAATAAGGAAGAACCCAAAGCGAAAAAATCGAAAGAATTGAAATTGGTAATTTTTGTGTCGTACAGTGTTCATTACAACTCCAAGGAGAGGACGAGCCTGACATAGGTCTACGAAGTCAGTCAAATGCGCGGCGCGCTAATACAAGCGTAAGCCACACTGACCAGCGAGCGACGGATAATGAAAACAGTCAGATTGTCATGTCCAAATAAGTGTCATATACATATATAAACAAAACAGAGTGGCATACATAATAACGCTCATAACTCGAGAACGGATTGTCCGACTCGAGCTGTTTTTTTTTTTTTTTCTTTTTTGTGTTCGTCTCCGCAAGTAGCTTTTAACAGCAAAAAAATTGGAATTTTCTCGGAAAAATCGATGCTCTATACATTTTGTATGGAAAAATAAAAAAATAAAAATAAAATCGATTTGAATTTCATAATTCAAAATTCAATTTCTGGATAATAAAATTTGTTCAGATCAGTTGATTGTGTCCAGACGAAGCAACCAATTATCGAACATTGTTCCTGAATTCATTGATTTCTAAGGATTATAAATAATTTGCCACTGAACGTTGGATCTGTTATCATCATGAAGCAACTGAAGAATAATGTCATTCAAGCAACGATGAACGCTTTTGAGTAGACAAATTCAAGGGCGAGGAAGTGCTCATTCTAAGAATTCCATTGATTCTAACCGATTTACCTTTAGAGTTCCAAAACGTTCAATTCAAATTCAGTTCGACTTGATTCGCCATCTTGCAAGGCCAATCTTTGGAATTAATTATGGGACTGTGTGCTGGATGAAATTAAATTTAAACTTATTTTCTACCTTAAGAATAAAGAGAACATACGAGTAATAACATTATATATCTATACTATTATATAAAAGGGTTCTCTCGGATTTTTATCGTTCAATCACGGGGTAACCGCTGAACCGATTTTAATAATTCCTTCACTATTCAATTGCTATAATAAGCGACCCTGCTACAGGGTACTACGTTTTTTGTAAAATTTTGTATTTATTGATTTAAGAATTCATGCATTTTAATCCATGCTGCCATTGTATAAGCAGCACAAAATAACATCAAACAATAGCTTAAGCTCTTTGTTGAGAGAGAGAGAGAGAGAGCTGAAAGTCTACAACTCACCATCGTAAGTGGATATTTGCACTCAGTTAATTTCTGCTGCAGTGTTGCAATAAGATCAATATATCGTATTTATTTTGATTTTACTAAGATGAAACTCTTTACATTTCAATAAGAAGCCACTCTTTTTATTTCAATAAGAAATAATCTCAAATTAAATAAAATGAATTAAAAATATTTGAATCTTGAGTCTTTATTTAAAATATGTTTTCAAATCATATATATGCTCCCAAGTAACGCTGGGAATGGGTATGCTAGTAATGTATATAAAGATAATGGAGCGCAAAGCAGTGCGATCATATAAAGAGAGAGAGCCAGTAGAATATGCAAATGCAGCGTATACGCTTTAGATCTGTATCATAATACCTGCGACACATTGGTCCATTTAAACTCGTTTAAGTGTTTTTTCTCGTTTAAATATCTGCTTAACTATGTTTAAAATTCGTTTAGTCAAAACTAGTTTCCGAAACTCGTTTATCGCAGTTAAACGAGTTATAGCAACTGATTATGACACTCCTCTTTCTACACTTTCGTTGAGAACTATAGCGCTCTCACTCGAGTAAACGCTCTGAAATTTACAATCATAGTGTTGTTCGTTTATCCATATTTCTCGTTATTTTTATAAACTAGTAAACAAAAATATTGAGTGTGTCATCCCCAATGGTTATATTTTAAACTACAAAAGATAATCAAGGTTTCCTATGCCAATGTGTCGCAGGTACAAGGGTGCATTCAGTTTTTTAGATATAGATATGCGGACGGAAGTTCCGCTCTCAAAATTATATGGAAATAATATAAATATTGCTCAAATAAATTTTAGTGCAAAATAATGTATGTCTTTAATTATTTGTAAAAATATGTGTGTATAACTATATGTCTATAGCTATTAATCTTGAATTCCCAAGCTTCTTGCATGGCTTACAATATATGACATGTTCGCGTGTTTGAAAACCTTCATCTTTGTTTACTTTTGCTAACTTTGTCTATCAAAAAGCATTGAATTGATCTGACATGTGATTCTCTCAACCTCCTTATACCTGCGACACATTAGTCCATTTATACTCGGTTAAGTGTTTTTTCTCGTTTAAATATCTGCTTGACTATGTTTAAAATTCGTTTAGTCAAAACTAGTTTCCGAAACTCGTTTATCGCAGTTAAACGAGTTTTAGCAGCTGATTTTGACATTCCTCTTTCTACACTTTCGTTGAGAACTATAGCGCTCTCACTCGAGCAAACGCTCTGAAATTTACGATCATAGTGTTGTTCGTTTATCCATATTTCTCGTTATTTTTATAAACTAGTAAACAAAAATATTGAGTGTGTCATCCCCAATGGTTATATTTTAAACTACAAAAGATAATCAAAGTTTCCTATGCCAATGTGTCGCAGGCATTACATTCCGTGTAAATAATACCTGCGACACATTGGCATAGGAAACCTTGATTATCTTTTGTAGTTTAAAATATAACCATTGGGGACAAAAATAATAGAAATCAGATTACGCCATCAGAGGCAGAAAAAGTTGCACTGCTCTGCGCAAGACGTTAGGTCTTTCGTGACGTAGATAGGAAAAGACACTTTCTCTGTTCTTCTCACTGATTTTCTGTTCGTGCAAGAAAAGACGAAATATAGTGCGAAATAGTTCTGTGCTATTTTTTTTTTTCAGCTACAGTTGCTTTTTTATGTTTTGTTCAGTGAAAAACAGCTGATTTTGACAATGGGTCGATCGTGACGTAGGCAGACATGCGCATGGCATAATCCATGGTATAATAATACATGGTAGCATTGACAGTTGCTTGGGAAAACATATTCTGTCAAAAAATATACTCAAAAAGAGAGCGTTCGCTGGTCGGCCATTGTTAATAAATGAAAACACAAACAACAAACGTGGCGACCGTGGCGTAGTTGGTTAAAGTGCGTGGCCGCTATGTCAACGAACTTTGGAGACCCAGGTTCGAACCCCAGCAGCGACAGAAAATTATTTGAATTAAAACGGACACCACCGGACACCACCGTTTCATTCAATTAATAATTGAAATTTGATTGGCATCATTTGTTATCGATCGCGAATGTTCGATAAAAAATTAATTTCGGGTGGAATCGTGATTGCTCGAAATTATTTCAATAAAAAAATTAATTTAGGGCGGGACGAAGTTTGCCGGGTCCTCTAGTTTATTATTAAAATAATATATATATAATCTTAATATTTGTATACAGCCTTTTCGTTATTTATATTGAAAACAAATTTTTCGAGCTCTAGGCCAAGCATGTTGACAACAAGACAACATGAAGAACAAAGAAGGCAACAACCAACAACAACAACGGCTCGGTAAAAAGCAAATCACTCTGCCAAAAATAAATTCCGGATAACTTTCTCGGCATATTGGCAGTATATGTAGAACCTAAGTAGCTTGAGTGGATCACAGTGTAAAGTCATACAAAGGCTACTGATGAGTTGGTGTAGCGGCCAATGAAACAATATGTATAGTCAAGCTGTGCGATTTGCTCTATATAGAGCCGTTGTTGTTGTTGTTGGTTGTTGCCTTCTGTGTTCTTCATGTTGTCTTGTTGTCAACATGCTTGGCATAGAGCTCGAAAAATTTGTTTTCAATATAAATTATATATATAATCTAGTTGAACCCGGTGTGCTTCGCTACCCCCTCGTTATAAAATAAAATTAAAAGTATTTATATATTTACAAAAATTTATTTATTTATTTAATTTTAATTTAATTATTGCAATGCTTTAGGATATACAATATTTTTAGTTTGCCCATCAGGAGCATACACATATAAATCGGTGGGTTTTCCTACACTCGAGCATGCAACATAAAGCTGTCCATGCGAGAAACATGGATTTGCTAAATGTAAGCCGCAAACTTGCAGAGATTGGCCTTGAGCTTTGTTAACAGTCATCGCAAACGCTAACCGAACAGGAAACTGCAATCGTTTGAAATCGAATGGTAAATCTGTTGGTATCATTGGAATGCGTGGCAAAAGTACATCTGTCCCTTTATATTTTCCTGTTATAATGGTGGCTTCTATTATTTCTCAGTTTTTTTACTGCAACTCGAGTGCCATTGAAAAGCACATGTTGTAGCACATGTGGTGGAAAGCCTGGCACATCGAGTGAATTTAAGAACTCAACAGGATAATTAACGGCATCTTCTTCTCTCGTTACAGTATCGATGGATTTGTACGTTGCTGCACTTTCATCGATTTTGTTTCATGTTTTTGGCAGCAAGTAATGCTCGTTCACACAGCCATCCCTTGTTTTTAAAATGACGTTCAATATTGGGAAATACACAATTGATTAATACTTCAATGGACAGTGCAATTTTACAAAATTCGGGTGGGAATGTAATGCAGTTTGTTGTTGGATCCGATGGCATTCTTCCATTTCCCAAATACAGCAACTGCTTTGAAAATCGGGAAGCTGATGCATCGTGTTGTAGTTGCACACGCATATTTGTCATTAATTTTAGTGTGCGAACGTGGTGCCAAGGAATGGATGTTTTCAGACATGCGTTAAGCTCATCAGCTGGGGTTGCACCTGGAATAACCGGTAGTGTTTGGCGAAAATCACCGGCTAACAAAATCAGTGCTCCCCCAAATAATTGCCTATTGTTTCTGAAATCCTGTAATGTGCGATATAGGGCCTCTAAAGATTTTTTGTGTGCCATTGTGCATTCATCCCATACTATGATCTTACACGTTCGCAGCACTTTACCCATTGATGAATTTTTCGTTATGTAGCAAATACTGCCACCGTTGGTCAGAAAATGCCCAAGATATGACGATTTTAAATTTTGGGTTATATGGGTGAGGCCACGCCCCTTTGTCCATTTACAACTTTATATAGGCAAGTATTTATTATTTCGTAAGAACATCTTATTGTGAAAATTTAATGACGATCGGTCCAGTAGTTAAGACTATATTATTAAGACTATAGCCTATTATTCCTTCCAGAGTCACAGTAATATGCTGTGAAAATTTCAGGAAGATCTGTCCAGTGGTTTGGCCTCCTATAAAGCACAAACAAACAAACAGACAGACAGACATTCATTTTTTTATATATAGATATTTATATAAAAATAAACTGGCCCTTTCAGCCCTTGAAATGACTTTGACCGAACTTCTTATGATCAAATTGTGTTATGTGTGTTATTAAATGTTTGAACACAATTGATCGAGAAGTGGACCTACTAGTCTTATGCCGACTCCGAACGACTAATGTACATGTTCTCAAGAAGCTTTAGATGGCATTATTTACTCTCTGTGGTTTGCCATTGTCTGCAGAGAGGTGACGGCTGAACAATAAAATTAATTCAATTGAAAAAATGTTTGTATCAGATGGAATTGAACCAGGGTTCTCTGGCGTATGGGTCACGCACTCTTCCCACTGTGCCACTATAAAAATTAAAACTAAAAATAATTTTCGTGTATGCAGAAAAGTTTTCCAAAAAAGTTTTTAATAGACACAAAAAAAAAGAGAGCTATGTATTTCCTCGTTTGTCTCCAATGACTTTTATTACTGTAATGACTCTTATCGTGTTTTCAGCAATTGTCGATAATAAGGCATCGTCAGACGATAACCATTTTGATTGTGTTTCGACTCTAATGCGAATAAACACATGCAAAAAACGCAGTGTGCGCGATGTGCAACCCTGATACATATGCTAGTGTGGTTTAGTGTTTAGTCGGTATTGCCCGCGGTAACAACGAGTAACGTGAATTCGACGAACTGGTGGAAAACTACATATAAATTGTTATATTTTTCTTTTCGAGTACGGTGTATATTTTCGGGGTATAAATGCGAAATGCATTTAATTCTCTGTAGTTCATTGTGTAAAATTTAATTAATCGAATGGTAAATGTGGTTTTTAAATTCTTCTGCTTTTCTTTCCAAAACAGACATTTTCTCGAACAGAAATAAAAATCAAGCACGAAACGATAAACAGTTTACTTCGATTGCACTTCGTGTGCTGAGTGACGTCGACGATTCAGAAGCAGCGACCCAATAGCGAGCGTCGTCGTCGGGAAATATATTTTTCCGGTGCAATAATGAACTCCAGAAAAACATAATATTTTGTGAAATAAGTTAAATGAAAAGTTTGTGCTGAAATCGGGCTAAAAGGGTATTGATGGGCTTTGATAACTGTGCTTAATTAACTTCCCAGTGCGATAAGTTTTGTGTGAATGTAGCGCGTATTTCGTTTGTAATAATTTAGCTCTGTTTGTTTTATTGTTTTTGCCAGGGGGGTTGCGGTGGTAGTGTAGACGAAACGGCGCGGTTAATGCGTTCAAGCGGATTATAAGTGGGCCGAAAATCGAAATGAAGTTTCCTTAAAGAAACTCATTTGCGAGACATGGTCTTACACTAAGCTTTTATTGACTGAAATAAGTCCTTTTGTCGGCATGTTTGGTAAAAGGTCAAAAATCTGAGCCCCTCATTGATTTATGAAATCATGTGTTTCGCAACTAAATTAACTTGCTATTTTTATACTATGCCTTAGAGATGTTTGTGCTTACATATTCCATTGGCCATTTCTCTTCCTTTTCGCTTTTTTTTGTCATTAAGTATTAACAATTCCTGCAAAAGTCGTTTTGCCCTTGATTGAGCGAATAAGTGGATGGCGATGCCAACTAATCGGCAGTCAATGAAATTGTTTTTTTGGAACCCTCTGCATTCATATGACTCAACACGTCTGCATGAGTGCATTCACAGGCTCCAAACAAAGGGCCAACAACATGCATTGCTCATTCTTCCTCTTCATTCTTTTAAAGAATTTTCGGTAGTGATTTTTAGTGGCACTTGAAACAGTCGTATATGTGTTCGTGACTTTTTAAACCCTTATTTAAAATGCAGTATAATAATTTTCATAATTTATTGAATAATTTTCAAGATTTGCCAATTCCCACACCCAGTTTTACAGGAAATAAATGTATGTGAAAGAATTAGAAAAACAAAAGTCTTTAATCTTTTTCCTTTTTTTGTTTTATTCGAAATATGTGGCAACTAGTTTGCAACATTAATCTGCCTGCGCTCCTTGCTATTCTCTCTCAAAAAGTTTAGCACCGTTGAGCTCTCCGTTTGTGTAAAATGTCTGTTATTTGAGTTAACAAGAAAAAAAAAAGCCTACACACCTCAAAAAATAGCAAAATTTTTAAAAATTAAATGAAAAGTTTAAACAGCATTCAATCTACTGTGAAACTTATTTGAAGCAATAAATTGTGGCTTTAAGTCCCGGAATTTTAACTCACCGAAATTGGAATACATGAAAAATCCTCATGGTTTTTGTTTGTGCGTGCTAAAAAGCCAGAACCGAAAGGAGGCGAAACTTCTTGTCGAACTTATCTTTTAGTTCTTTGTGTTTTTGTTGCTGCGCTGTTTATGTTCTCCACAATCGCAAACTACTAATTGTCAAAATAATGAATGAAAACATAAACTTTATGCATCAATAATAATAATTGTTCAATGTTTTGGTTGACTTAAGTTTGAAATTGTTAAAAAAGTGTTTGGAATTTAAATATTCTACAAATTGCCTGCTTTGATAGTTCATCCACTCTATTTATATCTCAAGCAGCAGCAGCTAATGAAACTCTTCCGCAGAAGTTGGTCTAGAAATTTGAGGACTCATTCGAAAATAAATTCCTTATCAACCAAGAGAAAAAGAAAACCAAGAATCGAGATTGACCCTTTTATACATCCCATGTGCTGTAGGAGAACGCAAATTTTTAATGTGCAGCATAAAAAGTAATATTCAAGTGTTTACTTTATGGAGCACCAGGTGCTTCTCACAGGTACTGCTGCTGCCAACAATCGTCCCTTTTACTGCGCATTTAATTATAATTGTTCTTGGTTATATAGAAAATTAAATTTTCAATATAATTGGGGTCTTTTCAGTAAATTTTAAAATATTAAAACTACTGAAATTTTAAACTAAAATAAATTTGCAAGAATCACCAGCAGCCTGGACAACGATTGCTTCGTTGGCCACTTCGCCATCGCATTAGCAGTCTTCTATGATTTCTGTAGTCTTGAGTAACTACTAAACTACAATTTCTGCTAAACGAAAGCAGAATTATAAATGCTTTACACCACAAAAGTTGTGCATTCTTATTTAATTATAAATATAAACAAATTTATTATAATAAAAAGTTAAGACTATTTTTTTATTAAAGATGAAATAATATAAGATAAAATGGAACTTTCAAAGCTAAGAGAGCACAGTGCAAATAAAATTAAAGACTTCTAAACGTGTTCAAGTCTCAAAAGCGTCGCATAAAGCTCGTTTCAAATAAAATAATGGATGCATATTCTAGTCAAGAACGGACAAGACTGGAAACATCATCCTTAAAGCGTAGGGGTTCATAAAACAGAAGGTAATACGACAACGCATATGCCATGGCTTATGCCTTGGAATAATAATTTTACTCAAATACACGAAATATGAAGTCAAAAGCAACACCAAGGGTCTTAAACTGATGAAGGAACAGGCACACCCAACCTCAAATAAAAATTTAAAATATCTGTTACTGTTAATATTGATTATTTTACTTACATTTTTGGCATAGTTAACTCTTTTTTTTGTTTTGTTTTGTTTTTGGTTTTTTTTTCAGTTGACTTAATAAAAGTTAAGCAACAGAAGATCACTTAAAGTTGCCTCTTACTTAAGTATCCAATGAGCTATAGTAAAAATAACCAACCTAGAAAAACATATTCGTCAGATGAAGAGTCAACGTCAGAAACAAGAAGAAAAGTAAAACAAAAGTCGAATTCAGTTACAACAACAACAGCAGCAGCAGCAGCAGAGGGAGCACCAAATACGGACAAGAAAAGTAGAAGTTTTGAAGACAACCTCTTGCGCAGAGAACATTTACCAGCAACTTCTTCTCACATACAGCAAAGGCAGAGGGGGAATACCGAAGAACAACAACAGCAAACACAGAGCGGTACTTTAAAAAGCATTTTACGCTTTAATATCTTGAGCGGTATATGTGGTCGACGTTCATATGGCAACTTGCAAAATTCTACTGTTTTGTCTAAGGAAAATATTGCGCCAATAGCTGATCAATACTTAGTTGACGGTGAAACAAAGGAATGCCCAACTAACCAAACAAAAAAAGAATTTCTTATACCTACAGCTACTGTCATATCTTTAGTGACTTCGAATGGACCTTTTGGTGGACAGCAAACAGAAGTAACAACAACGTCTATTGCTGGCAGCAGCACTGTCAAACCTGCAATTTCTGCGTCCGCATCCATTTCGAGTTCGTCGTTTATCTTAAAACCGCCAGCAGCGCAAAGCACAAACGCTGCTGAATCTGCATTCAGTGTCCAGAAGTCAATTTATAATCAACGCCAGCGTCAACTTCAGCATTCTACAGCAGCGCATTACAGTCATTATCATCAGCACCAACACTATCACTATCCACAGAAAGTAGCTTCCTTTTCTAGCAGAGGTAGCATTCCGGGAACACCACCTCCCGTTGACTGTATCTACGATTTTGATATTGATGACAATTCACCATCGTCGAACACAACTACTTCGTCGTCGAATATTAGCCCGCGGAGCAACAGTCAGGAACAACATCAGCAGCAAATAGAAAAACGTCGACGCCTTCTCTTGACGCGTTCGCTCTTTGACGTGTCTACAGCTGCACAGTTGCCATCAACGTGCTACTCTTCCAATCGTCCAAACGTCGGAAATCCACTTGCTCTGCAGCAAAAGTCGCTTGAAGAACAAAAGCTCTCCATATTCGATCAATATACGCGTCGTTTGAAGAGTAGGAATGAAAGTCACTCAAACGTCTGTGCGAACAGCTTTAATCCGTACTCTTCCCATCAACAACAATCTGAGATATCTTATGCTCAGCTGAATTTTAGAGAGCCTTCTGCGCGTCATACACCTGTCAAGTTAAGTCATCGTACACTAAAGGACGACTTTGTTACGACTGAGAGTTCTGCAGCTTTGCCTCATTTGGCAACTTATAAAAGCTATTTAGAGTCCACCAGCAGTCGCTGGCTTGAAGCAGCCACACTAGGTGGTCGCTCGTATACTGAGCAACGTCAGACAGCAACTGCAGCTGCAGTCGCCGCTGCTACAGCAGCGTATCATTTCCAAAAGCAGCAGCAAGAGCAGGGTGCACTCTTCTACTTAACTGCTGCACCGCCGCTTATAGCGGCTGTAGCTCAACAACAACAACAACAGTTGTTCCACGACCACGCGCAACGTTCTGCAGCTCAGCGCTCAAAGCAACAACAAATAGCAGCGAACGCTCGTCACAACATCCAAAACTATTCACTTCCTAGTCTGCAGAACTCGTTTAGTGTAGCCACAAATCTTTCATCACTTTCGTGGCAACACTCTTCTGACGATGATGACGAAGAACTTTACATCAATGAGGAAGCTATAAATCAAGTTAATCGTGCAACTGAATGCGAAAGTTATACAAACGAATATCGTGACTTAGTTAGCAGTAAACAAATAAATTCTGGTTTACAAAGACAACGACGTTTGGATCGCCAAAGCCGTTTGTCCACCGCCTCTTCATCAGCCTCTACTGCTAACAGTGAGCGCTACACAACAGCAATTGACAGCGAACAACCAGCTTATCATATAAACTATCTTGACGAACAATATTTGGACAGTGGCTGCAATGGTGAAAACCGCTCTATTGCCGATGATACAAATCTAGTACACCAGCAACGACAGCAACGGGAGAAATTATTCTTAGACTTAAGCAAAGGTTATGATGATCTTGGCTTAGGGCAGTTCATTAAAGTTCCAACAACAACAACGTCAAGTGATTGCAGTATTAACGTTCTGAGTAAAAGCAGATGTGACCAAATAGCTATGTTGCAACATTCATTGCCACAGCAACAACCACCAAAATCATCATCGAATACCAATTCACTCACTCATTTACAAAACTCATTAAGTACATTATCAACAACGGCCGCTGCAACACTGGCAGCGTCATCACTTACCACATCTGGTAGTCCGCTTATACAGGCAACTGCCGCCACCAGAGATGAAAAATCACCCACAAGCATAAAGCATAAAGAAAATGTTATATCATCTGCATCGGCAACATCCTCTACATCCATTCTAAACCCATCTAGTTCTGTTTATAATAATAATAATTTACTACAACAACTTAAGCAAGCACCAAAACCGAATCTCAACAATTTGAATAATAATAGTACTCATACACGTTGCGAAACCGATAGCGTCGCCGCAGCAGGTCAGAACAATAATATTGTATCTACAATGGTTGGCACTCAGACACATCAACACCATCATCACCATCACCACCATCACCCACACCATGTTGGCTCCACGCCTGAGGGTTCATCGCACGCGGCACAGTCCACAACAGTCATTGATATTACAAATACACGTTCGATTGCAACATTTACGGGCGATACAGAAACTACAAGTAATTCAGCTAAAAATGGCAGCCATAACGGGCATCATCTCTATCAACATTGTACTAATTCCAAAGCTTTACCATCGACATCCACTACAGATGGATACTACGGTTCAAAAACACATTCAGGTACAGCGAAAATACAGCTCTTAGCCTATAGCACATTAGTAATTTTATTTTTTTATTTAGCATTATCACTGCCAAATAGTTCAAGTACAAGTTCAACGACAACAACTACAACTACAACGATTTCAAGTTCATTATCGGCAGTTTTAGCGACATCGACCACAACGGCATCTTCGTTTGCTGATGTAACGAGTGGTGTGGAAATGGCGGTAACAACAGCAGCATCTTCTTCAACAGCAAACAAGGGTTCGGCACGAACAAATATGTCAACAACTACGTCAACGGCAGCTTCAACGACAACTATAACTACCGCCTCTGCTGCTAGTGCTTTAGTTCCCATCTCCAATACTGCAGAGTCTTACATGTTTCATGAGCAAATCATTATGTCTGGCCAGCAAAAGTGCGCCTTGCAGGAGAAACCTAAGCCGCTTGTAGTTTCACCCCAACAAGTTATGGTGCTTTACATGCATAAGTTAACACCATACGAACGCACTGAAATACTGTCTTATCCACAAATTTACTTCATTGGAGCGAATGCTAAAAAGCGTCCTGGTATATTCGGACCAAATAACTCTGACTACGATAACGACCAAGGCGCTTACATACACATACCACATGATCATGTAGCATACCGTTATGAAATGCTTAAAATAATCGGCAAAGGCAGTTTTGGTCAAGTAGTCAAAGCTTACGATCACAAATCTCACGAGCATGTCGCACTTAAGATGGTACGAAATGAGAAACGTTTTCATCGTCAAGCCCAAGAGGAAATTCGTATTCTTCATCATTTGCGTCGCCAGGATAAGTACAATACTATGAATATCATACACATGTACGATAATTTCACTTTTCGAAATCACATGTGCATTACATTCGAGCTACTTAACATAAATTTATACGAACTGATAAAGAAAAATGGTTTTAAGGGGTTTAGTTTGCAACTGGTAAGAAAATTTGCTCACTCGCTATTGCAATGCTTGGATGCTCTCTATAAAAATGACATAATTCATTGCGATATGAAGCCGGAGAATGTGCTGCTGAAACAACAGGGACGATCGGGTATAAAGGTAAGGAAAGGCATAATAAGGAAAACAAAACAACAAAATTCTAGAGTGTTTAAAACCAATTTCAGTTTAAAAAACAATACCAGAATAAGCGATAAAAAAATCAACAAATCTATTTCGAGTTCATTAATTTTTAAAATACATAAAATTTAACTGCTTATTCATTAACATTTATTATCTCTCTCCCTTTAATCTTCAAGGTTATCGATTTTGGTTCGTCATGCTATGAAAGTGAACGCGTCTATACCTACATACAATCACGTTTTTACCGTGCTCCAGAAGTGATATTAGGTGCAAAGTATGGACGTGCCATCGATATGTGGTCACTGGGATGTATTTTAGCAGAACTGCTATCTGGTCATGCACTATTTCCTGGCGAAAATGAAGGTGATCAATTGGCCTGTATTATTGAGGTGCTCGGTATGCCAAGCAAAAACCTTTTAGCCAATGCCAAACGCGCAAAAACCTTTTTCAATCCCAAAGGCTATCCGCGCTATTGTACTGTGCGGACAATGACTGATGGTATGGTGGTTTTAGTAGGAGGACAATCAAGACGTGGTAAACCACGTGGTCCACCATGCTCTAAAAGCCTTTCGAAAGCCTTAGATGGCTGTAAGGATCCTCTATTTTTGAACTTTATACGTGGTTGCTTGGAATGGGATCCGGAAAAACGACTCATTCCATCTGAAGCCTTAAAGCATCCATGGCTTCGTCGTCGCCTACCCAGACCTCCAAGTGGTAGTCGTCCGAGCAGTAGTGGTGCTGGTGGTAGTGCTAGTGGAGACCAATCACCCGTTACTGGTTAGAACAAATAAAATATTTAAATAATATCAACTGGATACACATACTTTATTTAAATTGCTTCTGTTCCTATGTTTTTCAAAGGTGGCATTGTGGGAAATGGGGCTGGTGGACCAACGTCATCATCGTCCGCAGCATCGTCATCTGCCGTTGAAATTGTTGGATGTGGTCAAGCCAAAAGTGGAGAATGCTTAGACTTGCCGGCAATGCCCAGTTCATCTGCTTCGTCAGTGCCTGCCAATGCTTTAGGTGCTTACGCACATGCGTCACCATCTACGTGCGCATACCAACCAACGCTCGATCCATTGTGGGATCTTATTGGCGCATCTGGAAGTGGCAATTGTCGCAATAACGGCAAACTTAGTCTTAAACCTTCAGCAGCTGCTTCTTCCTCCTCCTCGTTATCAGTATCGAACAGCGTAACAGCTGCGCCGCCAAATATGAACACAATTTATCCTTCGTCATCATCACTCTCAAATGGTGGAGGCTCAATAGCATCGAACGCATCCTCATCTTCTTATGCCCAATATCATAGTACTCAAATGGCTCACTCAATAAATGGAGTTGGAAGTAATCACTATGCCTCGCCTAATCTCATTACAACAATTTTTGGTAAGCCCCCTAATGAAAACAGCACCAATTTGAAGACGCTTCCGCAACAGGCACAATTGTACAGCTCGTATAATGCACATAGCAATGATTTACCAAATACAATTGGAAAAAATGCCACTGCACACCAGTACCACAATGCAAACAATTGTGAGTATAAGAGTTATGTCTAAAAACTTTTCAGAGGTTAATTGGTCATTTATTACTTTAGTTATTTTTATTACTCGATTTTTTAATTGTTCTTATAAAGCATAGTTTACTACTTATACATGAGAACTATACAATAATAATGTGTAAAATTAATTATATGAATACATATAATAAACGCCAATGACAGTTTTGGCGCACGTTGTTAACATACCACAAATATCTGACCCAGCTATATCCCCGAGCGAATAATTAGCGAAAACTTGCTTCAAATGCATTGACTAGACAACATATTTCAGCTCTAATACTTATGACTTTTTCTCTTTATATTTATTTAGCTCATGGCTGTGTTCCGAAGTTTAATTCATTAAAATACAACACCAAGCAGAATGTTACTGCAACATTTGCAGCTTTACAAAAACAAACACCAGTTGACGCAACACCTACAACAACAGATCTCATTACATCAACACAAAACTATTTAAATTTTTCATCGGTAGATTCTGCTAGCGGAGCCACCACAAAAGTCCAACAAACTAAATCGAATTCCACAACCGGCTCGCTTGTCAATTTAAATGATTTGCTTGTGAATGCGTATACCAATCAAAATCCTCCAGTTTCGCAAGTAACCTACAGGCAGCTTAACTTAAAGCAGCAACAATTACTAATGCAGGCGGATAATGCTTCCATTGGAAAATTGCCAGCCCCGGCCAAGCAAATGTAGCACACAAAGCCATGCAACAAAACTAGCGTAGAACTCGAATCAATAACGTATTTGCGGCAGGTACAACACTTTATAATACTTCATACTATAACGCACACTGCCATTAATGCGTTGAACGTAACATATTAATGATAATGAGCCAATAAGCAGAGGAAACGAAGTCATGTTTTGATTTGTGAATTTATTATTTTAAGTGTAGTTATTAATTTTGTTTTTAATGTAGATTGATTTCTTTGTATGCACGAAGTGTTTTGCGAATCCTCGCAGCAGCAGTGCTTCGCATAAACTCTATTGTAAACAGGGTACAGACTAGCTACCCCTTGAAATAATGCATAATTAATTATAATAATAATAATATTGATAAATATATAATATATATATATATATATATATATATATATGTATATATAGGTATGTGTATGCAGTATTTATATCTACAACAAACATCGTTATATGCATATATATATATATATATTTATTTATACATAGATTACTTATCTTTAAGACTGTAGGTTTGAATTTATAATATATATGAGGGTGTTACTTATTCTTGATTACACAACCACAGAACCACGGAACCAGACAATTAAAAAAAAAAACATAAAATTGAACTTAAGAAGACTTCATCTGCGCTACATTTATATATCGCGTTATTTCTTAAAAGTCATATTTGGAACACATCCACTTGAATTCATTCAGTAGTATTATTAAAATATAAATAAAAAACCGAAACGTTATGACGTGCAGCCAATATTTAGTCTCAAGTTAGTTGCAAATGGAATAAGAAACACCCAAACATATTTTGAATCTACAAGCAGACCCTTCTTTTAATAATAAGAAGATCACAAGGTTAATGATCTCAACGTTTTATGAATTCTTCTTTTATGTTTTATTTGAAATGTATTCCTAAAAAACCCACGCTTGCACAACGTTTCAAGTTTTGTTGATTGACATCTCATCAACCAAATCGACAAAAATGCTTCCTTCTATTGCAAGCAACTGAAACGTATCCGATATACTCGCAGTTATGTTTATTTTAAGTTTCTATGTTAATATGTATTTTCTTTAATGGCAGTTAACTAAATAATTAATCCAAGCAATAATATTTTGGAACTGTTCAAATAATTGTAGTTCTTAAGTCTGTTTTTTGCATTCAGTTTTGCCATTTAATATCGTTGATATAGTATAGAAATATAAACGAAAAAGCATTCCTAGCTGAAACATTGCAACGAAGCGAATTATTAAAATCATTTTTACTTTCTTCTCAATGGAATGTTTTTGCGTTCAAATGCTTAAACTTCATACAAACACGAATATATATACTGATTTTGGAAATTTTCCTATAATCTAAAAAACCAAAAAATAAAAACAAGAGCAATAATTTGCTTAAAATCGGAGCTATTTTCTCAGCGAATTCACGAATTAGTATATATATATTTTTTGTTTTTGAAATGATTTTATGCTTAATATATAAAAAAAGCAATTTATGTAAATTTGTTTGTACATTGCGAAATAATTTTATATTATAACTGCATTTGAATGAACTCTGGTCAAAACAATGATATACGAGGCTAAACCAACTAGAAGAAAGTGTTGTTTTTCTTTAACATTCAATTAACGAGATTGGCGAGATTCTACTCAAACATTTTCATTTTATGGCGTAACGCTGAATATTCTCATGCTTTAACGTTTTTTTCAGATTAAGGAGGCAACGAAGAACACTTAATGTTCGCAAGCTTTTACTTACGCAGAAGTTAAGATAATGTTAATGACAGTCGAACGCTATTTAATGATTATGTTTGTGTGAACATTCTTGAGCAAAAGTTAAAAAAAAACCATTGTGGCTACCAAAGCAGAGTCAAGCCAATATATATGTTGAAGTCATCCTTAGTCCGTCTTGCAAAATATGTCCTTTGCTATTTGAAATGCTCCCTCTATTATACTCCTGCTGTTTGAAAATTTGTTTAACAATTTATTTCATATACATCTATGTTTTTAATTTTCATTTATTTTAGAATTGAATTTTCTTTAAATATATTTTGTAATATTATTCATTAACAAACTAAATACATGCCAGCCTGTCTATGTAAAAGAATATTTGGAAAACAAATATTCAGAGAACTAAATTTCAGTGCATGTAGATTTCCCAATTATATTTTGAACCCAAATTGTAAAGCCCAACTTGTACTATCGACTCGATCTTGCGCACTTCACGCCAATTAAGGTTAAACATGTTCATGTCAAAGATAATGCATTGTTCTAGTTTTGCTAGGAAGGCAATAAGTGAACACCAACAAGTCCTTCACACAATGATAAGACTACTTATTTATCTGAACCTAAAGTTGTAATGTTGAGCCACTTCTTACGCATAAGTTCTTTTTTTGCCTCAAAAAAAAAAAATAATATATATATTGGGTTTTATGCCTAGTCCAAAAAAGTGCAAGTGCAGATTCGAACATTAAAACGAATTCTTATCTTTATCTCGAAAACTAAACCATCTTCTATTTGGAGCGCCACCTATATCGACCGTCGCCACTAAGAGTACACCATATGGGAGAAGTCGTATGAGAAAATACAATTTTTTTTTAAATACGCGTAGCTCAGGCGTATCGCAAATAACATTTTTACATTACTGCTAGACAATAGCAAAATTTTTGAGAAAAAACAATGAAAAAGAAAAATTAAATCTGAAAAACAGAAATAAATTGTGCCTATAGACTGTTTCTTAACCCGCTGTGTTTAGCCGCAACGATTTCAAACACCATACAAGTAAACATTTATATTGTAACAACTTAGTTAAGACTTTTTAACTTAATATATGTATGTGTGAGTATGTAGCGCGTGCTAGCAAATAATTTTTAGTACTAAGCATTTTCGTTCGGTGTGTTCTTGAATCTTTCTTTATTGTTAATTAACCATTTGCTTTGGCCGAATTTACATAAACTGATAAACAACTAACAAAAAAAAAGAAAAAAACAAAAAAAAAAAACAAAAAAAAAACATCTATGTGACTGTCCATTTTTGTAAGTTCTTGTAGAGCTGCCGAGCTATAACTGCAAGATTTCAAACTTAAACATATTCCGTTTAAATGAATTTGTTGTTTGCTATTTTAACTAAAAAAAATTGTAAATTTGGCCAATTCGATACTCATTTCTTTGTGTTGTATAAATAAAATACTTATATAAATATGTATGTTTTAATTAGATTTACATAACAGGCTGCTTCATGTAAAAATATATTTTTAATTTCTAATAAACAATTTAAACGTTAATAAATTTTGCTTCAGTTTTGTTGAAATATTTTAAAAAGCAATTATTTAAAAAAACTGCTTCTGCGGAAGCCCATTGTGTATACATATTATGTAAAAGATTAAGAAAAAGTATAATCAAGCATAAGTGGCCGAAAGAAAAAAAATCACTAAGAATTTTAAAATGCTCCCTTGAAAAAGGGAGCAGTTAAACATTTTAAAATGTTGACTTTTTGTTTGATTTAAAATAATTCGCTGTGTAAATCTTCATTGACTAGAATTTTGGTATTATTCTAGCTTTGCTTTCTTTAGTTTCTTTTTTTTTAATTGTAAATTAATGTGATGTAAATGTGTTGTAGTCAGGAAGCGATATTTTGTATCAAACAATGTAGTGCTGCACTTTAGCATTCTATCTTAATATGATATAATGTTCTCAAAATTCAATTGAAGAGTACCCATCAAACCAAAAGAACCTATCTTTTTAGAAATCATTAATGAACCCGTACGCACTTTTTGTGCTCTTAACGACTCATAAATGATACTTTTATAAGCATCCTTTTAGAATTTGATTATTAAATAACCCATTTATAGATGTTAACTAAATTCATTGCTGTCCGTGTTAACAATCATTCCACAATTTCGATTGTTTTCATACGATTTGGGTTGCTCAATAAAATTAAGCAAGAATGTTCATAAAAGTATAATTTATGGGTTATTTGCGAACTCATACAAACAACTAAAGAATCCTTTATGATTCATTAGCGAGCACATTTTCGAACAAAACTTTGAATGCAAAAATCTTCGTTTACATAGCATTTGTTCTTTGAGAAATTAGCAAAATTCTCTCAATTATGATTATTTTGATAACTTATCTATGATAAAAGTATTTTTATCAATTCAAAAATTTATCTTTTGCGAATCTTGCAAACGGACTCTTAATGTGAATTTGAAGAAATTTAGTTTTTTTGAGAAACTACTAATAAACCCTCACTTTTCGCTTTACTCTATTAGTTCAATGGGTACTTTTAAGAGATAAAACCGAATTGGGTGGACAACAAAGATTCATTGCATAAGGTATCCACTGGTAATGTGTAATATGTAAGGTATTCTCATGACTTCAAACATGTTTTTGATTTCTACAAGCAAGAAAAAATTCATACATTTGGTTGAAACAATACTCTTGTTTCAAAATTTCAGTTTAATTTAAATAATCTAGGAAGGTTATCGACTTATTAAAACCGCTTAAAGATGGAAAGAGTAAAAATTATCCCAATTAGACCGCTGATCTATATTCACCAATCATTTTAAGAAGTATCTGGCTTTTCCATTTGTTGAATGAGTTCTTAATAAAGAAAAAACTGGGTTATTTTGATCCCATGCAACTCTACGGGCAAAAAGCTTTTCTAGTTCCGATCTTCCACTTTCCTTCTACTTTTTATATTCATATTTGTGACATTTTTTTCTAATATTGTAAAACACAGTTAGTTTTATTTTTATTCTGATATAAGCGAAATAATAACGCACATGAATTCATATATATATATATATAAAAATCAATATATGTTTAATGTTCGACGTTAGCAAAATTTAGCAAAAAAAAAAAAAAAAATTAAAATTGCATTTGAAAATGTTAAGCATAGAGAAATTCATCTCATTAAAAAAAAAATTAAAATAAAATATCTTAAGCACGAAAACACATTCATACAGCAGACGTGCTTTTAAATAACTTTTAATAATTATACATATGAGGAAACACGATTTATAATACAGTTATTTAAATAATGGAAAAACAAAACCAACAACTTTGCAAATTTTTCATATGCCGCCAGAAATATTTAAAACAAAGGAATATAGAAAATAAAATATATCACCGTTAAAAATGCTTAAGGTTAATGTTTGTAAATAGGTTCTAAACAAAAGAGAAAAACAAATAAAATAAAATAAAAAAACAAACAAACAAAAACAAACGTATACAGCTAAACTTAATAAACGAAAAAAAAATAAAAATATAAAATTAAAATGGAAGTTATTGCAACAAAGAAGGTTGTCTCGAATTATGTGCTAAAAGAAAGAAGGCAAGTATGGATCTTAAATGACTGACCCTGGATGTGTAACTAGCTCAGTGAAATTCCAATTCCAGCAATACTTGAAAAACAATATTTGCAATGTTTATAAATATTTGGTTTGTTATATATTGTTATATATTGCAATGTTTATAAATATAAATAAACATAAATGATTTTTATGGGTTCATGAGGTTGGTTTTTAAAGGTTAAGGAACTAGGTTAAGGTATAAATTTTACAACAGAAAATATATTCGAAAAGAAAAAAATGTTAAGGTTAAGAGAAATGCCTAGTATATATAACCATATCTAAAGAGAAATACTGTGAAAGCTCCCATAAACGGACGCTCTAATAAGCGGACGCGCAGCTCTAATAAGTGGACAATTTTGTCTTTTTTTTTATCACAAACATTACTGCGTTTATATATATATTAAAATATTGTTTTGGTGTTTTCGACAGTTAGGGGGGTTTTTTTTCTTCTCTTTTTATGAATTTACTCAGAATATTTTGCGCTGCTCACTTGCCACGGTAAAGTAAAATGGTTAAATTATGGAAATGTTTTGCAAGAACAATCCAGCTTAACGTTGACTCTTGCACAATTACAAAAATTACATACATATTTAATATGAATTCATTTTGTACTCGGTTCGTTGCTTGTCTATTAAAGAATAAAAATTATTTTAAATTAGAATATCCCAATGCCCATTTCTTTTTTTTTCAATTTGAAATTTAATATGATTTTTACGACATTCCCATAAGCGGACATCTCTCATATGCGGACAAAAAGTAGGTGACCGTCGGTGTCTGCTTATGGGAGCTTTCACTGTATATGTTTTTGGCACATAGGCGTCCGCAGGAATTTTTCGACGGGGAGAAAAAGTGCGCACTTATATGAAAATTATGATATGAAAATGTAACATATACACCGGAAATAAAAATATAATTTTTTTAAACTCTGTGCATCTTTTTTTTTTTTAAAAAATAATGTAACCAGCTCAATTTCTGGATCTAATTCATATCCGAGTTCTTTAGAGCAAGAGATTTTGTTCGTAACCAAGTTCTAACATACTTCCGATGCAAATAGCTACGTTGTTTTTGAATATATTTCATTCAATTTTGTTTTCGTTGATAAATTTAATTCAAGCACTTAATAAAAACCATTTATGGGCTAGCTAAGCGCATATATTCTTAATCCTTTTTTATAAAAAAAGGTCCAAAATATTCACTTTTTACTCAAACTAGTAAGAAATGATCTTCGACTTCGACGTCCGAACAGGAGTATGTTCAAAGTCTTAAGCAGTCAAAAAAGTGTTTATTTGTAAAAACATTTTCGTCATAGTTTTAACAGAAAATATTCGGTATTGTTTTTTAATGAAGTCACTTTGTATGGGTGGTGGGTGTGGTTTTCACTTGATTTCGTTGAATTTTATACACAGAGTACATGTTATATATCAAGGATCATATGCAAAATTTCAAGTCCATATATTAATTTTTGTGGAATTTAAAGAGATTGGCCTTTTTGATGAATTCACTTTGCAAGGGAGGTAGGCGTGGTTTTCATCTGATTTGGTTGAAATTCATACTCAGAGTGTATTTTAAATAGCAGAGCTCATGTGCAAAATTTCAAGTCCATATATTGGTTTCTGTGGAATTCTAAGAGATTTTACCGTTTTGATAAAGTCACTTTGTATGGGAGGTAGGTGCGTTTGTGATCCGATTTGGCTCATTTTCGAACTTGGCCTTTATTTTTTAGATAAAAGCTTAAATATAGAATTTCGTGATGATAGCTTTAAAATTACGGCTGTAATCGTGATCACAGACAGACAGACGGACATGGCTAAATCGACTCGGGTGGTGATGCTGATCAAGAATATATATACTTTTCTATACCTGCCACGCCTCCTTGTGGGCGTTACAAACGCAGTGACAAAATTAATATACCCCGTTTACGTTTTTTAAACGTAGGGGTAAAAAAATGGCACAAAAGCTGTTTGTGTTGTTAAAATCATAAAAACTCAATATTGCATTTTTGACTACCTGTTAACCATAGCGTTTAATAGTAAAAGTGCTTTCAGTTTTACGAAAAATGTTAATAACTGTTTCTGTCATCAAAAAATGAGCCCCACCCACAGTGGTTTAGCCCCATACAAAAGATGTCAATAAATAGAAATAACTAGTAAACCCATATGGCGTTAAAACGCCAAAATGCGCTCACAATATCTTCGTTGTGAGGCTTAATAGCACATCTATTCTGTCGTTAACTAAAATTTACCATAGCACGTCTCCTGAGCGAGTTGTAATGCAACGATACTAAATTTCTGTTGGATGAGCTGCTATCTTCACGACCTGACCTTCTGTGCGTAGAATTGGGCTTATCACCTAATACAGATGATGTCTTAAGAAGAGGTATAGGAAGTTTGAATTAGTTGTGCAAAGCATGCTCTCCTTCAAATGAGCTGGCGGCGATGCCAGTAAACGCTCCTGGAATAGCGATTTTGCATGAACTTGCTATTTTGTGGCTAGTGTAACAATATAAAATATATTTGTACGTTTTTTGCTTCGCTCAACTGCTTTAATAATACAATAGTATGAAATTGGAAAATTTGAGAAAAAATTGATCACATAGTTTTAGGCATTAAATAGAAAGCTGGCTTTCTTTGTAGAAGATTGTTTTAGTTTTTTCTTGTTAAAATACACAATTTTTAAGAAAAAGTAAGACCTTATTGCACACCTACAGAGCAAGACCTTTCTATTGATACCCTCTTCATAGAAATCGCATTTACGGCATAGATTTGATGGTCATCACAAAAAAAGCGCTTGCGTAATAATAATATAGATAGTCGTAGAGTCATAAAATTTTGCATGGAAGTTAGATTTTAAAATATAAAACCCTAAAGTAAAAAAAAAATTTAAGACCGTCCACAACCACGCCCACCTTCCATACTATAAGAAAATTTAAAACGTCGTATTTTCTTTCACATTGGCCTGATTTCAAAATAACTCGGTACGGAGATATATATTTTTAAGCAGAATTGAAAAGAATTATTTTCGGGCACGCCCACCTCCTACATAAAATTTTTCTCACACGTACTTTTTATAAATTGCAGCTTTATCGTGACATTGCATCTTATCGATATGAAATAGAGGTTGTCGTTGTTCTAGAAAAATATTTATTCGACTCTTATAAAAAAAATAAAAAAAAAGCTATGCAAAAATACCAAATCTCTTTCTTTTAATTAAATAACAACTAAGCGAACCTAAACTGTTTCGAATCAATTTGCATATACTTTTTGCAATTTTTTGGTGCATATTTTTGGGCATAGATTTTACTTTTCAGATCTCGTATTTTTTATGTTGCATACTTTGTATTGCTTTTATGCCGGTGGTTTTAATGATGCGGAATCAGGGACCGCAAATAACTATTATCGCTATCAATCAATGATTTTAAAACAATTATTTTTTCATCGTTATTTTTTCGATCAGAAATAAAAATTATTTTTTGATCGTTTTCTTTTCAATCAGAAAAAAAAGTTATTTTTTTATTGTTATTTTTTCGATTGGAAATAAAAATCATTTTGTGGTCGTTTTTCGATCAGAAATAAAAATCATTTTGTGATCGTTATTTTTTTTCGATCAGAAATAAAAGTTATTTTTGATCGTTATTTTTTTCGATCAGAAATAAAAATCATTTTGTGACTATTATTTTTTCGATCAGGAAAAAAGTTATTTTTGATAGTTACATTTTTCGATCAGAAATAAAAATCATTTTGTGATCGTTATTTTTTCGATATTTTTCGACCAGAAATAAAAATCAATCATTGATCGATATTTTTCGATCAGATCAAAAAAATTATTTTTTGATAAAAAAAAAATAAAATAAAAATTATTATATTTTTATATATATTTAATTACAATAAAAAATTAGTATATTAAGATATAAATTATAATAAAATGAAAACTTAAAAAAGCGCTATAACTCGAAAACAAAGGAAGATAGGAAAAAATAAAAGTGGTTTTGGCTTTTCTAAAGAGGGGTGGGTGGCATCGAACTCGCGACGCACAGGTAGAGGTTGGTCGATATGATAACCTTAAGAATTAGAAAAAACTCCATATCTTGAAAACGAAACAAGATGGGTCATTACTTATATTTTGTACTTCTATTTTCTACAACTATTTTCTACTAATATTTTCTTTAGTGTTCTACTACTATTTTCCAGTTATAAAAAAAAAATAAATTACTGGCCATTTCAACCCTTGAAAGGACTTTGACCTAGCTTCTTATGATCAATTGTGTTGTGCGTGTTATTAAGTTTGTACACAATTGACCGAGAACCGGACCTACATGTTTAACGCCGACTCCGAACGGCCATGAACGGAATGTTCTCGTTCTCAAGAAGCTTTACATGGCATTTTGATTACTCTCTGAGGTTTGCCATTGTGTGCAGAGAGGTGGCGGCCGTACAGAAAAATTATTTTAATTCAAATAATTTTCTGTCGCTGCTGGGGTTCGAACCTGGGTCTCCAAAGTTCGTTGACATAGCGGCCACGCACTTTAACCAACTACGCCACGGACGCCACACATTTTCCAGTTATACGGGGGTGTTAATCTGGAGCACAAAATTTTGAGAAAATGTTTGTCACTTTCATTATAAGTTTTTAATACTTTATGCATGCATTGAAGAAAATTCAAGTATGGTCGTAACATATTTAATATGTCTTCTTTTGATTTGTATTTAAATAATCATATTGCTACATATAATTTTTTTGATTCTATAAGTAAATCAAAATTTAACTCCTTCAAATTTTGTATTAATTTTCATATGCTTTGTATTTTATGTATTACTAGCAAATACCCGCTGCTTCGCCGGCGATAAAAATATTAAATATCATTCAAATTTAACAGCCGTATTCATATTGAAGTGGGAAGAGTGTTAATAATGGTTTGTGTATTAGATAAATTCAGTGACTTGTTATTAATTTGTCGCAATTTCGTCAACATTTTGATATTTAAAAATCAAAAGTTTTTCTTAGCCCTCTGCACTGAAATAATTGTCATTTTATTATTTTTTTTTTTTTTTTTTTTTGTATAAATATTTTGAAATCTTTGACAAATTTTCTTGTTTTTATTTTCTTTTTTTGGAAATCTATATATATAAAAATGGTGTGAAAAATGTATAGTAATTCATCAAATGAGAACGTCTGGGCCGATTTGGCTCAAATTTTTTTTCAGTTGTATGTTATTGCCAGGAGAAGGTTTTTACGAAAAAAAATTTTCGGAAAACCCTCCGGTAAAGTCAGGAAATTGGAATTATCGAAAACTGATTTTTTTGTATGGGATTTTGTGCGCAATTGTTCCGGAATGGCTTTTCGAATGGAAAAATATAAAATTCTTAGTGGAAAACTCGGAAAATTCTGGTAAAACGCAAAAAATTAAAATTTTTTTTTAAAATTTTGCTTCTTATCGCATGATTTCATGATTTTTGAAGATGTAAAGGTGGAAAATTCGTTGTGTAGCATGAAAATTTCGGATAATTGTGAATTTCATTGCAATAAAAGACGTTTTGCGTAAATTATGGGTGGAGAAGTTAACGAGATACATAATAGATCAATGCCACAACCCGAGAGATGCCGTTATACATTGACTTACAATTGACAACATTGACAAATTTCTTTTCGACATGTGAAAGCGATCCGTTCGCAAGGACTTTACTCTATTCGGAAATGCCACGCTTTTATGTATGGAACGCTGCATCGAAGAAGTTTCAACGCCGGAAGAAAGGTGATGCTGTTGCTGGCTTCGCTGATGTCTATTCGACTGATGCCCTCGGACGAATATACACAGTTCATCCATGCCAAGACGAATGCTTCTATCTTAGCTTACTTTTGGTGAATATTAGAGGCCTACATCCTTCGATTCCCTGCGTACCGTGGATGGTGTGCTGTGCGCCACTTTTCGGGAGGCTTGCCAAAGTTTGAATTTGCTCGAAAACGATATACATTGGGACTCAACGCTCGCTGATGTAACTGTTTCTGCACCGGCGAATCAAATTCGTACATTGTTTGCAATCATCATAGCCACATGTCATCCGTCGAACCCGACTGCATTGTGGGACAAATACAAGGATGAAATGGCTGACGACATATTGCACAGAGTTCGCACGACAACTTCGAATTTTGATCTTGAAGTTAACGACGAGATGCGCAACGAAGCGTTAATTTTGGTCGAAGACATGTGCGTTCTCATGGTCGACAGTCTGCTGTCAACATAGGGAATGCTAGCGCCCAAATTGTTCAATGCACGATGCATTCAATCGCGAATTGCAACGGGAGCAAGACTATGATCGAGAAGAGCTGGCCTAAAGAGTCCGAACAAATGTGCCGCTGTTGAATGCCGAGCAGAAGAACGTGTACGATTCGCTGATGAAGGCTGTTGACGATGGAACAGGAGGTATTGACTTTCTCGATGCTCCTGGTGAGACAGGCAAGACATTCGTCATTTCGTTGATTCTGGCAACAATTCGGTCAAGATCTCAGATTGCGTTGGCTGTTGCATCCTCTGGCATTGCTACCACATTGTTGGAAGGCGGTCGAACTGTACATTCCGCTTTGAAGCTTCTGAATCTTCTCACGGTTGACATGCCAACGTGCACAATGACCAAGAATTCGGCAACAGCGAAATTGATGCGATAATGCAAAATCATCATTTGGGATGAATGCACGATGGCACATAAGCGAGCTTTGGAGGTAGTTGACTGAACGATGAAGGATTTACGAGGTGATTCAAGACGATTTGGTGGGGCTATTATTTTGCTCTCCGGATATTTTTGTCAAACGCCCGAAATATACTGCTGCCGATGAACTTAATGCATGCCTGAAATCGTCGTCTTTGTGGCGGTATGTCAAGAATTTGAAATTGACCACGCACATGAGAGTCACATTGCAGAACGACACATCGGCTGCTGAATTTTCGAGACAACTGCTGGCGCTTGGCAATGGTCAAATTCCTTTTGATGTTTCGACTGGATTGATATCGTTCCCGGTAAATTTTTGCGAGTTCACATCGTCGAAGGAGGAACTCATCACCAAAGTGTTCCCCAGCGTTGCACAAAATTATAAAAATCTCGATTGGATTAGTGAACGGGCAATACTAGCAGCGAAGAATAAAGACGTCGATAGCTTGAATTTCATTATTCAAAGTTAAATCTCTGGAGAACTGCATTCATACAAATCCATTGACAGCGTGACTGACGAGTATGAAGCCACCAACTATTCGACGGAATTTTTGAACTCGCTTGATGTGCCAGGAACTCCGCCGCATAATTTACAGCTGAAGGTGAGATCAATCATAATCATGCTGCGGAATCTGAATCATCCAAAATTGTGCAACGGTACGCGATTGTCCGTCAAGAAACTAATGAACAATGTGATTGAAGCGACGATCATCAAGGGCAAATTCAAAGGAGAGGAAGTCCTCATCCCACGAATTCCAATTATTCCAACTGATCTTCCATTCCAATTCAAGCGTATTCTGTTCCCTGTTCGATTGGCTTTTGCGATGACAATCAGTAAATCGCAAGGCCAATCGTTAGAAGTCTGTGGGATTAATCTCGAACTTCCCTGTTTTTCGCACGGTCAGCTGTATGTTGCCTGTTCGCGTGTTGGCAAACCGTCTTCGTTGTTTGTTTTTGCGCCGGAAAACAAATCGAAAAACATTGTTTATCAAAACGCTCTCTACTGACTTAGATTCTGTTCAAATAAATCACATTGAAATTTGAGCTATCTGTATTTTATTATCATTCTAGAGTTTATCTGAAGGCGTGAAATTGGGGCGAGACTAAGTTCGCCGGGTCCGCTAGTTTTTTATATATTTTAAATTTTTTGACATATTATTCCAAATGTTTGAAATATTTTGAATAATTTTAATTATTTTTGACAATATTTGTGCTCAAATGATAGCAAATAATTATGATAAATTATAAAAATTAAAAACAAAAAAAAAAATTAAAAATTTCAACCATTTTTCTGAAAGGTATTTTTATTTTATTGAAAAATCAATAAATCAAGGCTTCTCTTGTTATTTTTTTTTATTGTAAAATCAATAAATTAAAGAAAGCTTCTCTTTTCAAAAGGCGTTTGTGTTCAATTCTAGAATGAACTACGTGTAGGGGTGCTCACAATTTGATTGAAGTATCGTTTTAAAGTTAATATATATTTACTTTAGAAGGGATCTGTGAATACCCTATATATAAAAATCTCGTTTATACGTAAAAATATCAGCTCTGAGGTAAGAAAAATATATGACGGCCTTAGGGAATTTTTGTCGATGCTTTTATAAAAGTGGCAGTATTTTTACATTCAAAAAGGTGGCAGCATTGGTACCGCACACAATACATGTTGCTGTCTTTTTTTTTCCTTCTTGTGGATCTTCCCAACGGGAAAAAAGGAGAAATTGTGTATGAAAAAAGAATCAAACCTCTTCTTCAATATAGATTCTAAAATTGATTATTTTTAACACCCCACCGGGAAAAAATAAGCGATTGTATATGAAAAAAGAATCAATTCTTTTCCCCAGTATAGATTCTAGAATTGATTATTTTTAACATGCTGATGTCCTACAAAAAAATAGTACATTCTTTTCTCGCTTCAAGTGGAACCGCTACAGAAATTTATTCTTTTATTCACTTTTTAATTGGATTCTTTTCATATATGTAATACTTTTATATTGGAAGCAACCTAAATTTTCAATGAACTTCAACTACGAAATCAAAGAGAGATAGCCTATGTTTACACGTCAGTCAAATGATTGAATCAGTCAAAATTTGTTGTTGCTTTCCTATGTAAAAAAAAAAATGAACTTTATCTCAGAGCGAAAATGAACTCCAAATTCTTCTCTCGTCAGTCAAAATTTTGATTGAGCTCTAGACCTGGATCAATCAGTCAAATGGTTGCATTATTTGAATTGTTTGTTGTTTAGTAGGAAATTATGTCAAGAAAAGTAGTTAATTAGTAGTTTTTTGGTAACAAATGTAGTTTTTTGAAGAGAAAAGGATGTAATCTGTAACCCTTGCGAACAAAATGAAATGCAACACAACTTTTCTATTAAAAAATTTAAAATCGGGTTTTGTTTATTGTGTTACGTTTACTTTCTGTTTACAGCACGATACGATTTCACAAAATAGTAGATAGCAGAAAAGTAACAAATGGCGTCGTCAGAGCCATGATACAATTATACAAGGTAGGAGTGACAGTTCTTTCGTCTTGCGCTAACTGTCAAAAGTAGTATAAATTAGAGAACGAAAAAAGAAGAAAAGAAAATAGAAAACAAAATATACAGGCAATTGACAATCGGTGCAAGGTACTGGTGAGAAAAAAGTAAGTTGTCACTCCTACCTTGTATAATTGTATCATGGTCAGAGCATCAATCAAAAGATCGTGTGTGAGCATGCGTCAGTCAAAATTTTCAGAGAGAGTAAAAGAGAGTAAAAAATCGTGATGAACTTCAGTCATTTGACTGACGTGTGAACATAGCCATAGCCTACATAAGATTTTGTTGTTTGTATTAGTATATTTGAATATACTTCTACTATACGTCACAGGGGCGGTTGTTAAGAAAAATGTCTACCCCAAACATAAAACAAAACAAATCATACATATTTGTTTTGCATAAATCATACATAGGTACGCACCATTATAAGACAATTATAAGACCAACGCGTGAAATATGATTAAATTTGAAAAAGAAAAATTCAAGCAAACAAAATTCAAACCATAAAAATTCAAACAGCAAAAATTTTAATGAAATTTTTGACAATGAAAGCAAAAATTTTAAATGAAATTTTTGACAATGAAAGCACCGCTCCTGATTTTTTTTATTATAAAATTAAATTTCGGGTACATTGTTTATATATTTTCTCGCTCATATAACAATATATCTGCACTCTAATGTTGGCGAATGTACCTTGAGTACTGCCAATATAGAAGTATTACATACATATATGATTCTTTTAAATAAAAAGTATCAATTTTCGGAAATAAGAAAACAAATCAAAACAGACTGATGCTTTTCTCACTTATACCAGAATTTTTCTTAGAATCAATTCGTTTTTCACTTACCAAAAAAGCAAGCAGGAAAAAGCAAAGAGTCTAAAAAGATTTTCTATAGCAGAAATTATTATATGGGTTGTAATCGATTATTGTTGGAATAAAAACGAATAAATAAACTTTTGCTTGATAGATTCCAATTCATAGGTTTTGATTTAAATTTATATGTTCTTTGAAATACATTCTAAAATGTAAGCAAAAGAATCCATTCTATTTACGATTTTTTTTTAGAATCCATTCTCATTTTCCCGGTGGGACGCTGATGTCCTACAAAAATTAGTACATTCTTTTCTCGCTTCCATATGAATCGCTATAGAAATCGATTCTTTTATTCACTTTTTAAATTCATTCTTTTAAATAAAAAGTATTAACTTTCGGAAATAAAAAAACAAATCAAAACAGACTGATGCTTTCCTCGCATATACCAAAATTTGTTTTAGAATCAACTCGTTTTTCACTTACCAAACAACTAAAAACATTTTCTATAGTAGAAATTATTATATGGGTCGTAATCGATTCTGGCTGGAATAAAAAGAAATCAGTAAACTTTTGATTGATATATTCCAATTCATAGCTTTTACTTTAATTTAATATATTCTTTGGAATACGTTCTAAAATATAAGCAAAAGAATCCATTCCATTTACGATTTTTTTTTAGAATCAATTCTCATTTTCCCGCTGGGTTGTTGAATTTTATTTATGATGCTCAAAAAGAGTTTGAAAGTAGAGCTTTTGGCTCACAGCGATTTTGACATATTGTTCTATCTCATATATTCGCTAACATTAGAGTGCTGAATATTGTTATATGAGCGAGAAAATATATAGAGGAAATTAAATTTCAAAATAAAAATACTCAGGAGCGGTGCTTTCATTGTCAATAATTTAAGTTGAAAGTTTTGTTGTTTGAATTTTTTGATTAAAATTTAGTTTGTTTAAATTTAATCATATTTCAGGCGTTATTATAATTGTTTTATAATGGTACGTACTGTGATTTAGGCAAAACATATATGATTTGTTTTCTTATATGTTTGTGGTAAACGTTTTTATAACAACCGGCCCTGTGACGATTTGACATTTTTTTTTGTGTGAAGTAATTTTCATATATTCAAATATACTAATACAACAAAAACATCTTATGTTGTTATAGCTGTCTCTCTTCGATTTCAGAATTGGAATACAGAAGTATTACATATACATATGTTCTACCTTATTAGCTTTGGGCACAACCTTTTTTGAGATGCACAGAGCTTTAATGAGAAAATTTTTTCGCTCTGAGAATAAGAATAAAGAAATTGTATGGTTATTCTCTTTGAATTTTATTCAATTATTTAAATAATAGTTATTAAAATTATATAGCCCATGTCCCAACTGGGCATCATAGCTATCCTAGAGAAAAAGAATTTTTGAAATAGCGCTTGCCATTCTGAAGCTTTTCGCAGCCGAACATACGTGAGTACCCTTTTATATAATAGTATAGATAACATCATGTGTAAGAGGAGTACGACTATCTGTGTGTTCATCACAGAACCAGTGTGAGAAAGAGAAGAAGTATAATGACCAAGTAGCGAACGATGTGTACATACCAGAGAATGAAAAAAAACCGTACCTTATACGTAGCGCTCAAAGAACTAAGAAATAAGGAAGTGGCGTTTACCTCACATACAGTGTATGTGTAATGAAGTACTTCTAAAATTGTGAGTGAAGGAGATAGCAAGTGTTTTTTGACAGGCTAGCCATCACAAAAATAAAAAAAAACAAAAGAAAGCAAGTGTCGGTGAAATTGATTCAAAGGAAATTAAATAAATAAATCAAAAAGTGATTATTATCGCTCAAATATTCTTAAATTTCGAAAGTGAAATCAGAATTTATTAAAAGAATTCATTAAATATGCGTTGTATTGTGAAAAATTGCGGCAGCAGCCAGTGGTTCAAAAATGTGCTGATTTCATTCCACAAGTAAGTATCATAAGATAAGTAAGGTTTTTAAAGAATAAAATTGTTATTTTGATAAGAGTGATGTGTGAGAAGTGAATTCCAATTGGAAATAAATGTATTTCTTATCAGAATTATAAAAAAAATTAAATGTGTTTAGCGCGTCGATTTGGCGCAATCTGGCGCCATTGAAAGCTTCGAAATTATGATATGTTAGCTGTCAAACACCACTTCACGGGCGCATTTAATTTCTGAGGTGGTATGCATTTCAGGGCGCTACTTTTTTAACAATATAAAACTAATGTATTATGACCATATAAAATTAATTTCTTGTTTTTTTACAGATTTCCAAGTTTTTTCCAATTTTTTTAAAAACGCGTTATTTTTACATAAAAAAAAAAAAAACGAATGAAAAGCCAACTGTACGGCAGAAATTACACAAAACAATTAATTTTAAAGGAGTTTGAGAATAATAATTTTGTATATAAATTAATTCTTTTATTTGCATGTGTTCTACATAAATATGTTTTAGAAATAATTTATATGTATGTCTTTATATTTTAAATTATTTATGATATATATGTGAATTAATTTTGTTTTTTTGCATGTGTTCTACATAAATATGTTTTAGAAATAACTTATTTATACTTATTACTTATAATATTTATATACGTAAATTAATAAACTTAAATAATAAACTTAAATTTGTAATATATTTATTAATTTATTATTACGAATGCATTTCTTTTAACATTATTCACTAATGATTTCTTTTCTTTATGGGTGCAATAGGCCTACAGGGGAACCGAACACCCAAAAAAATCGGTAACGCACCAAATTTTATACCTCGAAGGTGGTGTGGAAATACAATAAAATTAAAAAAATATGTAATTAAAATATGATTTCAAACGATTTTTTAAAATTAAAAGAAATTTAATAAAAAATTTAATAAAGCCCTTATTTGGCTCCATTCTTTGCGCCATTTATAACTTCGTTCCCGAATGCGGCCCTGTGTGTATGTTTGTGTATTAGTGATTCAACACCACTATCAAAAGTACTTCATTTTTGTATAACTACACCGCTTCCTTATATTTTAGTTCTTTGGTAGCGCTACAAAAGCGATAAAACTTTTTCTCTCTGCATTCCGTTTGTTGCTCTTCGGTTCACACAATAGCACTAGCACCATAGTGCAGAAATGAGAGATCGGAACAGAATGGTAGTGGATTGTTTTTCGAGCATAAACCAAAATTTGCTGTGTTGAGGTTTTTACTCGCCATCGCTAACTGAAACCGTACCAAATTCCAGTTCGGTTCTGCAGTTGTTCGTTTAAAAATGTTATTGATTTTGTTATTGCTACTGTTATTGGCGCCAGCGTCTTCCAAAGAAAATTTGTGGGTAGCTGTTAGAATTTACGAATTCGGTGCTGTGGCGAACACTATGTAAAAATGGGTAGCTGAATCCGAATCCGTCGTCAGAATTTCAAAATTGTGTAATTTTTAACCCTATAGGGTTGCCACCTAAAAATATGCTTTTTTTAAAGTTTTAAACACGATCCTACAGTTTTAGTGGGTCGCTGATTTCGAATCTGATGTCAGAATTTTAAAATTCAAGATGGCTGATAGGGTTGCCACCTAATTTTTTTTATTTTTACTAACCCGCTGAAATTTTTAGGTGGCAACCCTAAAGGGTTAAAAATTTCATAATTTTGAAATTCTGACAACGGATTCGGGTTCAGCGACCCATTTTTACCTAGTGTTCGCCCCAGCATCGAATTCGTAAAAATAAAAAAAAATGAGGTGGCAACCCTATCAGCCATCGTGAATTTTAAAATTCTGACATCAGATTCGAAATCAGCGACCCCCTAAAACTGTAGGATCGTGTTTAAAACTTTTAAAAAAGCATATTTTTAGGTGAAAACCCTATAGGGTTAAAAATTTCATAATTTTGAAATTCTGACAACGGATTCGGGTTCAGCGACCCATTTTTACCTAGTGTTCGCCCCAGCATCGAATTCGTAAAAAGAAAAAAAAATTAGATGGCAACCCTATCAGCCATCTTGAATTTTAAAATTCTGACATCAGATTCGAAATCAGCGACCCCCTAAAACTGTAGGATCGTGTTTAAAACTTTTAAAAAAGCATATTTTTAGGTGGCAACCCTATAGGGTTAAAAATTTACAATTCTTAAATCCTGACAACGGATTCGGGTTCAGCGACCCATTTTTACCTAGTGTTCGCCCCAGCACCGAATTCGTAAAAATACAAAAATTAGGTGGCAACCCTATCCGCCATCTTCAATTTTAAAATAAAAAATCATCAATTTTTGTCCAATTAGTCCACAGAATCCTAAAAAGTCCTAATACGATTAGCGTTTCCCACACAAGCTCTTTGAATTATTTGGATACTTTCAAAATGATTGCACAAAGAAACGCAGAAACGAACGAAACATTTGGTACGGTTTTGGTTCTTGTTTACGATGGCGAGCAAAAACCACAACAGAGAAAATAATATTTTGTGCTTTTTCAACACAACTTTTCCATTCTGTTCCACTCTCTCTCTTCTGCGTGTTAAGAGTAGCGCTTGTGATTGAGTCGAAAAGCGATATACGAATGAGGAGGAATAAAGGTAGCGCTTGCTAAAAAATGCAGAACAGATCAAAAACGAACCGGTCGTTAAGATTTTTTTCCATTCCCTGGTACATACACAACATTGATAAGCGAAGCAGAGAAACAAAATTGTGCTTACCCAGTTGGCCACGTCTTTAAGACATCCTCAATGTCTTACAGCCTTATTCATAAACACATTTTAGAGGCAGCGTAACTTTAAACGGGCTTTAAACAAGAAAACGTTATTCATAAACATTTTTCGTAGTTGTTTAAGAGCTACGTAACTTAAACGCCGAAATTGGCGTTTAAAGGTTACGTAAATACAACCATGATTTTTGTTTGTCTTTTCTTTTAATATCAAAGACATGCTCCATATGCGCCCTTTGCAGCATTTTTTTATGCGGCGGCCATTGTAAATCCATAGGAATTATTAATTTTTGTAGAGATTTTCTATAGTTCAGACACAAACCTTACAATCATAAGCAGAAAATGAAAAAATGTTTATGAATAACAATGTTAGCAAGGTTGCGTAGAAGCTGCGTAAAGCCTTAAACAGTGCTTAATTAAACAAGCGTTTAAAGGTTGTTTAAGGAAATCTATTGAATAAGCCTGTTAATGACTAACGTATTCTACGTCTGACCTATGCGCCCGTGTTATCTAACACAGGCTTGAGCTTTTTTGTTAATTTTTTATCAAAACTTTTACACTCCATGGCATATGTCTGTGTAAACTATATTTGATGTTATATAACCTTCATTAATGGGTAAAGTGCGCTGCATACTCTTCTCTTTAATAAAAATGTTCACGCCAGCAAAAGAGAGGGCTCGACTAAATGTCAAATATAGTTGGAAATTTAAACAATTACTTTTTAATGAAAAAAGAGTTGAATGTTTTGTGGACACACCCGTAAGTTTTGTCGTGACAGTGTTTTTATATCCACAAATCCTTCACTTAATCCTTGTTCGAATCCCTTTCCTAATTTGGAAAGGTGTGTTTAAGGTGTGTCTATTTCTTTGTTCCAATCCATATCCTATAAAATATATTTGTACGTTTCTCGCATTGCTCTACTGCTTTAATTATACAATAGAATGATGTTGGAAAATTTCAGAAAAAAATTATCACATAGTTTTAGGCAGCACATAGAAAACACACTTTCTTTGCAGAAGATTGTTTGCTTTTTTTATTTAAATACAGAATATTTAAGAAAAAGTAAGACCTTATTGCACATCTGCAGAGCCTTTCAATTGATACCCCATTTATGAAAATCGCATTTATGGCATAGATTTGATGGTCATCACAAAAAAAGCGTTTGCGTAATAATAATATAGATTTCTGATTAGAAAAATATAGATCATTGATTCATTTCTATTTCTGATCGAAAAAATAACGATCAGTAATAATTTTTATTGCTGATTGGAAAAAATTCCATTAAAAAATAACTTTTACTTCTGCTTGAAAAAAATATCGATCACTTGATCGATGATGAAATGATTTTTATTCCTGATCGAAAAAAAACGATAAAAAATGATTTTTATTTCTGCTTGAAAAAATATCGATAAAAAAATAACTTTTATTGCTGATCGAAAAAATAACAATCACAAAATGATTTTTATTTCTGATCGAAAAAATAACGATCAAATATAATTTATATTTCTGATTGAAAAAATAACGATAAAAAAAAGAGTTGGCTGTGCCGTGGACACACCCGTAAGTTTTGACGTGACGAAGTTTCTTGTTGTTGTTGTTAATGTTGATGTTGATGTTGATGTTGATGTTGATGTTGATGTTAATGTTGATGTTGATGTTGATGTTAATGTTGATGTTGATGTTGATGTTGATGTTGATGTTGATGTTGATGTTGATCTTGATACTGATGGTGATGTCGATGTTGATGTTGATATTGATGTTGATATTGATGTTGATGTTGATGTTGTTTTTTTTTTTTTTTTTTGGATTCGCCCGGAGGTAAGAAATCTTCATAGATACGTATGACCCGCGCCATACGCATGCACGATTTACATTCTAAGAAGTTCCCGGATCAGCCGGACTGAATAGAATGCACCTACGTGCTAAAACTTACCACCTGTTGGCAAATAAAAGCCTTCACTAAGCACAATTGCTTGGCTTTTCAGCGGCCAGAGATAATCTTCTTCTTATAAATACATTTCTGTTGTACACAAAAGTATGAAATAGGAAAATTTCAGAAAAAAATTTATTACAAGTTTTAGGCATTAAGGTATAATATCCGTGTAACAACCAAAAACAGGAGCTGTTTTAAAAAAATTTTTTTAGGTATAAGAAGTTGTTATTTTTTTTAAATTTATACAGGTTGTTATACATAAAAAATACTTTATAAAAATATTTTTTTTTTTAAATACAGTTCTGGCTTTTATATAGAGGGCGCTGAAAATGGCATTGAAAAAAAGACATCCAAAACGGTTCGATGGATATGGCCTTTCCCATGTATCGGAAACAAAAAAATCAAATGACATTTTAAAGCATAGACCTTATATTAAGCATCCCCCCCTACGCAAGACCCCCGGGGTTTTTTTTTAATTATGGCGGAAGTAAAAAGTTCGAAAAAAAGATACATTATCGGGCGCTTTTTAGTTTATATAAAAAAAAACAAAAAAAAAATAGATTCAAAAATTGAACAAATAGATTTCGAGTTATCTATCGAACCGTTTTAAAAAAACTAGTTTCGAGGAAATCGCGTTTAAAGTTTTTTATTTGTTGTATGGAGCTTAGACATAGGTTAACGAAAATCGTTATAACTTCTGTTTTTTAAAAATATCGATTTAAAAATGTGAAAAATTTACACGTATATTATACCTTAAATAGAAAACTGACTTTCTTCGTAGAAGATTGTTTTGGTATTTCTTGGTTAAAAACACGATTTTAAAGAAAAAGCAAGACCCTATTGCACATCTACAGAGCAAGGCCTTTCTATTGATAAAAAAAAATAAATAACTGGCCATTTCAGCACTTGAAAGGACTTTGACCTAGCTTCTTATGATCAATTGTGTTGTGCGTGTTATTAAGTTTGTACACAATTGACCGAGAACCGGACCTACATGCATAACGCCGACTCCGAACGGCGATGAACGGAATGTTCTCGTTCTCAAGAAGCTTTACATGGCATTTTGATTACTCTCTGAGGTTTGCCATTGTCTGCAGAGAGGTGGCGGCCGTACAGAAAAATTATTTTAATTCAAATAATTTTCTGTCGCTGCTGGAGTTCGAACCTGGGTCTCCAAAGTTCGTTGACATAGCGGCCACGCACTTTAACCAACTACGCCACGGACGCCACCTTTCTATTGATACCCTCTTTATAATAATTGCATTTACGGTAAAGATTTGATGGTCATCTCCAGGGCTCGGATTTTGATGACCTAAAAACCATAAAAAAATGACCTTAAAAAAATGACAAAATTACCTAAAGACCTACAAAAATTACCTAAAAACCCCATAAAAAGCACCTTCAAAATTAAAAATTCAGTATTATTTTTAAAATTTATTTTTTATCATTTTTATACATAGCGTTGCAGTAAATTAAAAGGTACATTTTCAGGTTATTAAAATTAAAAGAACGTCGATTGTCTGCCAACATTTTTTTGTAAACAGAAAAACTTCTTTCTACAACTGCACTAGCCTTGTTTCTCCTATTCGTCCAACATGTCGAACATGTGAACGCTGGCTTTATTATGTGCAAGAAAGAGACAAAATTTGATTGCGATTCGAAAATTTAAAAAAAAAAACCAAAAAAGTAAGAATGCCAAATTAAGAGTTGTAAAACTACAATAAAAATTCTTTAAAAATAAATAACAATTAAATGACATCAAAACCCAAAAAAACTCTAAAAATTGCAAATTCCTAAAAATTACTATAAAATATCTTTAAAATCACGAAAAATGACAAAAAAATGCACTCAAAGTAATAAAAATTACCTGAAAACTAAAAACAACGAAGAACGACGAAAAATGATGAAAAAATGTCCTGAAAACTTTTCACATTTAGAATGTAGTAAACATAAAAGGTACTGATAAATAACCAGGAAATGTCTAAGAAGCAGCAGAAAAAAGATGACTTGTCATCGAAATCCGAGCCCTGGTCATCACTTGCGTAATAATAATATAGATTTGCAAAATTTCAAGTCCATATATAAATTTTTGTGGTTTTTAAAGAGATTTTAAATTTTTGATAAAGTCACTTTGTATGGGAGGTAGGCGTGGTTTTTATCTGATTTGGCTCATTTTTGAATTTGATCTTTATTTTTTATATACAAGCTTAAATATCGAATTTCGTGATGATAGCTTGAAAATTACGGCTGTAACCGTCTTAAAAACAAGTGCGTTTTAGGGCACTTTCTTACTCTCACACTTTTGAGTTTTAAAATTTTTGGTACAAAAAGTACGGAAACAGATCTAATGTTGCTTTTTATTGAAAGGGTCTTCTGTTCAAGAATTTTCAGAATTATAATGTTCTTAAACATTTGTTTTTGTGGAAAGAAATTAAACATTTTTTTAAATTTTTTAGGTATATTTTTTGATCTTTAAGGAATATAATTATATTTTTTGTTTGGATTCTTACTTATGTTTGGCATTCATTGCAATTTTTTTGTAAATAAGAAAAAAAAAATTAACGGTTATGATTTCTGCCGATTGAGTATCTGAAAAAATTAAAAGTTTAAAAACTATTGAGTGTTGGAGTAGCTATAGCATGAAGAGAACAAACTGTTTATACCAAAAATAACAAAATGACGGATGTTGATCGAAAAACAAAAATTTGAGGTTAGAAAATCTCTTGAAAATCATGAAATTTGCTACAGATCCAATTTGCACAGCCATTTATCTCTAAATACCAAAAACAGAGCAATCGATTGAGCAGTTTTCGAGAAAATTCGTAAATTCGTGTTGGTGTTGGTGTTGATGTTGATGTTGATGTTGATGTTCATGTTGATGTTGATGTTGATGTTGATGTTCATGTTCATGTTGATGTTGATGTTGATGTTGATGTTGATGTTGATGTTGATGTTGATGTTGATGTTGATGTTGATGTTGATGTTGATGTTGATGTTGATGTTGATGTTGATGTTGATGTTGATGTTGATGTTGATGTTGATGTTGATGTTGATGTTGATGTTGATGTTGATGTTGATGTTGATGTTGATGTTGATGTTGATGTTGATGTTGATGTTGATGTTGATGTTGATGTTGATGTTGATGTTGATGTTGATGTTGATGTTGATGTTGATGTTGATGTTAATAACAAATATGATGTTAACTAAATATCAAAATTTTACATTTTTTCACCCGCGTAAAACCGGGTTTATCAGCTAGTTTATTTAAACCAGTGTCGGCCGACACCTATGCACGCGTGCTTCGTGAAACTTCGTATTTTTACACAGACATAAAACTGGCTGTCGTGCTTTTACATCGACGCTGCCGATTATTCGTAGCAAGAGCGCTCAGTCGATGTTGTGCTTTTGGCTAGTTAACACCATGCTTCTATGCGCGCAATTTATTACGTAATTTTAAAAGCTTACACGTAAAAAAATGTTCAACCAAATGTGGGAATTAGCATATTTTTGCTTTAAAAATTGTTTTGGGGAAGCTAAAACTGAATTTGTCAGAAGAAAGTAGGGTGCGCTATCAGTGCTTTTTTTATTTTGAAGTAATATGCAATATAAATAATATTAGTACTATTAGAAGTCGGTAAAATGTTATAAGTAAAAGATTACTTTCCAAATAAATATGTAATATTGATATTAATAATAATTATATGGATATTGATATTATTAATAAAATATTAATATTAATGTTTTTATTAATTATTATTTACTTCATTTCAATTCACTTTCATATTGCTGCATTCATTTAGAATGCCGCTTAATTTTAATAATAAAAAATTTCCTTAAGACTCCTGCGAAGTAGAATTTTTACAGTGTAAGCCAAAGAGAGATTCTTTGCTCTCACTTGGGCGTACACTACTGCAAAATTGAATGAACTGTGTATGTATTTTTTAGGCCGACACTGATTTAAACCCTTAAATTCACAAGACCCCCGTTTTTACAGAAATTTTTTTTTTAAAAGGTTTTTTTAAAAAAAGATACAATGTGAATTTACCCACATCTAAAATCCCTATTAAAATATATCAAAATAAAAGAAATGTGTTATGAAATTTTTATTAATTCATTATTTTAAAAAGATAAAATTACCAAAAGCTGATGGGAGTGCACACTGTATCTTTAAAGATGCAACCAACTAAAGTGACCCAGTGAGGTGCCAAATGATCGAAATTTTTTCGAACCACTTAAAATCACTAAAGGACATGTTTTGAAAGCAGTCAGTATTTTTTCCTAATCCAAATTATTTATCTGTTCCTAGAAGTTAAACTGTTAAAAATAGTGTTTATTTAATTAAAAAAATTTTTTTTTGACTTTGTACATAATTTTTTTAAAAAGTATGACAAATAGAAGTAAAAACTATTTTTTTATTTAAGTCTTATAATATTTTAAATAATATAGAACCGATTTGAAAAAAATCAAACCAAAAATATAGCCGTAGGAGTTTTTTGAATGGTTGAATCTTGGTTTTTTGAATGGTTTAAAGAAACACGGTGCATTTAAGGGTTAAAAACACCACCCAAAATGAACAGAAACGATTCATTGATTCAATCTAACAGATCTGACCTGACCACCTTATGACAGTTTTAATACTTATCGAAAAATGGAACCTATAAAAAAAACACCCTATACAAATAAACTTGTCAAAATAATATTAAGACATTTTAACTCGGTTCTAATTTTTTGAGTAAAATAAACAACATCTGTTAATTGTTCCATTCAGCGCTTTGTACGTTGAGAGCTTTCGTTGAGAAAAGTTCAGAGCTTTTCGTCTTGAAACATTTGCTTTAGTCTTCCTTAAACACAAGCCAAAAAATAGTCTTGAAACAATTATAGCAAAAGCGCTTTGGGTCTTCGCTTTATATGTCTTTGGTTTTTGTCTTTGATATATGAGCCGTCATGTGCCTTTGCTTAAGAGGGTGTTTAGTATTTATCGCAGCACAGAACCCAATTCTCCGCTCTCAATAACCCAGCAAACACAAGTCAAAGGTGTGAGAATTTTTTTTTTAAAATTTGATTTCAAATGTGATTCTCAAATCATTTTCAAATCGAGAATTAATGTTTGAATTAATATTTGAGTTCGATTTAAGGTTGATTTGAGAAGAAATGTTTTTCTGAACAGTTTGAAAATCACATTTGAAAAAGGTTTGAGATCAACGTTTGTTATCAATTTGACCAATCTCAAACCAATCTCAAATCGATATCAAACGTTTGGCATTTGAGAAATACATTTGATATCAAATCATTCTCAAATCATTCTCAAACCTCAATGTTTGCTGGAAAGATATGTTCAATGGGTGTGCTAGCAGAAATAAATTTGAAGTAATTTCTTGTACAAATGACATATTTGCGAAGCAATGGCTTTATTATATTTCGGGGAAAAAATAAAGACCGACTTTATTTGACTTTGAAGAAAGAGAAAATAATTTTTAATTTTTGCCACGGTACCACTTGAGGTATGTAAAAAAATGAGGAATAGTCCGTGAAATAAGGAAAATAAACAGGCGCCGAAGACTTATTCTTCATCAAGACAATGCGAGTTGCAGGCGGTTTTGAGCACTTAAACATCGAATTAACGGGTCATCCGCAGCACAGTCCCGATTTGGCACCCAATGACTTATTTTTGTACAAAGTCATTGAAAGAAATTTAAAATTGAAAATAATTGAACGTCTAAATTGTACTGATTAATACGATGGCTGCCTCAGAGTAGTCTTACAGGCAAGAAAGTTAAATTTTCGTGGTTGAAAAATGAAATTAACAAGTTTTATCACATGATTGGTGATTTCTTCGAAATTATTTATTCGGAAATTGGAAATTTTCTCCAAAAGCCTTTCATATACAGATTTCACTCTCGATTCATTTGTGATTTTGAGGAACTTCTCTATAGTCACAACAAAGAGTGACCATATAGCAATAATTGTCTTTCAAATTGTTGTTTCAGCAGTTGTCAAAACTATCAATGTCATCTAGCTGTCAAAATATAGTAAGGTTTCACACTTGGCGTTTAACTTGGCCGAACGTGTGGAAGTTATTAAAAAATATTATCGAAATTCCAGCTCAGTTGTAAATAAGCAACGTGAATTTTTTCGAGAAATATCTTAATTTTAATTGGCTCCAATTCTTCGTCCCACATGTCCACAAGGAGTAACAGGTTAATTTTTTATTTTATTCCGTCCATTAGTTACTGCAGAAAGCAGTAGAAAAGAAAAGCGAAAAACAAATTTTGTTTTTCAGCAGCCCGCCATTAGTTAGTTTTCAAAATGTTAAAAATCCGTCATATTGCTCCGAGCTATCCGTCCTATTAAACAATTTGATCATAAGAAGTTCGGTCAAAGTCCTTTCAAGGGCTGAAATGGCCATTATATTACAGATTAAAAAGATATTTAATTTTTTGATTTCAGATGAGATTTTCAGAAAAAACTCTTCCGCCATGGACGCATGTTTGTTGAAACACGTAAATTTTAACCGCGAGGGGGTAAAAATCATTTATAATGATTTTCAACAATTTTTTCAACAATATTTCGACGACGTTTTAAACTGAATTTATTCGAAAGTTTATCAATAACAACAATAAAATCCTACAAGAACAGGAAAACGCACGTTAGCAATTAATTGACAATATTTTTTGTTTACATACCAGAGAACAGCTTTTCAAATGGCGTTTCAAATGTATCCTCAATATACGAGCCAGTGGCGTTCCTAGGCGGGGGGGGGGGGGGGGGGGCGGTCCGCCCCGGGTACCACCATTTTAGGGGTGACAACATATCGATATTTTTTTTTATTTCTCAAACAGAAAGAGAAAGATACAAATAAATTACGTTAAAAAATGTTTGTCCCATTTTGTCGCGTTGAAATTATTTCTAACAATTTGTGTATCAGTAGCTTCACGCGAAAGGAGTTTTTCAAAGCTAAAATTAATGAATACTTATTTAAGGTCTTCCATGTGACAGGCAAGGCTTTCCAATCTTGCTATTTTATCCATTGAAAACGAGCTTGCAAGTAATATTGATTTCGATGAGGTTATTTAAAATTTTGCAGCTCTTAAAGTAAGAAAAATTAGTTTTTAAGAAAACGTCATTAATAAGATTTCTTTGTTTAACCTTATACCTACATATACAAATATGTACCTGAAAATGTAATATATTTGTTCCGTCAGTTTTTAAGACTGCGAAGTTAATAAGTTGTCTTTTTTACCTTATGCCTACATATCGAAATATGTAGACACCTGGAAATGTAATAGTTTTGTTCTGTTTTTTACAAATTCTTATTGTTTGTCATATCGTTTCCTCTGTGCCAAAAACGCCAATGTGAAAACACATGGTTTTTGAGTTTTTAATTGCATCTAGTGCATTTTAATGCAAAGAATATTCCCCAAAAACAAGAAAATCTAATTCGGTCTAGAAAAAATTATAAAATTCCATGCTAAAACCATCTATGTTGATTTTCTGATATTTTTTCATGCCAAAAACGCCAATGTGCACATTTTTTCACTTTAAATATTTCCAATATTAGTAAATAACTTTTTTTTATTTTCCTTTTGGGGATACGTTCAGAATAATTTTTTTCCATCAAAAGTGAAGAAAATCAGTGGTCTTCCTACTTTGTAGCAGCTAAGAATTAACTTTTCTCTCAAGAATGGTACATTTTTAGGATTTAAAAATTCCCTAAAATCGACATGGAGTTTTCTTGACACTTTTTTTATCAGAATACATTGTCCTCACCTTTATTCAAAAATAGAAAAAAAAATCATTGATCTATCTCATCAGTAGCGGTTACAAGCTCAGTTTTAGTGAAAAAATGTGCACATTGGTTTTTTTGGCATAAAGGAAATTAACAATTCTGAAAATTTTGTACATGCGACTCTATAAAAACTTTGGTAATGAAGACAATTGCAAAAGTCCTTCTGCAGTTTATTTTTCAAAGCATTGTTATTGTCTTGAACCAATAATTTCAGAAATTTACCTTCTGACCTGGGAGTTATATGGAAAAACTGAATACATTACGAGAAAAATGCTATTTTTGAGACTAAAATTGAGCTTAAAAGTATTGAGATAGATCAATGATTTTTTTTTTTCTATTTTTGAAGAAAGCTGAGAACAATGTATTTTGATAAAAAAATGGCAAGAAGTGTCCATTTCGATTTTAGTTATTTTTTTTAATCTCAAAAATAGCATTTTTCTGATAATGTATTCAGTTTTTTCCATATAACTCCCAGGTCATAAGGTCAATTTCTGAAATTGTTGGTTCAAGACATTAACAATGCTTTGAAAAATAAACTGCAGAAGGAATTTTGAAATTCTCTTCATTACCAAAGTTTTTACAGAGTCGCATGTTCAAAATTTTCGGAATTTTGTGCACATTTTTTCACTAAAAATTAGTTTGTACCCGCTACCGATGAGATCGGACATTGATTGTTTTTTTCTGTTAACGAAGAACATAATTTGCTGTGTACGTATGAAAGACATTTTTTTGATGGAGCTTTTTTCATGATTTTGAGATTTATTTTAATACAATTTTCAAGCAATAATTGTTACATGATTGCACAAAAAGTTTTTTTTTTAATGTTTTTGTAGAGTAACTGTGGATGTTTCGCTTTTTCTGAGCCATTCGAATCTTTAAACTCAATTTCCCAAAAAACACTAAAATTCACATTGGCGTTTTTGGCATGAAGGGGACGGACGATATGTTGTTTGTTTTTTTTTCGGAAAACATAAAGATAATAATAAAAACACTTAATCTCAACGAATTGGTTTCTTTTTGCATTTAAAAATTTTTTATAGGGGTGACACCATGAGTATCCGCCCCGGGTGTCACCAAGCCTAGGAACGCCACTGATACGAGCACCGAATCAGAGACCTGCAATTATTCATGTTTTTGAGTCATTGGTTGACTAACACAAGAATGAGTATAAGTGGATTTAAGTCAAAGAAGAATTTGCACTCATATCCACTTATACTCGTTCGCTCACTTCACACAAAGCAACAAAGAATAAGTTATCTGCTGATATGAACCGGTGCAGTGCTCAACTCTCTCATTGACTCAATGTATTTATTTTGCATACCGTAATGACTCACAACACCAATAAACACCATGAGTTCAGTGCAATGACTTAAGTACTTAGAATCATTTTTAGTTCAGATTTCTTGTTATTTTAATTTTTTTGAAACAAACTGTAATTGTTTTGCAAAAAGCATACGGCACAATACAAAACAATACTCAACTCATTCATTTTCTCACACGAGAAAGTTAACAAATCAGCAAAAAGAATAAGCAAAGACAAAACAAAAAATTATACTCAACTCACTCATACTTATTTTCCTTTCACATGAACAAGTGAGTCACATAAGATGATTAACCCAGAACCAATAGAGTAATATAATTTGTCGATACACATGTGTGTAGAAGTACTATGAGTATTTTTGGGTTTTGGTGGGAATGAGTCAAAGTATTTTGTTAAGTTGGTATAAGTGCACACTTGCATCAATAGTTATGGCTCATGACTTAAGTATAATAATTTCATTAGTACTCATTGCAGATCTCTGCACCGAATGTGCCTTCTGCATTTAAATTAATGCGCGCATACATGCACCAATCGCTGCGAATACGAATACCATAGAGTATGAGTGGTCGCGGCTATGAATGCCTACGACACAAGCAGGGGCGTACCCAGAAAAAATTTTTGGGGGGGTTATATTTTTATTAGACTTATTAAAATTTTTTTATTCATTATATAATATTTAGAGTATAAAGTCAATTATTCATTTATTTTTGGCCATTGAATTTAATATGTCCTCAATAATAAAATTTAAATTAATTAAGGAATTTAATTTTTTTATAAAATATATTTATTTTCCGACCTATTTAAATACTTTTATATGTTGAATTTTGCGGGCTCAAGGTCCAAAATATTAAAAATGAAAAACTTATTTGTTTTGATTTTTAATTTTTATTTTCCGATATTTCGATCACCGTCGGCAATCATCATCAGGTGAATCTGAAAACATATACAATAATTTTTAACAATTCCTTTCACTTTACGCAACTTTTTATAAAATTTTAAGAGATTCAACCAATTTCATATTAATTTCTATGTGGGGTTTACGTAATTTTCATAAGAGATCGTTAATTTGCAACATGGTCTTTATATTTTAAATATAAGCTTATAGTATATCGAAATTCTTAACGATGGCCCCAAAATCTATGCTGTAATCGTCATCACATACAGACATACAGACATATAGACGGACATGGCTAGATGTACTTGAGTAGCGATGCTCATCAAGAACATAGTATGTAAGTGACCGACAGTAAATTAGACCGATATGACTGCGCAGAGCCAAAAACTACCACATAAAATCAAGAAGATCTCCAAATTGAGCTATTTTATTAGGTTTTCTTATTAATACTCCCAAATGATAAGAATTTTCCAAAGAGAAATCTTTTTAATGCCATAGAGAAAATCTTATTAAAAATTAACAACTACTATCAAAAATTTTTTAATAAGATTTCTTATTGAATGGATGAACTCTTATTAACACTTAACTTTAATAAGAAAATCTTTTTTTTTTCACTCTCCAAAGTTTAAGGAGATACCAGTTAAAACGAATAAGAAGATAATACACCCTTTTGAGAAGTTAATATCATAGGCAATTGAAAATATATATCTAGGTTAAAGGTTTAATAAAATTTAAAAAAAAAATCTTATTAAATCAATAGAATTTCCTTCTTAAATTCACAAAAATCAAGAAGGTAACTTTTGAAATCAATAAGTAAATAACATATTTTTGATAAGAATTCCTAATTGTTTTTAAATGTTTTCTCATAAAATATAATCAGATTCTTCTTAAAATTATGTGGATTGCATAACAAAAAATTGGATAAAAACCATAGAGAAATTTTATTGATTTTCTTCTTTTTTATTAGGTTGTTTTGGCTCTGTGTGACTGCATTTAAATAAAAAAGAAAACTGCTTTGGTAGTCCGTGGAGATGTTTGATGGGGACTGGTTAAGAGCAGATTATTTTGTTTTTTTTTACGTAATAACATAAATTAATAATAATTTTTACTTAAATTTTACTTAATTACACAGTGTGACGACTAAAAAAGAGGGACATCTTGTGAGTCCATCGGCTGTATAAACATAAATACTATAAAATACAAAATGAAGCGTGTAGCGAAGCACATTCCTTAATTTTTCTTTAATTTCATAAAAAAAATTAGTGTTTTTATAAATTTAAATGATAGAATGCTGCATGAATGACATCTTTTTTTCACAAAACTTAATTGTACGTAAAAATACCTTTTCATTGAATCCAAAACCATCAATATCGGTTGAGAATTGGCAAAATGGCGGCATTTTTAACGATTTTTTTTTGTCAGAAAACACTGACTCCCATGTATATGTTGCTTTCGTACAAAGTGCTGTCATTTTGTCAAATCTTCCCCGATTTTGGACATCTTTAGCTCATTGGAAAGAAAAAATGATGAGTAACAGAATTGTTATATGAATGAATGTGTACGAGTGCATTAGACCGTAATGGAAAAAAGTAAGCTGCACACCGTCTAATATGATTTTTTGGAGAAAATTTCGTTCAAGTCTTTCTTCATATCTTCGGCATGTACAGACCTATCTCTTCCAAGAATGATATATCAATGTTTCTATTTCGAGGCGTCCAAATTTTTTGCTCTAAAAGACATTGGGGTCGAGGACCCCTTTCTAGTACTTACCAGATTTCAACTTTTACAACATGAATTAAAAAAATAAATGTCAAATCAAAAAAAGTCTTTTTTAGGCGTTGCCCAAAACCTCAATTCAATTTTTATTTGCATTTTTTTATCGTTTAAATAAAACACAGAACTTTTATAGTGGGTAAGCTTTTACTAAAAAGTCACTTTTATTATTTAAATAAATTTATTAAATTTATTTAACTTTTCACATATAAAAAAGTAGGGTAAGTTTACCTACCATATACTTTCTCGTGGGTAAGAGCTAGAACGGGTTGATTGATCTCAATGACCTTTAGGGCAAAAAAGTTGGACTTCTCGAAATAAAAACATTTATATATCTTTCTTTAATGGCGTTTTCTTTTCTTGGCAAAAAAATCTGCCCTCTGAGAGTGCAGAATATTTTACATTTTGACCTGCACTCAAAAAATGTTGAACTGTTCTTAGTCGAGAAAAGATCAGAAAACATGCAAAATTTTTTCAATGATGTTGTGTTGGCTGTACTGTGAAAAAGCTCATATTTTAATGAAATGTCAATGATAACATTTAATATTTTCCTAACATGTCACTTTTTTGTTAATTCGTCGTCGACGATTCGAAAATCGTCGACCTTGAGAGTGGAAAATTCTGCATTTTTTACAATTTTTTTTCAAAAGTTTCTCACAAAAATGTTTCAGATTATATGGTGTGCAGCGTACTTTTATTTATACACTCGTACACATTCATTCATATAACAATTCTGTTGAAAATAAAAATATGTTTATTCGTTACATAGTAACTTTTATATTTTTCAAAGATCTATATTGCAATGTTCTAGATGTATGTTACTCATCATTTTTTCTTTCCAATGAGCTAAAGATGTCCAAAATCTGTTAAGATTTGACAAAATAACAGCACTTTGTACGATAGCAACATATACATGGGAGTCAGTGTTTTCTGACAAAAAAAAAATCGTTAAAAATGCCGCCATTTTGCCAATTCTCAACCGATATTGATGGTTTTGGATTCAATGAAAAGGTATTTTTACGTACAATTAAGTTTTGTGAAGAGAAGATGTCATTCATGCAGCATTATATCATTTAAATTTATAAAAACACTAATTTTTTTTTATGAAATTAAAGAAAAATTAAGGAATGTGCTTCGCTACACGCTTCATTTTGTATTTTATCGTATTTATGTTTATACAGCCTTATTTTACGTGAAATTCTACTGAAAAGAAGTGGAATTTGTTTTTCATTTCCAACAAGGCAAATAGCTGTAAAATTCAATGAACGTCGGCACAACAAAAATCGAACCCTTCAACTTTAAAAACGAATTAAAAAAAGTTGTGACGACATTGAGAGGTCAGACCAAGTGCGATGGACTCACAACATGTCCCTCTTTACGAATTTCTATAAAGTTTGGTTGTGCCTTTTTTTTTGGTCGATTTCGTCACACTGTGTTACTTATTACACTGCATCTTAAATTTTCGTAAAGATTCTTAAGTTTTGTAGAAAACAAAAATTCAAAATCGACTTATACCCGGGTACTCGGGTATAAGTCGGGTAGCTCGAAATACTCGAAAATACCCGGGTAGTCCGGCTGCTTGAAAAGCTCGGAAATCGAGAGTTCTAGTTTTAACTTCATATCAAATTGAAGCTGCTGCCATAGCGGAACTTGACTTTACAGAGAAAAACTGCATAGTAGAACATGTATGCGAGTCAGAGCCATGCATGAATATATTCGATAAACGAATATACACTACTTCACTTTTGTTCACTAAAAAAATTTTTTGAAAATTGACGACAATTGTTATAAATTTGAAGAATTTTGTGTTTAAAAAATAGCTTGCAACAAATTTCGTCAAAGTAAGAGCAAATGTTCTTTAAACTTTTGAAAAACATTTGAAAAAAAGGCAAGTTATGAACACATTTTGTTCAATTTTAAGTTAATATTTTTTTTTTGAGTGTAAGAGTACAATGCAAGCGAATATATGTAAACAACAGATCGTGTAGTAAAGAGAAAATCAGCGCATGAGAATAACTGCTAATTCGTTCTCTGTTCTCTCACAACACACCTCTTACGCGGATCTGAATTTGTGAGCTGTGATGTTTTGTTTCTTAAAGCTGGATTCACTGATAACCTTCAGCATGTTTTTTGCGCAAGCTCTATTGCTCTCAACAAGAGAATGTGGCAATTTTGATTCACTGACATGTAAAACATTCTGCAAGTTTGTGGTTCTTTCATTGTCATTCAGCATTGCCAGATGCAATGTTCCTTTATTATAAAGACATGAAAAATAAAATATGCCTATTTCAACTTGACAAACTTCATTCTGGCAGTTCCGCTCAAAAACATTCAGCAAGAAAATTAAAATAAAGTTAATCCATGGTATAATAATACATGGTAGCATTGACAGTTGCTTGGGAAATCATATACTGTCAAAAAATATACTCAAAAAGAGAGCTCTCACAATCCGCCATTGAAAACACAAGCAATGTTGAAAACGTTGAAGTGAAAAAAAACAACAACCACAGCAGCTGCTGATGTATTTCCACAAAAAGCTGTTTTTGACAATTTATGTTTTCCTGTTGAAGAGAAAATAAGCAGTTGTCAATGCTACCATGTATTATTATACCATGAAGTTAATCAAGTTCAAGAGATGCAGCAAGTTTTTGTTACTCTCTCATTGAGTGTGGGAAAAAATAGAGCGGATAAACTCCATATAAAAAAACTTGAAAAACATGCTGAAGGTGATCAGTGAATCCAGCTTAATCGAATATTTGATAAAGAATGCTAATATTCAGCAATGCACTATGGTGCAGGCGCGGATCCAGGGGGGGGGAGTTTGGGGGTTCAAACCCCCCCCCGAAATTCTAAAAGAACCTGTATTTAAATGTGATGTACTGATGTTTATTATGTAGGCTAAGAGTACCAAAAAGAAAAACGTTGCTAAAATACTGAAATCACAAAAACACTGCATTTTTTGGATAAAATGTATCCAAACACCACACAGCTTTAATTTAAAAACCCACAGTTTCGATAGTATCGGAAGTGCAGACGTAAAATTGCTTTTTATACAGTAATGGAGAATAAATCCGGTTTTTGTAGTTTTTATTTATTTTGATGTTGGTTTTATGTTGGCCTTTTAGATTTGTATTCGGGTCAAATAAACAGAGAAATAACTTTTATTATTATAATTATCTTTACCCCAGCGTCAGCTTGTGGTATTTAACACAAAAAAATAATCCTGAGCACCACACAATCATATGGAGTGAATATGGAGTGAAATGTGGATGGCTATTTTTTCGTGGCAAAGTTTTTCCAATAAGTGGAATAATTCTTTCACATATTGCAGCAAAACACGAATTAAAACCTTCTTTTGAAAAACCAAAGGCTCGAAATAGATTTTAGACTAACGGTTTCTTGAGCAAAGTTGAATTTGCTCCGTAGAACATTATCCACGCCTACGAATTTTTGAAAAAAAAATTAACCCGCTCTAATGTACACTCTAAACGATTTCTGTTGAATTTAACGACGATAATCGTCGGCAGCGCTTTTCTGACTAATAGTGTCTAAATTTACACATGCACATTTGTAAACATTTTTTGTTGGATATTGCATAGAAAATGTTTAACGATTTACGCAACTTGTGTGTAAAAGTTGAAACTCTTCGTGGTTTTTTTTCAACAAAAGATGTGTAAAAATATGAACCTTCCTTCGTATGATTGCTCTATTTCATTACTCTTGCGTAAATAACAGTAAGTAATAAGTAAGGTATAGAATGTTTTTTTGTTTTATAATATATTTTTGTATTCAGTAGTATTAAATACAAATTGTAGTTATGTGAAAACATATGTTAACTCAGGTAGCTTATTATCACTTTAAGCTTTAATTCATTTAAGAAAATGATAATTAATTTTATAATTAATTTATAAAAAAATAATTGAAATAATGTTATCACTTTTAAAAAAATAAAAAAATAATTAAATAAAAATAGAATTAGAAAACTTTTAAATTAAACTTTCCAGCTTACTAATAATTGTATTGATTTTTTTTTATACTATTGATGTTTTTTTTTTGTTTTGCCTCGAACTTGTTATTTTAAATCACGTTGATTTAGTTCAGTGATACCAAATCTTCTTCCGTGAATGAAATTACACATTTCATGTTCACCATTACACATTTACGTGCAATTTTGCACATTTGTGATATTTTAAATTTTTACACATTTTGAGTTTAACATTACAATTTTTTGTGTAGTAATTTGAACCTTTTTTGTGTAAATTTAAATTTTGCAAATAAATTTTCTGGTTATTTTCATTAAATGACACCAGAAGATAATAATTTTAGGCAACAACAGAAAATTCAACACAAATTTACGGTTATTTTGATAGTAAATTTCAACAAATAGTTTAGAGTGTATATAAAGGGTGGTTAAATTTTAGGGCCGATGTTGAATATAAACCACACCTAAATGTCAAGTTTTTTTCTGCATTTCATTTGACATTTCTCAATTTCAGACTAACTCAATTTGAACCGTTAAAGTTATTTAGGCTATCGAGCACTTCGTGATTTTTTTCGGTCAATTTAATCGTCCAAATGTGCGTACAATCGGAAAAATCGTGCAAAAATTTGAACAAACCAGGTCTGTAGGAGATGTGAAAACACCAGTGCATGCTCGTACAGCTCGTACTGCAGAAAATATTGCTGCTGTTCGCGATAGTGTGGCTGAAGAGCCGTCCACCTCAACTCGTCGTCGTGCCCAACAATTGCACCTCTCACGCTCGTCGTTGATGAACATTATGCATAAGGACTTGCATTTACACGGTCAGAATGGTGGCAAGAAATGGCAACAGTGGATGATAAATTTTCGACGAAAATCATCTTCAGTGATGAGGCACATTTTCACCTCAGTGGATTCGTCAATAAGCAGAATTGCCGCATTTGGGCGCATGATAATCCAAGAGTGATTGTCGAAAAACCAATGCACCCACAAAGAGTGACTGTTTGGTGCGGTTTATGGGCTGGCGGCATCATTGGGCCGTATTTTTTCCAAAATGAGGCCGGTCAGACAGTAACTGTGAATGGTGTTCGCTATCGTGAGATGATAACGAACTTTTTATGGCCCGAATTGGAAGATATGGATGTGGACGATATGTGGTTTCAACAGGACGGTGCCACTTGCCACACAGCTAACGAAACAATGGCTCTTTTGCACGACAAATTCAATGGCCGCGTTATCTCACGTGGTGGCGATGTCAATTGGCCGCCAATCATGTGATTTGACACCGTTGTACTTCTTTCTTTGGGGTTATTTGAAAGAAAAGGTGTACGTCGATAAGCCAGCAACAATTCAAAAGCAAAGGATGAGATAATTCGGCACATTAACGGCATAGAACCTCACTTATGCCTCGGCGTCATCGAAAATTTGGACCATCGGATGGAGGTGTGCCGCTGAGGTCGCGGCGGCCCTTTATCCGATATTTTGTTCCATGCATAATTGGTATGGTTATACCAATATTATCATAATAAAAAGAAATGACAATAATTTCTTTAATAATTTGTGTTTTATTCAAAATCAACATCGGCCTTTAAAATTTAACTACCCTTTATATATATAACGTACATAAATATTTTTGAAACCCCCCCCGAAATATATTCCTGGAACCGCCCCTGCTATGGTGCACTGAAAAAATGTTAGCGAAGTGTGTTTAATTTGTGTTGGTGATTGATGAGTTGATGTTAAAAGCAAAATCATTGCGACTTTAAATTAAATTTCAATAAAAAATATATTTTTAAATCAAATTGAAGCATAATCATTTTCTGTTTGACCTTTTAATGAATTGTAACTTTAATTTTATTGTGAATAAAATAGTTATTAAATTTTAATTTTAAGTTTTCGAAAATTGTTCACAAAATGCATAACTGTCTACATTATTTAAAACATTGCCAAAACATACATATATATGATGGTATATTGCTTGCATTCCATATTAAAATTCTCGCATAACAAGAGATGTTTGCGCATAAAGAAATATGCACAAAATATTCAGTGTATGAATACAGTATTTGCGTTATTTTTTATTACTTTATCCGCTTCTTATTAGTATAAGTACAGCAGTGTACTCTCTTCGTTTCCTAAAACAAAAATTTAATAACTGGTCATTTCAGCCCTTGAAAGGACTTTGACCTAGCTTCTTATGATCAATTGTGTTGTGCGTGTTATTAAGTGTGTACACAATTGACTGAGAACCGGACCTACATGTTTAAAACCGACTCCGAACGGCGATGAACGAAATGTTCTTGTTCTCAAGAAGCTTTACATGTCATTTTGATTACTCTCTGAGGTTTGACATTGTCTGCAGAGAGGTGGCGGCCGTACAGAAATATTAGCTGTTGGGATTCGAACCCGGGTTTCCAGGTTGGTTGACATAGAGGCCATGCACTTTAACCAACTACGCCACGGACGCAACTTTGTTTTCTACTTGCGCATAATACCAAGATAGAGTACGTTCACATATGAGAACTTTAGAAAAGCGATGAGAGTAAGCTTTTTATTCTACAACATGCGAATATATTCCAGTAGGCGGAAAAGCATACTTATGCAGGGCTCTTATGCGTATACAGAGCTTTGTTTAATAAAAACAATAAATAACACCATAAAAAATAGCTTAACACATTACAACTTAAATAAATAATGCTTTACAATTTATAATTGTTTTACTTTATACATTTCATTTTCTTTTTATTCATTCATTTGGGGGAGGTTTTAACCCCCAAAACCCCTACCTGTGTTCGCCCCTGGACACAAGAATACCCAACAAAGCGGGACATGAGCAACATTCGCCAAAAGCAATGAATATCCATGCTTTTATATCCATTCGCACAAAACAAATGGTAAATACATATTAAAGCAAAGGAAAACAAACAACACAAAGCGCTGCTAGAGAACGACAGAGAAGTATAAAAACAACAAAAATTCATGCAGCAGCAAACACTCGAGTGTTAAGCGAAACATCCGAATGTCTGCATTGTCTGGAGCAGAGATGTGATTTGGTGGGATTTCGGGCTCATTTTGGGATATTTGCCCTATTTGAGAACGTGTGGGATTTCCGATGCTTAGGTGGGATGTTCTACTGTGTCGTAATTTTTAACAGTTTAAATTCTTTATTAAACTGGTTGGCTTTTTTTAATTTTTTTTTTTTCAAACCACTTTTTTGTAATCTTTTACAATTGTTCGTTCAATTGGTGTTTCATTGATTCTATATATCTAAGAAAAGGATATGTATATTCAACAAGGCCATAACTTGATTTTGGTTGAATGCATCTGCTATTCATCTGCACTGGTTTTAAAAGGAGGAAAAAATTGCCTGATGAATGCGAAATAGTTTTAAGAGATATAGGAATATAAGAATATATCAGAAAGTCCCTAAAGCTCAGCCCAATTAACAGAGTTCAAGCAATCTTTTTAACTTTTCCAGTATAAAAAAAATTACATCTCCGTTAGCTACAAGATGGCTTACTATGCAGCCTTGCATTCTAGTTTGCCAGAAAATAAGAGTGTTTTACAAAATTTTTTTTGTTGTTTTTGTATGGCATGTGGTGGCCGTGGCGTAGTGGGTAGAGTGCGTGACCCATACGCCAGAGAACCCTGGTTCCATTTCCATCTGACACAAAGTTTTTTCAATTGATTTAATTTTTCTGTCCGGCCGTCACCTTTCTGCAGACAGTGGCAAACCTCAGAGAGTAAATAATGCCATGTAAAGCTTCATGAGAATATGCACATTAGCCGTTCGGAGTCGGCATAAAACTAGTAGGTCCAGTTCTCCATCAATTGTGTTCAAACATTTAATAACACGCACAACAAAATTTGATCATAGGAAGTTCAGTCAAAGTTCTTTCAAGGGCTGAAATGGTCAGTTTATTTATTTATATTTTGTATGAAGTAAATTTTTCAGAAAGAAAAAAAAAAGCAAAGAGAAACCAAGAAATATTAAATAAGTCGTAAATAATAGTATATTATTATTTTTTAAAGAATTTATTCGTACACTTTAATAGATTTAATGCTTTATTTCAAGCAAATGAACTACTAATACATTGTATTTATAAAGAGTCCAAGCAGATGATACTTATTTTAAAAAAAATTTTTTAAATAAGGGCACTGTAAAAAAAATTCAATCAGAACAGGAATTAACCAATAAAGGCATTGTAAATACTACAACTGAGTTAACTCCTAGCCAAATGTGTTTTAAAAACAATTTTTTGAAAGAAGCTGAAGAGAAGTTGTCCTCAGATGAAATTGTCAAAGTAAAAACAAATTGCGGAAATTTTATAGAAAATGTATTGCTTCATAAATTTCCGATAAATGATAAGTTTTTTGAAACTTAACAGTTTTTAGACCTTAAAGTTGCTTAAGAGCAATTTTCTCTCGAATTTGTAGAGGTAAATAAGTGTTCCCTGGAGGATGAATACAATGGACCACCTTTTTTTTAATGACCAAATCGATTATTCTTGTTGTATATTTTTGGAAAACTATTTCAAATCAGCAAAAAAATCAGAAAAACGATATTGGTATATATTTTGGGTGGGATTTTTTGAGGGTTTTTTGTGTCATTTTGGTGGGATGAACAGGTTTAAATCGGGATGCGATCGGGATTTTTTACTAAATCAGAATAACATCACTGGTCTGGAGGCTGCCTTTGTATATATTCGCAATCGTTACAAACTGTTGTTTGAGAACTCGAGCGGTATGCGTGCATTAATTTTTGTGTGCGATTTTGGCTGACGACGATTGTTATTCGAGTGGCAAAAAATGACGATTGGTCTTGTGCAAATCTTTGTTACGCTGCGGCCACACGAGACAGTGTTCCCAGATTAGGGGATTTTCCCCTAGATTTAGGGGTTTTTTTCCGGTTACGTAGAAAATTTAGGGGTCAAAAATCTTTAGGGGAAAAGTTTAGGGGATTTTAATTTTCTGTTAGGGTTTTTTGAGAATTTTTAGTGGTTTCTAAAAGAAGAGACAGCATCAACTATAAACTGTTTTTTTTTTGCATTTGATGCACCCTTTTGTGTTCTATTTTTCATTTTGTTTTAGCTCTTAAAAAGTTTATTTTGTCAAAGTGAGTCAAAACAATTGCGTACCATCGAAACAATGCTGCTGATTGTTTGTCGAATGAGCGAAATAGCACCAGAATATGTGTGAAACATGAGGCTGTTTTAAATTCTGACGACGAGAAAGCATATATTTAAATTTGTTTTTTTTTTTTTTTGTATTTTTTAATGACTTAAATACTATTGAATGTGTAACAACCAAAAAAAAATGTTCAAGTATGTCTCTAAATTTATTAAGCAGTTTTTATTTTACTAAAAATTAGTAGAAAAAAATCTAAATAGTTCAACCTAATTACAATCGAAGAATTATACTTTCATAAAATATAGTATATCTGCCTTATGTTTCTTAAAAAATTGGCTGCGCAAAGTTGCGCATAAGATAAAACACTTCATTTAAAAAAAAAGCTTAAAAAACAAGTTTTTGTCAAAACGCACTAATTTTCAAAACAAATTCTGTTATAAAACTAAAAGATGTTTGTGAAAGATGTGTTTGTGTTAATTAACAAAGGTACTTAAAATTAGTAAGATATATTATTGTTTTCTCCCGCCTTTTGCCATGTTTCCGTCTGTCCGATTGTTTGTCTGTTATGGCGATTATAGCTCTTATACTGAAGCGATCTTAATGAAATTTAAAATATGTAATTTCTTTATTACTTGAGTTTGTTTTTTAAGTTCCTCCTTACAACTCTCCTTACTATAGTTCCTCCTTACTATGTACAAAAAAACTAATGTGATTGTTTTTTTAGTCCAAAAATTTATTTTGATATTTATTTACATCAGTTCAACAAAGTATTCAATAAATTTAACTAATTCAAAAAAATTTTAGGGGTGTTTTTTTATTTTTAGGGAGAAATTCAGCAAATTTTTTCAGATTTAGGGGAAAGAAGCTCAACCTATCTGGCAACACTGACACGAGATAGTATTGTCATGACAATTTCAGGCCCGCCTTGAGCCTTGCGTGTTTAGCTAAATCAATGGCAATAGGCTGGACCGTCTGACATGATCAGCAGCAGTGTTAATGCCTATGAAGGAGTAGCAATGATCCGAAAAATAATTTGTTAGCACGGGGATAGTCCTTGTCCTGACAAAAGCATGAACACAAATACATTGATAAAAAGCATGTCTTTAGAGAGCGTAAAACGGTTGTTTTAAAAATGGGCGGCAGTAAAATACTGCAAAACTGTGGGATTGTTTGTGCAGTACACGGTGAGCCACTAGAAGAGTCTGACAGCCTAGTTAAAGTAGGCGATGATGTGTGTATATGGTAGAGCTGTATAACTGCGAAGTTTTTAAAAGTGCGTAAGCGTGAAGATTATCGGCATGAAGAGACTCACCTAGGACTACTTCCCCTAGGGTGGTCTCGGATTGTTAGGTGAATTTACGGGCGTGATGAGTCCACTTCTGCCAAAAGGGGTCTCAGAGCGTTCAAGGTGAATTTGGGCACAAAGTAATCTTGACCCCAGTAAGAGGTTATCGGGATGCTCAAGGTATTTTGTATTACTGTGGTTGCCAACGCAGTGATGCAGAATTGGTGATGCTGGACAGGCTGTTGGACGTCTTTTGGTGACTGAAGGATGATTGGGTGTAATAAGTGTTGAATATTATTATTCTTCACAGTCATGCGTGATACGCTTTATGTCAGTGTGTGTGATTGCTATGTCGGGGCAAATCCTTTAGCCCAGGAGACTATCGTGGGCTGGCCCTTCGCGGAGTTTCGTGCTGGCTGTGGTAGCACAATGTCGCGTGCAGGTCTGTGATGATCGGTGTGGAGTTGCACTTGCTTACAACCGGGTGACAATGCCCTCAAATTGTCAGAGATTTTAGATCGGTCTCGATTTCTACCAATAAATGTGGAAGGTGATAACACTAGCCTTCCATGATTGGTACTATGGTCTCTTTATCGGTATGCAATCCATACAGGCTATTTATTAAATTAAATATGCTTAAGTGTGGTGGTGGAACCGTTATTGAGACTATTAAATAGGGCGTTGGTCGCGTCTGGGTTCAAGGAGTTGGGTTCGGTGGATTGTCGGAAGGACGCTAATGAAACGTAGCTGGGTTAGCGTCCGGAAGATCATCTGATTGGATGGACGTTAATTACCATACGTTGCTATATTGGCGTTCCTGAAGATTAATCCACTAGATCTCATCTTCTTGAACCCAAAGACTCCTTGTGCCAAGGGGCACCGTAGAATTGAGCCGTCAAGGCAGGTGTCTACGTTAAACACAACCAGATGTTTTCTGTCATGACAATTAGAATTAAGCCCATACGGCAGGTGTCTGCGTTACATAAAATGGAATTTCCTTCTGTCATGACAATTGAAAATACGTATATTCTGTCAAATCGTTGTCGGCAGCCAAGCAATTGTCGATTGTGACGTAGGTGGCCTGACAAAAGCATGGCAATAGCATGGCACATGAATGGGATTTCATTATACAGTACTTTTCGCTTAAAGCAAACTTCAAGGGACCGGGCAAAATGGTTCGTTTTAAACGAAGTTCGCTTTAAATGAAGACTTGAATTAATCAATTGTATGTGCACATTAACTCCTTTGTAAATTTATTAAAAACATGTTGAGATGTTTTAATTTAAGAAATTTATCTTTAAAAAAATCAGTTAGCTTAGTTCGCTTAGTAGCCATATTAGTTTCAGTTAAATACACTTCCACTTGAGCCAAGTGGTCAAGAATTTGTTGTGGAGTGTCGCGCGACTGAAGAAAATTTCTTACATAGCTTACGCTTCACACTGCATCCACGTCAGTTGCGACTTGGATTGGCTCTACGTTGTCTATATCGTCGCCAAGGTCGTCTCCACCAGCGCAAACACACTGTACAATAGCTTTTCGTCCAATTTTTCCGTATTTAAAAGGTCGTCATCAAAACATATGTAATCGTGTTCCAGCAAACAAACATTACACTTGGGGAATTCCCGGATTGGAGACAGGAAAAATTAAACACTGTGTGTTACAGTGTTGTCAGAGCAAACATTATTTTTTACATAACGGCACTTTTTGGTTCGTTTTAACCGAAAAATAAACAAGTTTTGCATGCAAATAAAGTTCGTTAAAACCGAAAGTTCGCTTTAAACGAGTTCGTTATAAGCGAATAAAAATGCATGGTTTATTGGAATAAAAACACGTACTTTTGAAATTGGTTCGTTTTAGGCGAAAGTTCGGTTCAAACGGGTTCGCTATAAGCAAAAAGTACTGTATTTATAATTTCTCTGTGTCGCTGTAACCATGGTGTAATTAAAAAGGTGAACGTGGCGTTTACTTATTTCTCTACGGTTGTCATAAAGTTTCGAGAAAGTAAGAAAAAAAGAGACAAACTGCGGAAATGTGTCAAATCGCTTGCACTCAATAAAAAATTGTAATAGATTGTTTTGCAACTTTTGCTTAGAATTTACCATCAGCTGTTTTTGACAAGGGTAGGTAAAATTTTTTATGAGAGAAGTAAAAAATTATTGATTACCTTCTTAATTACACCATGGCTGTAACCATCTCTAACCTAAAATTTTTGGCATAATTGAAGATTGGATGGCTCATGGATGGCACGAAGATTGCCGGCACTATTCGAAACACAATCCACTATTTTAATTTAATTTATTTGTTTTTATTTATTAATTTTGTCAATTTACACAGAATTTGCGCCAACTTCAGTCTTTTTTTTGTGCACCAACCGATTATTTACGTCAATTTCAATACAAACGTCAAATTATTGCCAATGTTATTGCCAGCCTATTTCATGCTGACGACTGCCTGGCAATAGATTAGTAATTGCCAGTGCCTGGCTTGCTTGTATTGGTGAAAAAGTGTGAGTGTATTGTTATTATCATGACAAAATTGTCACGTGTGGCCGCCGGGTTACATACTTACATACATTAACCTTGAGGATTTAATTTTTGGAATGAAGAGTTTAGGGATTTTGAATTGGGGATTTGATTTTAATCTTGGGGATTCTGTTTTTTGGAGACTTATTTTCAAGGGGAGATTTTGAGTTTGGGGATTGAATTTCTGGGGCTTTTGAGCCTATCCCTTTTCGTGTGTAAATAGTCCATGAAAATACCGAAAATAGTTCATTTTGAGAGATGAAAAACCTTAAAAATCGAAAATATATTTAATGGAATAGTTTTTGGAACATTATGTTTTTTACAACTATCTAGCTTCTTTAGATAGAATCGCTGTACTCGTATTACTGTAAAAAAAGAGTTGGCTGTGTCGTGGACACACCCGTAGGTTTTGACGTGACGGTGTTTCTTTACCTATGGATACACTCCTATTTCATGTCCAAACTCTTGTTGTAATCCATGACCAAATCCTTGACTTAATAAAATATACCGAATGCCTTTCCTAGTTTGGAAAGGTGTGTTTTAGGTGTGTCCTAATTGTTGTCCTAATCCATATCCTAACATAATTCATGTCATGTTGATGATGTTGATGTTGATGTTGATGTTGATGTTGATATTGATGTTGATGTTGATGTTGATGTTGATGTTGATGTTGATGTTGATGTTGATGTTGATGTTGATGTTGATGTTGATGTTGATGTTGATGTTGATGTTGATGTTGATGTTGATGTTGATGTTGATGTTGATGTTGATGTTGATGTTGATGTTGATGTTGATGTTGATGTTGATGTTGATGTTGATGTTGATGTTGATGTTGATGTTGATGTTGATGTTGATGTTGATGTTGATGTTGATGTTGATGTTGATGTTGATGTTGATGTTGATGTTGATGTTGATGTTGATGTTGATGTTGATGTTGATGTTGATGTTGATGTTGATGTTGATGTTGATGTTGATGTTGATGTTGATGTTGATGTTGATGTTGATGTTGATGTTGATGTTGATGTTGATGTTGATGTTGATGTTGATGTTGATGTTGATGTTGATGTTGATGTTGATGTTGATGTTGATGTTGATGTTGATGTTGATGTTGATGTTGATGTTGATGTTGATGTTGATGTTGATGTTGATGTTGATGTTGATGTTGATGTTGATGTTGATGTTGATGTTGATGTTGATGTTGATGTTGATGTTGATGTTGATGTTGATGTTGATGTTTATAAATCTTGCTTTTTGTACTTGCTTCTCCATTGGTTGTGCTTTTCCTTGGTGCATTAACTTGGCCTTAGCTGCATGCAATTAATCCAGCCAAAGTGATGCATATGCGTCACACTAGGCGGTTCCCTGAGGGGCTTCATGACGCCCTTCATTTTCGTTCCTTAAAATTTAGCGTTACGCCAGTTGTCACAGAGCCAAGATTCAATGCAACGTTTTTTTATGGTTGTAGCATTTTTACTGCATTATGTGGTTGCCACCCTGAAATCATGACGATAAGATTTTTTTTTTAATTTAGTTTTAAGGCGTAATAACAAATCTATACTGTCGTAAAACAAAATTTACCGCAGCACGTCTCCTGAGTGAGTAATAATTCCATGCGACGATATTACTACATTTCTGTTACATAAGCTGCTATATTCACGACTTGGTGACGTCAGAATTTTATTTTTTATTTTTGTCGTAAGGCCAAGTATAAATCCTGCATTTTCTTTTTCAAACATTTATCGTAGCTTAATACTCACCGAGTAAAAATTCAATGGAACGCCGCCGCATTAACGTTGCATTGTCATCTTTGAGTGGCTCTCTTTGGGTCTCCATGACGTCAGACATTTTTTGTCTAATTTTGTTGTGAGGGCTTAGAACAGGCCTTTATTGGCGTATCATATTTTTGATCCTAGCACTCACACTCAAAAAATAAATAAAAAAATAAATAACTTGTAATTTCAGCCCTTGAAAGGACTTTGACCTAGCTTCTTATGATCAATTGTGTTGTGCGTGTTATCAAGTTTGTACACAATTGATTGTCTGCATTGTCTGCAGAGAGGTGGCGGCCGTACAGAAAAATTATTTTAATTCAAATAATTTTCTGTCGCTGCTGGGGTTCGAACCCGGGTCTCCAGGTTCGTTGACATAGAGACCACGCACTTTAACCAACTACGCCACGGACGCCACTAGCACTCACACTCAGCCAGCAATAATTCTATGTAACAATTGTAACATTTTCAGTTGTGTTGCCTTAGCAGCTCCCACCGTGTCCCGATGACATTTTTAATTTTTGTTTTGATTTTATAATAAAGTCAAATATTAACCTCTACGGTTGTACCATCTTTTTAATATTAGCTCTTATGATCAGTGAGTAACAATTCAATGCAACGCCGATGAATTTTGAAAAAATGCATTTTCCAACTTTTTTGAAACCTGCGCGGTAAAACGTTACTTCGTCATGTGAAGAAAATATGAGTAACGAGTTCATTAAAAAATTCAAAAATGTACTATAGGGTCTTTCAACAAGAGCTGTTATTTTAAATTAGAAAAAAATTACGGCGTTTTTCATGGTCTAAAGCAGGGGTGCCCAAAACTTTCTTATGGAAGTGCAATCAACAATACACATAAAATCCGACAATCTTTCTTAAACGAAATCCTACGTTAGACACCAACAAAATCTACGTTGAAGATCACTGTCATTAAAATGTATCAAGAAAGCATACGATAGTGTTGTTGCTTGCACTTCGGTATAGGCCACGAAAAACGATAAAAAAAAGACAAATTTGTTTGTGTACTCTGTATTGCTTGCTGCGGAGTGCTGTGTGTGTATTAGAATGCATAGCCTATGCCTTAGTGTTTTTACAAAAACAAATGTGCACCAAGTGCATAGGGCTTGGGCACCTCTGGTCTAAAGGCTTAGATTCTTATGTCAACTGTACCTTATAAGCATGTAGGTCAAGATCTTTATGCAAAACATGGTGCAAAGTGGCTGTGGATAGTTCGAGCTCCTGTGATCATCTCGAAATTGAAAAACTTGGCTCTTCAGCCACACTCTTAGCTACAGCTGCTATATCTTCAGTTAATCTAGCTCAAAAAGCACGAGTAGGGCTCTTTGCATCACTAACTTGTCCGAAACGTTGGAATTTGTGTTAATTTCAGCACTGTAGCTGTGCGAGAAGGCGAACTTGTCGAATCGTATTCGCGATATTTTCACGCGATATGTCAACGCTTTGTTCGAGTGTGTATCAATCCATAGGTGAAAATCTCCCACTTTTTCTTTGTCAAACGTACTTTGTTCAAAGATCCTATAGAAACGTATTATTTATGACTCATTTGGGAACAAAAATTTTTTTTAATAAAAAAGTGATCATTGTATGAAATTTAATGAACGAAAGACAATTCCAACTTCAAAATTGAGAGGGAAAAAGCACAAAATTTTCACTTTTTGCTTAAACTTCGATTTTGAGTAAGAATTGAGTGAGTAAATTTATCGTAGAATAAGCTACTTTTTTTAACAATTTATGCCACTTTGTCAAACAATTGTTGCCCTGTCAGAGCCCTCTCAGAGCACTCTTTGTTTAATTTTGCTCTACTGTGCGTGCTGCCTAAGCTGTGTGGAGAGTGCGACATCGCTGCATCGCTATTGGCTTGAGCTAATGCTCAGCAACAATGGCGCACAATGGCGCATGTTTATTGGTGCGTACCAATGTGTGTGTGTAGCAGACGCCGCCGATTGGCTCAGAGCACTGAGCTCTGTTCATTGGTCAAAAAAAGGTTGTGCTCTCTACTAACTGCATGCTATGCAAGAGAGAGTGCCGCAAGATTATCGTTTATCGTTTTTAAGAGCGCAATTTTTAAGAGAGCGGTTGATGCCAAGAGCATAGCTGAAATAAGAGCAAGCAAGTGGTGGTGCTGCTGCTGCTGCTTCAATTTGATGTTGTTGCTGTTGGGGTGATGCTTAAATTTATAATTTAACGATTTTAATCGTTGTTTTGATGCTTAAAACTATTATTTAAGTTTTTTGCAATGATGCAGAGTTTTGTGTAAATCTTGTTGTTGTTGGTGTTGTTGTTGTTGATAAACTGTTAAAGTTTTGTTGATGCTTCACTTGTTGTTGCTGTCATAATTTTAACTGCTATTACAATTTTGGATGCTGCTGCTGCTACTAGTTATTTGTTGCCAGCAACATAAACAGCATCAACAACAACGAGAACAGCAACAGCAACGTCTCATCTTTGCTGCTGCTGCTGGCGCTGTTTCTTAGACTGCTGCGACTGCTTTGTTCCTCGTGCGCTCGCTCGCCTGCTCATACGTTCCTGCGGCCGATCGGTCTTTAGTCGCAGTTGAGCACTGCTGCGTGTTTGTGCCATCTTCGCCGTATCCGTGAATAACTCCGACTTGGCTTTGGCTTCGGCGTCGTGTTTGCGTGTATAAAATTGTTTTTTTTTCTGTTCTGTTTCTGTCTTCTTCGACGAAAACTTCGCCCTGTCTTGTCTAGCCTAGCCTTGCGTTGCCATGAACTGGATCGAGCGCCCGTTTTTTGTACGTTTTGTTCGCTTGTGTTACTTTGTTTTGTTATTGTGGAGAATTTGTGTTTTTGTTATTGTTGCTGTTCGATTTATACTTTGACTTCCTGCTGTTGTCAAAGTGACGTGCGTAACAATCGTTGCTTGTTGCGTGAAAGCAAGCGCATGCATGCGGCATCAATGCGTGCTGTTGTGTTCTTGTTGTTGTTTTTAATTTTGTCTTCATATTTGTTTTTGTTGGCTTTAATTTGCGCGCGCTTTACACATTCATGCGAAATTTGGAAAGAGTTCTTTAGCCCAGCAACAACAAATACCAAATGTCACGAATGACGTTTATGGTGGCGCTGCAATGAAATGCGCAACACTATTGAAAGCATCAGCGACAGTGTCGTCTACACACAAAATTGTTGAAAGGGCGCATAAAATTGTTTAATCAGAAAAAAAAAATTCAAAAAAATTCGTAACTTAAACTTTATGAATTATTCATTCATTGTTAGAAAATGGCTGTGAAAGTAAATTAAACAGTTGTCAAGAATCAAAAAAGTAGCTGACGAGAACGAATGATAAAAAAAACCTTTTAATTTTAAGCATTTAATAAATTTTTGTAGAAATAAGCATTTTCATTTTTAAATGTTGAGCAAGGCATGCCCAGAATACAAATGGTGGTCGAGCTATATAAGAACAGTTTTTTTTTTGTTAGTAATCAAGTGACATGAATTGTTGCGGTGCAACAGTGTGCAACAAGAGAGAGCAGCAATACTTAAGGGTGCGAGGGTGCTTTAACAGTTGATGATGATGAGCTCGAGATAATTTGACTGTTGATAGTGTTTTTTTAAATCAAAGCGAATAGATAGATATCTTACGGATTAATTTCAACAATGTGAGCGGAGAATTTTTTCACTCATTACTTTAGCTCATGAGAGTTTATAAACTTGTGAGCAATTCTTCCGAAAGAATGAAAAATTAAATCGGTTTTTATTCTGATTTTTCTCCATTTTTTCTTTTTTCCAGAAGATAAAGATCATATCTGAATCACTTTTAACATTTATTTGTTTAAAAAAAACACTTGCAACTTATGAAGTGGCTTTGCCAACATTGTTTCATTTTCCCCCTGCGGAACCTACTTCCTTCACTGGAAAAATTAAACGCCTTAAAATCAAAGAAAAAAAGTTGTTAAAAGACTGTGACCAAAATATCTTTGCTACAAGGAAAAGATCTTTGCACTAATGATTTATTCTTTAAATAAGCAACTGCTGCATCTTTCAAACAAAAGACTGAAGTTCTTTGAAGCTAAATCAATCAAAAAATATTTGCCGTAAAGATAAATTATTTACTATAACGATTTAATCCTTTGTTAACAAAAATTTGTTAACAAAGAAAAAAGTACGCAATATCAACAAATTTTCTTTGTTTTCTTGAAGCTAAGCATCGTTGTTTCAAAGACAAAGTCTATAACTTTAAAGAATTTTTTCTACAAAATCATATTTTTTTTAAAAATACACACGCTTATAGTTCGCAGTTACTTTGTGGGCAATATGTACTATACAAGGCAATTGATGTATTAATATGTATAAGTTATAATTAGCGCTAGATTAAATAGTATGGGTTAAGGATCAAAGGGAAGGGGAAGGGGAAGGTGATGGAAGGAGAATGGAGAAGGGGGTGAGTAATAGAAAGAAAAGGCGGACATACAAAGATAGTATTAAGGAAATCGACTTTTTTAAAGTCGCTCTGTCACAAGAATTTAAGTCTTTGATATAAAGTATATTTTTCATGGGAATTTAACAATCTTTGTGCCTTTGCCGTAAGGATGTTTTATCTTTGGGCACAATCTAACCAATAAAAGTCTTTGTGGCAAAGTGTATTTTCTTTGGTTTTACGATTTTTTCCCCTGAGTGTAACTGATACGTTCTTATAAGGCACTGGTTGCAACTTGATAATAAAACAATTTTCTGAGTTGCTAGCCCGGCCATAGGTCCGGTACCTTAAGATAAAAGTCCTTTTATCCATAGATTTCTTACCGCTTTCCCCTCGTGACTTTTCGTAGTTCATTTCAAATTCCCTCCCTTCCCCACCCCTAAAAAGTAACGTGATATCTATATTTATAAAAGTCATTTTCTATTTGGCCCGAAGACAAATCTTAACGGCTGGACGTATTTCACTCAAATTCGGCGCGCATATAGTGAGCGTCAAAACAAAGTGTAAACTTTTTTGTACACGAATTATACCACATATAACCAGTCTGTGATTAGTCCCAAAATTTGTTATGTTTTGAATTCTTATCAAAGTCTCTCTTAATATAAGTATAAAGTCTTGCAAATAATTTACCACAACAACAAAATATTTAATAAAACAAAAAAAATTCGATATTTTTCGCGTCAAAACAAAGTGTACACCTGCATAGTAAGCTAAGCAATTTCAAATATCTTAAGCAAATGTAACGGTATCTCTCTCAAGTTGGTTAATTATGATGTTAGTTAATGTTTCTGCATCATTCTCCTTTGGTAAAGTGAGGAAGTAAGTTGTATGAAAACTTTTTTTTATTTTAGTTAAACTTCTATTGAACCACGGGAATTTGTCACAAAATTGCATAAATCAGGAAAATCACTTCGCGAAATAGCTTCAATTTTTGATAGAGATCATAATACCATCAAGAAAATCATTGGCAAATACAAACAATTTGGAGCACTTGAAAATCGACCATGTGCTGGCAGACCAAAACAACACCGTGAAACCGCAATACCGCGGTCAGTATTCCGAATAGTGTGAAAATATCCAACTACAAGCACAGTGAAAATAGCGGATGATTTTTTCGTATCATCAGGAACCAACGTTAGTGCCAGTACAATAAGACGTGCATTCAATGCAAATGGTCTATTTGGAAGAGTCCCTCGAAAAAAGCCATTTATATCAGAAAAAATCAAATAAAAATAGTGAAATTTAATTTTGGAAATACACAGTTTTCAGTGACGAAAGCATATTCGAAATGCTTGAACTCATGAGTTCAAGGAGCAAAATATTACTTCTACAATAAAGCATGGCGGGGGCTCGGTGATGGTGTGCAAGAGTATGACGGCAAACCTAGTAGGAAATTAAACGTTTTTTGACAGTACAATGAATAAATTCGATTAATTTAATATTTTAAATAAACACTTGCCGGCCAGTGTCGACAAATTAGGACTGGATCGCTTGTAGATGTTTAAGTAGGAAAACGATCTGAAACATACAGCGAAGGAAGTGAAGGAATGGTTGCTGTGCAAAACTCCAAAACAGCTCAATCAACCCGATAGAATATTTGTGGGAACATCTGGAACGACAAATAAGAACGAGGACAATACGAGCAAGTACTCGCTGAAAGCCGTTTAACTTGAAGAATGGCACAAAATTTTATCAAATTAATAATTGGACTGAAGTCGTTTTTTCTTATTTACAACTTTAAGTGTACACTTTGTTTTGACTCGAAGAAAATGGAGTATTATTCGTTTTTGAATTAGGTGAAAATTTGTTGTAAAATAATTTATATATTTAGTTAGTTAGAGCATAAATTATTAATTCCAAAAATAGTAAAATTTTTTATAAAATTGCTTTTTAAAATATTGAAATAAAGTAGAAAGTATTAAAATAAATGGCGCACACTTTGTTTTGACGCTCACTGTACTACTTGAATCCTAACTTACGCTATGGCATACTTAGTTTTGACCACGCCTCTTCCGCCCCTTTACAAGAAATGAAAATCCACCTACTAACCCCTTTACAAGAAATACAAATCTACCTACGGGCCTACTTTTTTTTAGCGAAAATGTTCGTCTAGTTAATTTTAAAATTAATAATGTTATTTTGACACCAAAAACAAAATAAAATTGTTCAAAACTGCAGAAACTTTTCGAACAACGTGATTTTTCTTACAACCTCGATTTTACTTTTTACTGAAAAAATGGCACAACAGCTGTTTTTGTTGTTAAAATTATAAAAACTCAAAATTGCATTTTTGACTAGCTTTTACATGGCATAGCGTTTAATAGCAAAAGTGCTTTCAGTTTGACGAAAAATTTTATTAACGAACCCCACCCAGTGAATTTTCAATAAATATTAATTTTTTTCGAAAGTTGTTTTTATGCTTTTTATAGTTAAGCTCCAACAATAGTTTATGTAAAAAAATTATAACAATATCTCTTTCCGATCAAAAGTTATTGCTAAAAATCTATTCTCTCGACCCCACGGTATGAAAATCGATGAATCGACATAAATCTTTGCGTGTTTTCTTTAAAATACTTTAGAATACACTTTATTCGAGATACATAATACATTGATCGGTAATAGTTCTCTATTGTTAGCAATTCGAGGCGCTGTTTTTAAAATGACAACTACCCGCCAAGTACATGGCTTGTCCTTTGTAGATAGAGACATTTTTACATTCTTTGTTCTTGGTCACTTTTTGTTTGATTTCATTTTAATTTTCATTTTCATTTGCTTATTTCAAAATAACGCTCTAATAGCGGCGGTACAATATGGTGGCTAGAGTAAAAAAAAATCCAAGCTTGCTAGGAGTTTTTTATTGAAATTGGTGCAGTTTTTGCAAAAAATGCTTAAAAATTTTCAAAAATCAAGTTTGAATTTTTTTAAGAATTTGTACCGCGTAAAAATTTCTAGTAAAAAATATATCTGGTTCAAGCTGTCTTTTTTTTCGAAGTTGGGTATTTTTTATTTTTTTTTTTCGCAACAGTCATATTGAGTCAAAAATCATACATTCCGATGAAGATTTTACAAAATTTAATGGTCACCACTCGATGTAGCACTGCGTTCTGTTGGTACATTTCTAACCAACACCAAATATTTTCAAGTTTTAAGTTATTTATATTTAAATTTTCCCAAAAGTGCTGTTCTATGCAGTTATAATTTTTAGCTCTTGCACTCAGAAAAAAAAACTAACAGTGAAACGCTTAAAGAGCACCCAACAGTCAAGTTTTTCAAATTAACAGTCTGAATTGAACTGTTGATTAAAGAACTGTTTTACTTAAACAGTCCACTGTTAATTTAACATTACAGCCTGTTAACTCGTCTGTTGGGTGGAATTTAACAGTTTTCGAACTGTTAATCGAAGTACTTTTCTCTGAGTATGCTGGAGCGGCGAGTAAATGTGCTTGAAATTGGAAACGTCTCGCCAAAATTGCAACTTTTGGTCTCCATAAGTATTACCGAGAATGATAGAAACAAGATTACGCTTTCCGAAGTCCCGTTATCTAATGCTCTCTTTTTCAATTGAGTGCATGACGTCACACAGCACTTCTGCTTGACAAAAACGTATGCAAAGGTGCGATCGCTAAGGCAAATTGACGAAATTGAAAATAAATTCTTTCGGAAAAGTTGAGGACGAGAACATATTCCTTTCATCGCCCTTCGGAGTCGGCGTTAAGCATGTAGGTCCGGTTCTCGGTCAATTGTGTACAAACTTAATAACACGCACAACACAATTGATCATAATAAGCTAGGTCAAAGTCCTTTCAAGGGCTGAAATGACTAGTTATTGATTTTTTTTTTTAAAGTAAAAATATCTACTCTTCTGTATAAAAATATGAATATTTTCGTATTCGGAAATATATGAATTTTTTAAACTTTCAAGATTTTTATATCCTAAGCTATTCGAGACCAACAAAATTTTATTGTACCAATAGGTTCAATAGTTTTGTATTATAGGTTCATTCAATAATTCAATAGGTTATTTAGGCGTGGGTCCCAAAGTAAAATTATTCCAAAGTCTGACAATATCGCTTGTGACGTCATGCGCTCTTGTTATCTTGTAATCTTGTTTCTATCGTTCTTGCAGTATTACCCGTATACCCGCAAATAAAATGAGTTTCGCATAGAATTCATTTACCCCTTTCCCTGCAACATCACTTCTTTTTGTTAAATAGTATGTTCGTCATAGTCTTAAGGGCATTCAGACAGACAATAAGCGGTGATGAAATATGGTTAAATCATCACTTAGTTTAGCACACAAAATATTCTATGTATTCTTTGATATACGAGGGCAATTTTATAAGAAGTCAGTGACTTTTTGAATAAAATACTTTCAGGGTGTAAATTTAAAAAGCACTGCAATAGCAAGAAATAATGACGAGGGCAATTCGATAACTCAGTGACTTTTTGAATAAAATACTTGCAGGGTGCAAATTTAAAAAGTACTGTAATAGCAAGAAATAATGACAGTCTGAAAATATCGAATCAAGTGTTCGATAAGACCCATTTAACTTATTTTTTGTTATCCTTTCCTAATTTTTGCAGAGCTAAAAGTTTTTATGAAATCTCTTTTTTTTTAAGAATAATTCGTACAATAAGACTATGTGAGTAAATTTTGGTTTTTAAGAGTAAGTTTGGGCTTCAAGCTTGTTTCAACCGCAACTAAAAAAAATGGCCTTTTCTGCCCTTGAAAGCACTTTGCCCTAACTTCTTATGATCAAATTGTGTTGTTGTTATTAAATATTTGTACACAATTGAAAGAGCCCGGAAGCGGTCTTTAAATTAAAAATTATTTTATATTTTGTAAAAATTAGCAAAAACTTTTCTAAGTAAAGGCACTCTTTGCATGAAAGTGATATTAAATTGAGCGACTTACTACTTTAACTTTCTTTTTTGACCCTAACAATATCATCTTCAGCTATGTTTTTTTCAATCCATTTCTCTTTTGTTTTTATTTCTATTACTTCTTGATTTGTTTGACTTTGATAATTTATAGAGCTCGATTGCCCTTAACAACGACAACATTTTGAGGTGTAACTATTCTGAGATAAAGCCGATCATCTTTAGCGATCTTTTAACTTCAAATTGCTTCTTAAGCAATTTGCTCGCTTATTTCTCTTTCTCAAAAGTCTCAAGAATGTCAAAGTTACAGCAACAACATCTCCAATCATTGGCAAGAGTTTCTAGTAGCAATTTTCTCTAAGTGAACATCTAGGCGTTGCTACTTCCGGCATAATGCGTTTTTTTGATTCTTTTACTAACAAATCGAGCAAACACCTCAATTTAGATTTAAATTAAAAGGTAACTTAACAATGTGTTAGAGTCTTTTTTTAGCCTTGGAATTAAGTTGCATTTTTATTAAATAGTTAGTCCATCACTTCTAATGAGAATTAAAATAAAATTGATTTTTATGAAAGTCAACATTTTTGTTGCTAGAACTGATGTGGTCTTTTATTTTTTTTTTTTTTGTATTTTTTGTTGTTTTCCCCCGTTGTGTTTGTATGTGTGTTTTTTTGTTCTTTCCTAACAAAGCCGAACGAATAGATTTTGTTTTCGTTATTAAATTTGACCCGTAGAGTTCACACTTTTATCACTAAAAACTATTCGAAATGTTGTCGATGAAGTTGAGTGAAACGCTGTTGTTGGCGGCAGCGTGATGAAAACAAAAGCGCACAAAAAAGCTTCCAAGAATTAGTCAAAATTCTGCTTACAAAAAGAGAAAAAGCTAAGAGGTGATCACAACAGCGTTTGCTTAAAAAATTCTTTAGAAAAGAAGGGCCAACAATATGAGGGAGGGCTTATTGCAAAAATATGAAATGTCACATAATCAAAAAATTGAAAAAATGGACTTTAAAGTTTTGAAAATGGAATTGTGAGAAGACAGTGTGACAAATAGGCGTGAAAAGGGTGTTTCTTTTACAAGGAACATTTTTACAAGGAAATGTTGAAAAATCGATCAAGATGCATCACTTAGGTGACGTGTCATGCATATGAGCCCGTAACAAAACAGCACTCGACTGTATAGGTCTTCCAAAACGAGCTGAATCCAAAAAAAATTGTTGGCGGAAGAAGCACATCAAAGCAAATGGTTGCTTGTTTCTTAGGCATTAACGGTCATGGAGGAACAGTGGCTTCAGAGCACCGTAGGACGTTCAATTCTGAATGGTACACGATCATTTGTTTGCCACAAGTCATCGGAGAAATTCGGAAGAAATCGGAGAAGAGACGAATTAATCTGCATCTCTCACAGATCTTCTAAAAAAATACACTTTTTGACCAGCCAAAAACTCTGGAATTGTTGGGTCAGCCGCCTTATGGCTCTGATTTGACACCCAACGACTTTCCCGTAAATAAAAAGAAAAAGCTACATGGTTAACGATTTTCGATACCCGAAGAAGATGCGCTTGTTGCATTCAAAACGTTTCTTTTGGAAGTAGCTCAATCGGAGTGTAAAAAGTGCTTCCAAAATTGGTTCAAACGAATGTAAGAGCGTATTTATCTTTATGGGAAATATTTTGAAAAACAATAAAACCAATTTCGATCAGAAATATTTGCTTTTTCATTATTAGGCCAGAAATATAAATAGCAACCCTCGTAACCTTAGATTAAAAAAGTATGTTTAACGTGAAATCGAGACGTGATTCAAACTTAGGACGTCAAGTTACTAAAGCAGGATAATTTTGGAATTTTTTGAAAGAAGAAAACATGAGAGCCGGCACCAGGAACAATAAACAATAAAAAGTGGCTAAAACAATTTTGTATTTTCTTAAAATAAAAAAAAAATGCACATAAAAGGCTTTCAAATAAATACGAATTGTATTTAAAATAAATTTAACAAAAACTTGTATTCTGACGGATTGAGATAAAAAAAAAACAAAAATTCTCTTCTTTTAATTCACAAAGCGAATTCGCCCTCAACTCTTTTTGGCTCACATTTTTCTCTTGGATGAATTTTTAAAGTCGTAGTGGGTGATCGCTTAGTTATTGGCTTTGCTGTTACGATTCTTTAAGTCATTCCTTAAATATTTGTGGAATTTTAGAGATTTTACCATTAAGATGATGCAACTGTGAACTGTAGGGAAGGCGTAATTTTCATCCAATTCGAATAAATTTCAAACTTACGGTCACACAGTTATGACTTAATCGGGTGGTGATGCTGATCGAGGATATATATACTTTTGTTTATCTACCGCGCCTACTTATGGGCCTTACCAAGTTAATATATCCCTTAGGCAGTACGCGCCAGAGTATTTATATTTGTACGTTTTGCCATAAGTATCTCTCAACTAATAGTATCTTTGAGTATCTTTTCAAGTTCAAGATACCAAGCTCAAATTATCTCAGAAGTATAGAAAATAGAAGCTGCTACCTACGTATACGTAACACTGCCCGTCAAAGGTTAAACTCAACAAAGGTTTAAAATATTCAATTAAAAAATGTTAACTTCACGTTAATAAAGTTCAGGTTTAACTCAGAAAAAATTAACAGTGAAATTAATATTGAAACGGTTAAATCCCATCCAACAGTCGAGTTTTTTTAAATTAACAGTCAGAACTGTTGATAAAAGAATGGTTTTACTTAATCAGTGGACTGCACTGTTATTTAACATTTAAGACTGTTAAATTTAAGAACTTTTCAAATTCAATGTTAATATAACATTACAGACTGTTAAAATGCAGAAACTCCTCGTTAGATAGAAATGAACAGTTTTCACTGTTGATCGATTTTTTTTACTGAGTGTAGTATATTTAGGGGGTGGTAAGGTTTGACAACTTTTTTATTCAATTTTTTTTATTTTTGTTTCTGAAAGTACATTATCTGAAGAATATTGTATTAAATTTTTAGGTCATTCGGAGCAAACTAACGAAGTTACAGTAGGTTGAATGACCGTACCTCTAACTTTGTTAGTCAGCGTACAAAACTTTAAATCGATTTTCCCAAACATGTAATTTTTAAAGTCGGTGACCAGCCTTCAGAAAAAAACTACCGAACCGAACGTTCGTACATATTCTACATATAAGTAGCTCTCTAGTGACGTCGAGTTTTTTAAAATTTATTAATTACTAACAATTTTACAATAACAAATAGGTAGTTTTTTCGTTTAAAATCGTAATTTTGGCTTCGAAATGGTGCCAAAAATTGAAAAATTTAAAAATTAAAATTAAAAAATTAAAAAATTAAAAAAAGCTCGACGTGACTGGAGAGCTAAAGTAATAAACTAAAGAAAGCATTTTGATTTTTTGGTTTCAGATGATCCAGTGGTGCTGTAGGCTGGCCACCGCACAAAAACTTTTTTCGAGTCCCCTGTGGAGATTTACGATAAATCCGTGATTTCTTTCTATTTTTTAACAAACATTTTTTTAAATATTCTTCAAATGTTGTACTTTTATATAATAATATGTAAAATAAACCTACTGTAATAATTTTTTCTAAAAAAATTCACGAAAAAAGGTATTTTTTAGACGAAACAAACCTTACCCTCCCCTTAATACAGTAGACACTCACAAATTAGAACCACTTTGTGCCACGGGTTGTTCTAATTTCTGAAATGTTCTTATTTCTGGACTTTTTTTCCTAGAAACTGGTTAAAAAAAAAATCAATGTTAACACAAAAGAATTTTTATTTATTAATATTTAATGTTTTTTTTTTAACATAAAACTCATATAATTCCCCAATTTATATTTATATCAATGAGCAAAGATCACTTATAGCGTTCAATATTGATATGGCAGGTTCTAATTTCGGAAAAGTTCGAATTTGTCAGAGTTCTTATTTGTGAGATTGTACTGTATTACTTAACATAGGCCCAGCACCAAATTCGCCGTTTAAGAACTATTCAAATGGGTTTGAGTGAACTTTACTCGACTATGTTGAGCTTTGAGTACACTAAGGGAAATAACGCATATTAACATTATCCACGCCTGAGTATACATTTTATTTAAATATTTACGTGGATAAATCAAATGTTTTCCTTACAACTCCGTTTTTTGGCGTATTTGAATTCTATTTATACCACACATGTGCGCACATATTCCATACAAGCAAGCAGCAACAGCATCGCACTCTGTTCCTGCAGTTAATTTCTTGCAGTTGCAGGTTTCTTATAGTTCTCATTTAGTTTTTGTTGCAAGGGTAATATAGCCTGGTTTTTTGGCAAACACTAGTTGTGAGTGCGATTGATGATCGCACACTAAATTTTTGTAAGGTTAGAGTGACAACCGGACATTTTTTCACAAATGTCTCTTGCGCCGGTTGCCATTTGCCTGCATACTTTTCTTTGCCCCTTTATTTTATTTTCAATTGGTTTTTATCTAATTTGTACTATTTTGACATTTGTTGCCATAATACTGCAATAACTGTCAAAAATAGTATCAGAGAACGAAACAAGAATATAAAATATACTACCAAATGGCGTTTGATAGACGCATCTCTTGGGAAATATTCAAATATATTTTTTTAAATTTCAATATTTTTATATAAATTTTCTTTAAATGCGATAGTTTTATTTTTTTTTAAATATTTGAAAGATATTTAAAAAAATAGTGCATAATTTTAATATATTTTTTATTAATTCTGTGTAAATATTTTAATATTTTATTTAATTAAAAAACTATTTAAATAAATTTTAAATATTTACGTAGTCGATTTAAGCAAATGCGTTATTGGTGCAAAAATGACTCGCTTTTTGGATAAATTATAAAAGTTTTTGGATAAATTTAATATTTTTTCCCTTGGTGTATATATAGGTCAAAATGTAAATTTGCAGTTAGAAAACTCTACCGACCATGGTTTATAGACAATTTAGGGGGTTAATATCGGATGCAAATATAAATTTAACCTTAAGTTGTTATTTTCAGAAAAAATAACACTAAGTTTAAAATTCAAACTATTTGAAGATAAGAGCTATTGGTTGGAAACTTTTTTAACCTTTTTTTAATTTTAAATACTCTTAAGATAATTGGGAAGAACATGCCTTGCTTAACTTTTTTTTATTACTTAGCTCCGAATTGAGATTGTGAAGTCGTCAATACCGTCCGCGAATAAATTTTTATAACGAAAATTTTCTCTCTTCACTCAAGTGCCAATTTTAACTTTGATAAACTAGTCAACAATATAAAATAAATAAACAAAATACCAATAAAATAATAGATATGTAAAAATATAAAATATAAAAAAAGTGATAGCATAACATAAAGTTAAAAAAAAAAACACAACAAAAAGTAAAGGAAAAAAATACAAAATAATTTTTTGAAAACAAAAACTTATTTTAAACAACATGCTGCAAGCGACAGACTGAAGATTTGCAAGCACCAGTGTGGATAAAAAAGACAACCGAGAGAGAGAGTATCCTGGTAGCCAACACGATTTGTATGGAACACTTTAAGGTAGGGCTTTGGTCATATTTAAGAAAACTCATAAATTTTGCTGTAACAAAAATTTGTCATAAAAGCGTAGCACAGCAAAGTTGTAAATATATGAGAAAAATCTCCTGAAACTGCTTTTTATGATTTTGATTCTTCTTTGCATGTCAAAGAAATTTTTTGTAAAAACTTTTTAAACTTTGTTTTCGTTTTTTTTTTTGAAATTTTTGTAGATGTATTACCTTTTGATGTCTACTTTTTCTTTTTAAGGAATATATATTTGAATTTTATTTGCAATTCCAGTACATTGAGCCAAGGGTAGAGGGGAGAGCCCCCTGCTCCCCTCTGTGGACGCCCTTGCACAAAGAAAATGAAAATATATACAATTTTTCTAGTCCAGGGGGGCAAGTGCCCCTTCTCTGCTTTCCCTGTGAACGCCTTTGCCCAATGCCTATTTTGTAAGGACTAAAAAAGTGGTTCCTCGTTGCAATCTTGCCATATTATCCCTATGTTATGCCAAGATTTTGCAAAACAATTGGCCTAGAACCTTAATAAATTTAACCCTTCGAGCGACACTGGTGCTTTTCATCGCCCCATGCCTAAAAAAACATATTTTTTTAAATCAACAACTTTTTATGCATACTCCTTACGCCACCTGGGTGTTCACAACTTAACTAGCTTTACTCTCAAGCAATTTAGAAGGTCAGGGATGCGTTATAGCTAAATCGCAATACTATTTTGTAAGGACTAAAAAAGTGGTTCCTCGTTGCAATCTTGCCATATTATCCCTATGTTATGCCAACATTTTGCAAAACAATTGGCCTAGAACCTTAATAAATTTAACCCTTCGAGCGACACTGGTGCTTTTCATCGCCCCATGCCTAAAAAAACATATTTTTTTAAATCAACAACTTTTTATGCATACTCCTTACGCCACCTGGGTGTTCACAACTTAACTAGCTTTACTCTCAAGCAATTTAGAAGGTCAGGGATGCGTTATAGCTAAATCGCAATACTGCGTTAGGTCGGTCGTGCGTTGACAGCTCGAGTAGAAACTCACGTTTCTTATGTAGCAATTCGCAATTCGACCTCAAACTTTGATCGTAAATATCATACGAAGGGGTAAAGTACGATCAAAGTACGATCTACCGAGATGAGTAGAGGAAACTTCGGCTCGGTCCTGCGTTTGACATTTCTTGCTGTAGCAAAGTTGCATTTTCGTTGAAAGAGCTTAGTATGTGGGTGTTTGATAGTTTCACTGGCAAAGATAGATTTTCATGGGATTTCGTTTATCATCGTTGGAATTTATGATTTATATAATGTTTTCTTATAACTCATTCTGTTAAAGCAATACTTATTGCCATACTTTTCACGAACCGCCTTAAGCGCGATATATTAAAGGCATTTATATAGAATATTGCGGGATTGAGAATTGTGGGGAAAACAACTTTTGTGGGATTTCTTGCATGGCTGGTTTAATTGGCATCATCTAAGTGGCAGACGCACGACCTACTGACGCAATATTGAGAGAGCAAAATTCGAAGGTCGTGCGTTCTGACAGCTTATCTCGTAAAGTTTTTGAAACGTCGATATAACGTACGATCGGCGCACGACCGACCTCAAGATGTATTTTAGAAGGTGGAAGAAGTAGGTTGATGTCTATTAAATCGACACCGTTGTGCTGTCAAATTTCGTTGTAGTGATGCCACTTTCTTTACTTTTCTTTTGTGTGGGACAAATACTTTGAGAGGGAGTTTTGCATTCGGGTAAGGGGATAAATTTTAGAAACATCACAAGCAGCCAAATTTTAGGGTTATTTTGAGTTGTAAAGTTAAGCCAGCATGTTCAGCTCCAAGCCGCAACAGTCTATCCACATTCTTCTTCGAAAGCCGTCCCTTGGAACTTTGAAGAATGATATAGTCTCCTTATTCTAAGTACTATGGCAGGTAGCACAACTTTTCGACACATTTTTCTATAAAAGGTAATCACACAAGTCACTAGAAAATTAAAAATAAAAAATCACACTAGACATGTTTTGTTTAATCGAAGCAATAAGAACAAATAGCAAAACATTGGATTTTTCATTGGATTATCGCACAAAATATGGCATCACTTCATTTCTTTTGATTTTGACAGCGCAACGGTGTTGATTTTATAGACGTCATCTACTTCTTCCACCTTATTTAATACATCTTGACCGACCTAGCGCAGTATTGCGATTTCAGCATTAGTGTGTCGTTGGGATTCGTTTAAAATCGACTGGTGCTCTGATATACCCCACGTGTGGCTTAGTGTAGGGACGGGCATATCTGACGCACATTCTGCGGCAGTGGGCGCCAGTGTGCGCCAACTCGGCTGCTTGATGAATTCGGGTGTGAATCGGAAAGGGGAACGGAAAACTGTGAGAGAACTAAGAGCGTAGTTTAACAGAAAGTGTGAGAGCGAGAGAATAGTCTTAAGAAAAGCAAGTGCTGTATATTGTGCATATTAAGATGATGATTTCTTAAAAAGGGATTATTTTTATTTGACGTAGCTACAAAAATCGATGTTATTTGTTTATAAATCAGGTCAAGGTCTTCAGGTGCATTTATAAAATTGTTTTCCAAAAGAATTTCTATTTTTTATTTTTGCCTTAAAAAAATAAAAGCCTAAAAAAACTTTTTTGTTAAAAATTTTAAAAGTGAAAAGATAACTTAAACTTTCTGGATTTAAGTAAAAAATTCACACTCAAAACCGGTCTCTGCATTATATGCCGAATATTAACTAGTAGTTATAAAATGCCCTTTACTTGAAATCACCGAGCAAGCAACATTGATTTTGGTCGGTACTGAGAGTAGTTAAGATTTTTGCAATGCACTTAAGACATTTTATTTTACCAAATTTTTACTGAAATTGTTACTGCCCCAAATTTGTTTCCAACCTATGTACCAACAAAATTTACCCAAAAAAACAATACATGCATTGTTACCTTCAGTTGTCACTTTATGATTTTACAAAATAAAAAAAAAAAGAGAGAATTACAATTTTTCTCTCTCTCACCCGAGTCATGGCAAACCCCCCTATCTAGCACACTTAGCACGCAGTCAGCAAGCTCTGTCGCATATTGTGCGCCTGTGCGTAATGTGCTCCATTTGCCCAACTCTAGCTTAGGGTTGTATTTATAGAAATAACTGAAATATTTCTTTTATTGAATTTAATTATCTTTTTATTGTTTTAAGGTATGTATGAATATAAATTAATAAATTCAAATAAAAAAATGGTTTTTTGTGTAAAAATTTATAAGTTTAGTGTCTGAACTATTGAATTTGAATTTGACTATTTAACTACTTTTTTCTCTAAATATATTATTAAATTACTTAAAATAAATATTTTTAGGTCTGAAAATCAACACTGGACGAGTTTGTTCGAATGTCATTGGTAAAATATATTTTTTTTGTTTTTTGAAAAAGTGGGTGCAGTTTTTTGGCAGAATAAATATGGTTTTTGTTACTAACGCTAAGACTTATATTTTGTCTTTGTAGCAACGTATTTGATGCCATCAAACATAATGTTTTTACGTCTTAAATTAAAAACTTTAAAAGTTATGAATTTTTTAGTAAAAGAGCTAATTTTTCACGTTTTTTTAAATTGACCGCGCTCCTAAAGTCAGCCATTTTTAAAATATTAGAAAATAAGTGTACAAAATGTTGAACAAGACCAAAAACATGTAAAGTTTTAAGCTTATGTATCTAAAATTCGAGATTTTACAACGATTTTTTGACGTGGGGCGATGACATACCCCCATGTGGTGCTATGTTACTGGAGTGAGGGTGTGGCTCGAAGGGTTAAGCGAGATAAAACCTTTTTTACAAAAGAAATTATTGGAGAGATCCATAGCATAAAGTATTGAGTACAACCCAAACGTCACTTTTCAAACACATACTTCATACATATTTGATAAAAATATATATTTGAAAATCAGTGTTAGTAACACATGGTCCAATAAGTCCGGAGACTAAGTAATAAAAAAAATTTTTTATGCAAATATTCCTCTTTATTCATCAACATAGGTTCCTTCAAGAGCAATACATTCATTCCACCGCTTTTCTAACTTTTCAATACCGGTTTTGTAGAACGATTTGTGCTTCGCCTCAAAATACGCTTCAGTTTCAGCCATCACCTCTTCATTGGAGCCAAATCTCTTGCCGGCAAGCATTTTTCTGAGGTCAGCAAAGAGCCAGTAGCCGCTGGGGGCCAAATCTGGCGAATACGGTGGATAAGGAAGCAATCCGAAGCCCAATTCGTGGATTTTCGCCATCGTTTTCATCGATTTGGTGAAAAAGAATTTTTTTCTTCTTCAAATGAGGCCGATTTTTCGCGATTTCATCCTTCAAACGCTCTATCAACGCTCGCTATATAACAATCGCTGTTGATTGTTTTTCCCTTTTCGAGATAGTCGATGAACAAAATTCCACTCGCATCCCAAAATGCAGATGCCATAACCTTTCCAGCCGACTGTTGTGTTTTTGGTCGCTTTGGCCTGCTTTCTTCGGTTGCTCTCTACTCAGCTGACGACCGTTTTGATTTCGGTGTGTATTGGTGGATCCATGTTTCATCCATTGTCACATACCCACGAAAAACTCATGTTTATTCTTTGTAAACAGTGCCAAACAGCTCTCCGAATCATCGACACGTTGTTGTTTTTGGTCCGGTGTGAAAAACGCGGCACCCATTTGGAAAGCAACTTTCTCATTGAAAAATGTTCTTGTAATATTGTTCCCACACTGCCTTCGCGCACCTTCACTTTATGGTCGGCCAATACCATTTTGTGTACCTTTTAATGTTTTGTGGAACAACTGCCTCATTTGGGCGTCCTGTACGACCAAGTTTAAACTCAGCATACCATCGGCAAATGGTTGCTTTTGACGGAGCAGAGTCCGAGTAACCTGTGAACGAACGACTTGCCATAATCCGTGTCAAGGCAAGATTCTTCAATATAAGCTTGATTTGTGCGCACGCTCCGACAGAAGAGAAGGACTATGAGACCAAAGACAGCTTCTACGAGCGGCTTGAAGAGGCCTATGAGCGCAGCCCCCACCACGACATAAAAATCGTGCTTGGTGACTTCAGCGCCAAGGTGGGAAAAGAAAATATCTTTGGTGCAACAGTCGGAAAGTTCAGCCTCCACGACAATACCTCCGATAACGGAATGAGGCTGATTGACTTTGCCGCAGCGCGAAACATGGTCGTTAGTAGCACTAGATTCAAGCATCTCAATATTCATAAAGCAACTTGTCTGTCTCCTGATCAAAAGACGCGCAACCAAATTGATCACGTTTTGATTGACGGAAGGCACTCTTCCAGTGTTTTAGATGTACGCACGATCCGTGGTTCCAATATAGACTCGGATCACTGTCCTGTCGCAGCCAAGATCCGTACACGCCTGTGCGCAGCGACGATATATGCGCGCAGTGGAGTCACATTTCCCACTCAATGCGTAGGTCAGGTTAGGTTATGATAAGAGGAAAGGGCAACCCGATGTTGCCTACACGGGCTCCTATTGGTCCATTGTGGTTCCCTATGTTTGTGGACCCAAATGTGGCAAAACCAAAATAAAAATCTTAGTCACTTGAGCAAGGCTGGTCGAACCAACCGGTGCTCCGTATAGATCTGAAAAGATCCATCAGTGGTACGTCCACGAGCTCTTGCAGTTCTCCGTACACTCTGCTCCCCATGTGGCGAAGCCGACGTTGTTGGAGATTGGGACACTCGCAAAGTAGATGCTTGATGGTTTCTGTTTCCTTGACATCTCCACAGCTTCTGCAGAAGTCTGGGTGCGAGATTCCTAGTCGCGAGGCCATTGTGCCTATACAACAATGCACCGTGAGGACCCCTATTAAGATGCGAGTTTCGGCCAGAGATGGCGAGAGATAACACAGTCGTCTCTATTTGACCAAGAGTTATTTGTGTTATTTCTGGCTTTATCATTTATTTTCTTCTTGAATTCTCCGATTGGAGCCATGATCGACCCAATCACAGAACTACTTTCCAGTGCAGAGCCCTCCCTAGCCAATCTGTCTGCTATTTCGTTTCCCTCTATGTCACGATGACTGGGGACCCAGCAGATATTGATCTTGTGAGGAGGACTGATTCTGGTGAGAGCTTGCCGGCAGCTCAGTACAGACACTCTATTTGTACGGCTGCCGAAGAGGTGATTGGCTATCACCGCCCTTGCTGAAACCAGTGGCACCACCAGGAGTGTCGTGACGCCACTGCAGAAGAAGACGCCGCCTGCAAAGCCACCCTGCAGTCGGTTAACGCGTGCTGCTAAAGAGCGATACAAAGAGAAGAGGAGGAAATAGAGACGCATTTTCAGGCGAAAGAAAAGAGAAGCGGAAATGCGTGAGTGCGAGAAAATTGAGATGCATGGCGACAGGAATGAGGTCCGAAAATTTTTCGAAAAAATAAGATGCCTGGCCGATGGTTTCAAGACCGGGGCCTCTTCCTGCAAGGATGAAAATGGGAATCTAGTGACAGATATCCAGAGTACACTGATGATGTGGAGGGAACACTTCTCTAGGCTTCTGAATGGCGACGACGACAACAATCCCGCCAATTGAGATGATATCCCGGAAATCCCAATTGTGGACGACTGCCCGACCATAGTGAAGTCTTGAAAGCTGTAGCTCGGCTTAAAAACAACAAAGCCGCAGGAGCCGATGGCTTACCGGCTGAGCTCTTCAAGAATGGAGGCGAAGCTCTATTTAAATGCATTCATGAGCTTCTATGCAGAATATGGTCGGAAGAATGCATTCCAAACGATTGGAACCTCAGTGTGCTCTGCCCAATCCTCAAGAAAGGCGATCCCACAATTTGCGCCAACTACCGTGGGATAAGCTTTATTTATATCGCATATAAGGTCCTGTTGAGCGTACTATGTGAAAGACTAAAGCCCATCGTAAACCAGCTGATTGGACCTTATCAGTGTGGCTTCAGACCTGGTAAATCCACCAATCGACCAGATATTTACGCTACGACAAATCTTGGAGAAGACCCTAGAAAAACAGATCGACACACACCATCTTTTTGTCGATTATAAAGCCGCCTTCGACAGTCCTATAAGGAATTATCTATACTCCACCATGTCTTAATTTGGTATTCCTGCAAAGCTCATCCGTCTTTGCAGAATGACACTGAGCAACACCAGCAGCACAGTTAAGATCGGGAAGGATCTCACTCCTCCGTTCGATACCACACGAGGTTTCAGACAAGGTGATTCCTTATCGTGCGACTTTTTCAACCTGATGATGGAGAAGATCATCCGAGGTGCTGATTTGAGACGCAGCGGCACGATATTCTACAAAAGTATTATGCTGCTGGCGTATGCTGATGATATCGATATCATTGGCCATAATACGCGCGAAGTCAGCGCAGCATTCTCCAGATTAGCGAAAGAGTCGAGTTGAATGGGTCTTGGCAGTGAATGCGGATAAGACGAAATACCTAGTGTCAACAAATTAACAGTCCTAGAGTCTTGGAAACCACGTCACTGTTGACAACATCTCCTTCGAGGTTGTTAAGGACTTTGTCTACCTGGGATCCAGCATTAACTCTTTCAACGATGTTAGTATTGAGATAAAACGAAGGATAACTCTTGCCAACAGGTGTTACTTTGGGCTGAGTAGGCAATTGAGAAGCAGAGCCCTCTCTCGACGAACAAAACTCACGCTCTATAAGTCACTTATCATGCCCGTCCTATTATATGCAGCACAAACCTGGACGTTGAGCAGTTCTGATGAAAAGACTCTGGGAGCCTTCGAGAGAAAGATCCTTCGTAAGATCTTCGGTCTAATCTGCGTCAATGGCGAGTACCGAATTCGATGGAACCACGAGCTGTATGAGCTGTACACTGACATCGACATAGTTAAGCGCATTAAAATCGAGCGGCTCCGCTGGCTAGGTCATGTTGAGCGAATGGAAAACGACGCTCCAGCGAAAAAAATATTCGATTCGGTGCCCGGTGGTGGTCAACGCAGAGAGAATGCCAACATCTTCGTTGAAAGGATCAGGTGTTGGATAACCTGACCACGCTTGGTGTTTCCAACTGGCGCCAGCAAGCGCAGAACAGAAATGGCTGGCGCAATTTCTTATACGAGGCCAAAACCGACTTACGGTTGTAAGCGCCAGATAAGTAAGTAAGTAAGAGTCCGAGTAACACTTTCGAAGCCATTGCTCAGCTTGGACGGAATTTTTCCCATCAAAAAGCACACGGAATTGCTCTGAATCCATTATTTTCAAAATATCAACAGTAGCGTCGCGTAAGGCACTGCAACTACTGAGCTAAACTTTAGATTGTCATGAAATTCTTACACGTATTGTAGGAGGTTGGAACTATCGAAATATTATATCGATATTTCGTAAGAGGTGCCACCTAGTAGTTAGTCTCGGTACTTATTGGACCATGTGTTATAGCACCATTACTCTAAAAACTAACCTCCCTGCATTGATTAAAAAATGTTTGTTTGGTATCGATTGGTACCCCTAGAATATAAAGTAGATGAGCCTGTTACTTAAAAGTTCCTTATGTAATATTTTTTGCACAATCATATAAAGTAACTGTTTTTTTTTTTTTGTTGAAATAACAAAACATTTTAAATTCAAAAATGCAAAAATTAAGTTAAATAACAGGACTTGGAGAAAAACATTTGAACTAAAATTCAATCGAAACAATCAAGTGGACTTCCCCGATGAAAATGCAGGTTGACGCAAATATCTGGCAATCTATACTATTATATAAAAGAGTACTCACGTATGTTCGGCTGCGAAAAGCTTGAGAATGGCAGGCGCTATTTCAAAAATTCTTTTTCTCTAGGATAGCTATCGTGCCCAATTGAGACATGGGCTAAAAAAATTTGATAACCATTATTTAAATAATTAATTAAAATTCAAAGAGAATAACCATACAATTTCTTTATTCTTATTCTCAGAGAGAAAAACTTTTCTCATTAAAGCTCTGTGCAACTCAAAAAAGGTTGTGCCCAAAGCTAATAAGGTAGAATATATGTATATGCAATACTTCTGTATTCCAACTCCGAAATCGAAGAGAGACAGCCATAACAACATAAGATGTTGTTGTTGTATTAGTATATTTGAATATATGTAAATTACTTCACACAAAAGAAAAATGTCAAATCGTCGCAGGGGCGGCTGTTATAAAAACGTTTACCCCAAACAAATAAGAAAACAAATCATATATATTTTACCTAAATCACAGTACGTACCATTATAAAACAATTATAATAACGCCTGAAATATGATTAAATTTAAACAAACAAAATTTTAATCAAAAAATTCAAACAACAAAAATTGCAACTTAAATTATTGACAATGTAAGCACCGCTCCTGAGTATTTTTATTTTAAAATTTAATTTCCTCTATATATTTTCCCGCTCATATAACAATATTCAGCACTCTAATGTTGGCGAATATATGAGATAGAACAATATGTCAAAATCGCTGTGAGACAAAAGCTCTTCTTTCAAACTCTTTTTGAGCATCATAAATAAAATTCAACAACCCAGCGGGAAAATGAGAATTGATTCTAAAGAAAATCTGGAAATGGATGGATTCTTTGGCTTATATCTTAGAACGTATTCCAAAGAATATATTAAATTAAAGCAAAACATATCAATTGGAATATATCAATCAAGATTTGTTTTGTTTTATTTTTGGGTAGATATTTTTCTTAACAACCGCCCCTGTAACGTATAGTAGTAGTCATATATGTAATACTTCTATATTGGCAGCAACCAACATTTTCAATGAAATTCAACTACGAAATCAAAGAGAGATAGCCTACATTAGATTTTGTTGTTTATATTAGTATGTATATTTGAATAAATGAAAATTACTACACAGAAGAAATTGTCAAATCGTCACAGGGGCGGCAGTTAAGAAAACCGTTTGTCCCAAACATAAACTAAGACAAAACATACATATTTATTTTGCATAAATCATGGGTACGCACCATTATAAAAAAATTATAACACCAACACGTGAAATATAATTAAAATTTAAAAAGAAAAATTCAAGCAAGCCAAATTTAAACAATAAAAATTCAAACAACAAAAATTTTAAATGAAGTTTTTGACGATGAAAGCAGCGTTCCTGAGTTTTTTTGTTATGATATTTATTTTCGGGTACATTCGTTTATATATTTTCTCGCTCATATAACAATATATCTGCACTCTAATGTTGGCGAATGTACCTTGAGTGTACTGCCAATATAGAAGTATTACATATATGGTTGTAGTATATTCAAATATACTAATACAAACAACAAAATCTTATGTAGGCTATCTCTCTTTGATTTCGTAGTTGAAATTCATTGAAAATTTAGGTTGCTTCCAATATAGAAGTATTACATATATGAAAAGAATCCATTTAAAAAGTGAATAAAAGAATAAATTTCTGTAGCGATTCCCCTTGAAGCAAGAAAATAATGTACTATTTTTTGTAGGACATCAGCATGTTAAAAATCATCAATTCTAGAATCTTTACTGGAGAAAAGAATTGATTCTTTTTTCATATACAATCGCTTATTTTTTCCCGGTGGGGTGCTAAAAATAATCAATTTTAGAATCTATGTTGGAGAAGAGATTTGATTCTTTTTTCATACACAATTTCTTCTTTTTTCCCGGTGGGAAGATCCACAAAAAAGAAAAAAAAAAAGACAGCAACATGTATTGTGTGCGGTACCAATGCTGCCACCTTTTTGAATGTAAAAATACTGCCACTTTTATAAAAGCATCGACAAAAATTCCGGTCGATGTTTTGTAGAAATATTGTGATGAAATGTTTCAGCTTACACGAAAGTTTTATTTAAATTTAAAATAACAATTCTCTAAGGCTGTCATATATTTTTCTGAACTCAGACCTGATATTATTATGTATAAACGAGATTTTTATACAGTCACCGTGCTAGGAAAAGTGAACCAATGCATGAAAAAAAATTATCAGGAAAATACAGAAAGCTTATTACTTTACTTATTTTTTATTACTTTAGTTAGCTGGTTACTTTATTCGGATAGAACTACTAAGTCGCTCCAACATAAATATACAATTTTACCGAAATTCGAACGGCTGTATTCATAAAAAATTATGAACCTCTTACAAAGCCTTCATAAGAAAAAAATCGAAAAAAAAATCAAAAATATTTTTGATAAACGTTCAACAGCGTCCAAAATCTCTTAAATGCTTGATAAATGAGAGAATTTTAAAAATGGTTGAAACCTTCAATAAAGCCTCGATAAAGCATTTTATTGTCAAATATTGTCAAAAATGTATCAATTTATTTCAAAATGTATAAAAAACAAACAAAATGTAAAAAAGTGTTTGAAAATGTTTGTTTATAAATTAGAGGATTTTTAAAAATGGTTTAAGTTTTTAAATTATTTGCTCTCATTTGAGCACAAATACAAAACTATTTCAATAATTTGGAAACTATGTCAAAAAAATTCAAAATATATAAAAAATTTCCAAAAAAAGAAAATAAAAACATGAAAATTTTTCAAAGATTTCAAAATATTTATAAAAAAAAAAATAATAAAATGACAATTATTTCAGTGCAGAGGGTAGCTTAGAAAAACTTTTAATTTTTAAATATCAAAATATTGACGAAATTGCGACAAATACATAACAAGTCACTGAATTTATCTAATACACAAACCATTATCTACACTCTTCCCACTCCAATATGAATACGGCTGTTAAATTTCAAGATTTAAAGTTTTTAACGATATTTAATATTTTTATCGCCGGCGAAACAGCGGGTATTTGCTAGTTATTTTATAAAAAAATACTTATTTTTAAGTGTCAATTCAACTTTATTGCTTAGACACCCTGCATGTTTACTTTGTGTCATTTGTGTCATAGCGTTATTTTCGCAACAACAATGCTAATTTGATTATTTTAGCAATATTATCGATTTATATCTATAGAATTTGAATAATTTTCTCAAATTTTAAAAACACACTGTTTACAAGTTACAAATAAAAATGCGTGGTTTTTGAATTTAAAACTTTTTTCTCTCTCTCTTTAATTTATTGCTTATTTCAATGCAACATCCGCCGATAAATAAGTGAAGGCGTTCGTTCAAAAACCATCTTAATTAATACCTTCAATTTATTTAAATGTTGAGAGGTAAGGAATTTTGAGTTTCATGGTCTATAAATATCGAAAAAACTGTGATCGCTCTTGCATGTACAGCAATCATGTGAGCAGTAGCTAATTTTTTTTTTTAATTGTGCGAAATAATTCATAACTGCAAACGAGAGTTGCCAGATCAGCGATTTTTGTTTGAAATTCCTCAAAATCTACCCAAGCAGGTGTTGTGTTTGCATGGAATGAGCTGTTGAAAATGACACTTTTTTCGAAAATCATGATATTTGGAAAGCATTTTGGACAATTTACTCAATAATGTTGAGGGGTACATGGGGGTATGGGGGATGTATGGTGACATAAATTCAAAATGTTTGTTTTCAAAATTTTTGATTTTTTTCTTAATTGTTGTGTTTTCTTCCATTTAAAACGTGTATTATTTATGGTGGAAGTACTTCAAAAAGTCTTCTAAGTCTTCCAAAAAAATAAAACATAACATAATGTTCACAGTTGCTCTACTGCTGTATTGAAAATTATTGAGGACATAAGACTGTCTTATGATCAGAACTTCCTAGCCCTTCTCTGCCTTATTGACTTCTCTAAGGTGAAGTGAATAAGTGACTTTAACTTTAGTGTTGGTGCAGCATAATTATTATCTAACTAGAGGACCCGGCAAACTTCGTCCCGCCCTAAATTCGAGCAATGACGATCCCACCCGAAATTAATTTTGTATCGAACATTCACAATCGATAACAAATGGTGCCAATCGTATTTCAATTATTGATTGAATGAATCACTCTAATATCCCTTATTTACACGGAATGTAAGGAGGTTGAGGGAATCACATGTCAAATCAATTCAATGCTTTTTGAAAGTCAACATTAGCAAAAGTAAACAAAGATGGAGGCTTTCCAACACGCGAACATGTCATATATTGTAAGCCATGCAAGAAGCTTGGGAATTCAAGATTAATAGTTATAGACGTATAGCTATACATACATTTTTTACAAACAATTTAAGACATACATTGTTTGGCACTAACATTTATTTGCGCAACATTTATATTGTTTCCATATAATTTTGTGAGCGGAACTTCCGTCCGCTTAATTATATCTAAAAAACTGAAACTGAAAACCTCCATGCTACAGGTGTAAAATGTGTACGCTGCATTTGCATAGTCTACTTGCTCTCTCTCTATATATGATCGTACTGCTTTGCGCTCCATTATCTTGATATACATTATATATTATGTTATTACTCGTGTGTTCTCTTTATTCTTAAGGTATAAAATTAGTTTAGATTTGATTTAATCCAGCACACAGTGCCATAATTAATTCCAAAGATTGGCCTTGTGATTCATTGATTGAATTCTTGGAACGTGCCCTTCCTCGCCTTTGAATTGGCCTACTCAAATGCGTTCACCTTTGCTTGAAAAACATTATTCTTGAGTTGCTTCACGACCAATTTTGTTCCCTTGCAGAATTTGGATTGATTGAGGCTCCGAAGCATGATAATAACAGATCCAACCTTCAGTGGTACATTATATGGTGGTAATCCTTGCAAACCAATGAATTCAGGAACACTATTCGATAATTGGTTGCTTCGTCTGGACACAAACAACTGATTTGAACGAATTTAATTGTGCAGAAATTGCATTTTGAATTATGAAATTAAAATCGAGCTTTTTTTATTTTTTATTTTTCCATACAAAATGTATGGAACATCGATTTTTCCGAGAAAATTACAATTTTTTGAAACGAACAAAAAAAAAAAAACAAAAAAAGGGTTCTTATGTATGCCTCTCTGTTTTGTTTATATATGACACTTATTCGGACATGACAATCTAATTGTTTTCATTATCCGTCACTCGCTGCTGTGTGGCTTACACGTGTCTTAGCTCGCCGAGCATTTGACTGACTTCGTAGACCTATGTCAGGCTCGTCCCCTCCTTGGAGTTGTAATGAACACTGTACGACACGAATAATTACCAATTTCAATTCTTTGGATTCTTTTCCTTCCTTCCTTATTTTCTTTTTTCCTACACCACATCAGTATTGTGCCGAACAAAAAAAAAAATTATTAAAATCGAAATTTTTGTAGTACATTTCAATTTGAATAAAAAAAGTCAGCTCAACCGTCACTTTTGAAGCCATGAGGTGGTCTAAGGCTCGATCCTCACAATGGGAAAACAAATAATATTTTTTTTTAATTTTTTTTATTTATTGAAATGACAGCTTTTGTGTTCTTTTTGGAGTAAAAAGTGAATATGTTGGAGCTTTCTTCAAATAGGGATTTATTAAGTGCTTAAATGAAATTTATTAAGTGCTTAAATTAGATTTATTTTCATCGAAAGTAGGAAATACGATTTTCTGATAGTTTTTTGTTATTCTAAGGAAACGATGTTATTAGAAAAAGACGCTGTACTAAAATATTGTGCAATTTTGAAGATATGTGCATGCTTTTGGTCTTAAAATAAAAGAATAAAGTACGCTAGTAGGATAATTTGCGATTCTTGTAAAGGGGCGGAAGAAGGGGCGTGGTTAAAACTAAGTATGCTGTAACCTTATCTAGGATTCAAGTAATGTGTGTGCAAAATTTGAGTTAAATCCGTTCAGCCGTTAAGATTTGTTGGCTATTTAAAGTGGTCTGATGTGGCAATTCCCATACAAAATTATCAATTTCGATTTTTTCGATTTTTCCGCTGTTCCTTCGAGTTTTTTGTAATTTTTTTTTTTGCTAAATCACATCTGTATTAAGGCAAAGAATACAAAAAAAGAATTATTAAAATCGGCCGAGCCGTTTCTGAGCCTTAGCAGGACTAACGCACACGCATTTCATTTTTATATATAAGAAGATTACAGTCTATTAATTTAGAGCGTGTACGGCAACATCTATCTAAACATCAATCTAACAAACATTTAAGAAAATTGTTCTTTACATACATTTATTATAAATGTTCCGAAGCACGACGCAATCATATTAATAATATGTCCAATTACCACCAGCGTTAATAATTTCTTGACATCTCCGCGGCATACTTTCCACTAAATTTTCGGAATATTCGACAGAAAGACCTCTCCAAATGCGTCGAATTTCTCGCGAAAGCTGTTTTAAAGTATAGGTGTTTCTCCCTCGAGGTGTAGTCTCAGACGTTTACGATGGGATTGCATCAGGCGATTGTGCAGGCCAATCAATGTGACGATGCCTTTTTCGCGTTTCCAGTCGGTGCAGAGGCGGCTGCGGTGTTTGGGGTCATTGTCCTCCTGCCGAATCCAGTCTTCGTTTTTGGTTGTAAATTGACATTTGGCAGTCGATAATAAAGCCTTCTCATAAATTTTGCATTAAGGTTCTCGGTAAAGAGGTGCAAAGTGCGGAAGAAGCATCCCCAAAGATGAATTTTAATGGGATGTTTAACAGTGCGCTGGACAAAATTACTTGACGACGGAGACCAAGCTTATGGTGCGATCGAATAACCCCAGACAGAAGATTCGTCGGAGAAGAGTACGTTACTCCAATCACGATCAATATTTTTTCTGTTGCCCAAGCCATTCTTTTAGTAACGTGTTTTTCGGACAACAGTGGTTTCTTCATTGTGCTTCGCCATTTTAAATTATTTGCAAACAAATGGTTACGAATAGTTACGTGGGATATATTTATATATTTTTGCCTCAATTTCGCTTGCCCTTGACGCAAGCTTAAGCCAGGATTCCGCGAAAACAAACTAACTATAGTCTTTTCATCCTTCGTGGTCCATTCCCTGTTGAGCCACGATCGGGGGAAGGTCATCGACGTTTTTAGTTTCCTTAAAGCGTTGCACCCACTTCTGGACAAAAGCTTTTAATTTTTTTCAAATACTTTGCCGCCGCTGCATAGGACAGTTTTGGTCCTTTTGGATGGTTGCAGAGGAAAACTGCCTCGAAGCGTTCTGTGTATGCAGCACTCATTATGCCTAACCCACTTTTCTGACAAAGTTTCGACCACCAATTTAACTTTTTTACTAGTGCGTCAAGGGCAGAGGTTATGTCCACTTGTTGATAAAATTTCAGAGTTGCACTATTTACCGACTGCGAATAATTCCGTTCACGCTCTTACTTAACAGACTGTAAAGGATCAGATGACACGAGTAAACGATTGAATACATCAGTATATGGTGATGATCTATCAAATTTCCTAGAAAACATCAGCCTATACTTTATAAAAATATATATACTTTATGGACACAGGCATGAAGCACCAGTTATATTTGGTTACAAAAAGTTTGTCCGTATCCCAAGCAAATTTTTTAAACAAGGCAGAGTCTATTTTTTGAGATAATCACATGTGATTATCTGCAGCACGATTCGAAAACGATCGATCAGTTTCACATGAACTCCTGTGATATCAGCAACGTGTACAGGGTTGGAGAAAAAACGCCTCGAAGTATTGCCGTCGTTTGAAGATTCTGTTCCTTGCTGCACAGCATCCAATCGCAAGCCCATGTGTTCTTTAATTGCCGCCTGAATTCGATGTTTGTTTTGCTGTGTTAATAACTTGTGGTCCTCGCTGATAGCAGCCCACTCTTTAAAGGGTATGTTGTAGGCCACATGGAGTATGCATTCCATAAATTTTATTCTAGCATGTAATGATGAAATGCCCAGTTTACAAGCATCGCTATCATTGTCTTTTTCCAAAATTTTGTCTGAATTATTCATTTCGGAAGGTTCCGCTTAACAAAGAGGTTTTTTTTTAAATTATTTTATGCACTACTTTCTAATTGCTGTCACATTTGTATTGAAAATCTTATGACCTATGTCCGAATTTTTAAAAGCTTTGTTCGACTGCCGCAAACATGTAAAAAATAAATAAATAACAGGCCATTTCAGCCCTTGAAAGGACTTTGATCTAGCTTCTTATGATCAATTGTGTTGTGCGTGTTATTAAGTTTGTACACAATTAACCGAGAAATGGACCTACAGGCTTAACGCCGACTCCGAACGGCGATGAACAGAATGTTCTTATTCTCAAGAAGCTTTACATGGCATTTTGATTACTCTCTGAGGTTTGCCATTGTCTGCAGAGAGGTGGCGGCCGTACAGAAAAATTATTTTTAATTCAAATAATTTTCTGTCGCTGCTGGGATTCGAACCTGGGTCTCCAGGTTCGTTGACATAGCGGCCACGCACTTTAACCAACTACGCCACGGACGCCGCAAACATGTACCAACTTTTTTTACGTATGTTTAAAGAGGAAATTCCCAGATTTCATTATATCATAATGAGACGACCGAGGAAGACCGAGCTTTGACTAGTAAATACAAATACTCTGTACAAAACTATTCCTTCAATAAATTAAGAAATCGCCCAATACTGCAACTACACGAACTTCAACGTCCCGATGAATATTAAGTGCAGCCAATCCGTTCAGCCGATTTTCGGTCATAGTAGAACGCAAGTAATTTTTTAATCGTCGTATTGTTGAAAAAGAGCGTTCGTTCGATGCTGTCGTTACTGGTAACGCAGCCATTCCAGCAAGATTTGGTGAACATTTGAAAAACCAGTTGTATTGCAGATGCCAAGAGCTTCGATAGGGCTGTTGATATTTTAATCAAAATCCGTTTTCGCCAAAGTTTCACTTCATTGATCCATACTTCGAAAGGATCGTCATGCAAAATCGTGGAGTGTTTCTCAAACAATTGGTTGCAGGCTTCTTCATCTAGGGTTGAAATTTTTGTTGGATAAAGACATCTAAAATTCGATAATATTCCACGGTGCTTAAGAAAACGATCTTCAAGGTGAGTGACGAATAAGTCTAGGTATGGTAGGTAGGTTTAAATTCGATAAAAATCTTCAATTGAATTAGTCTCGATATTACAACGATATTACAACAAGCTTGCCTCGGTTTCCTTACTTCAATATCATGTTCTTCACAGAGCTTGCTAACTTCTTGGAATAGAATGATAGGGAAGCCTCAATGATGAAGAATTATAATAAATCATAATATATATAACTTTACTTCATGGAAATTTTTCATAATCAGACAGTTCTGTGGATTTCAAAAGTATAGTTCGAAACCCTCCTGGGGGGTTTAAACCCCCAAAACCCTACCCTCGTGCCAAAAAACCTTCCTTGAACTACAATTTTGGCGAGCCTGTTCCCTAAGTAAGTTCTTTGGAACTTAATTTTCGGTCCCATATTGATAATGGCATTAATAGAGCCAATTCTACATGTTGCCAGGGCACTCCATAGCATTGTTGCCAGAATCCGGGATTTCGCCCATATTTCGGGTTTTATGAACCTCAAAAGGGCTCACGGGATTTTGTATCAAAAAATGGGATTTTCGCTCAAAGTCGAAATATTTGAAATATTACATTGAAAGCAATACTGTTTTATGCAACGCTGTTAATAAAATTGATCTTGATAATGTCATTGTGAATGCCGATCTGGAGCTTAGCGTCCGACACCTGCCTCTTCGGCTTGATTGTACGTTGCCTCTTGGCAAGAAGTCGAGGTTCATGGAATTGGTGCCCAACAGATAAACCTTCCGGACGTCAATATCATGCTAATGACTCACATCAACGTCCATCCAATCATCTCTTGGGCGTCACTTCCATGACTTCAGACTTCCCTGTCATAGTAGTTTCAACACCTGTTACACACCATACTTAAGTGAATATTAATTAATAAATATATTGTACTAGCCTTTTCCCGGCGCGCCTTGCTGCACCCTGCAGCTATAATAGGTGGAACATAATAGGTGTATTCAAAACTTTTCTTAGACTCATAGTTTGACACCACTGTCATTTTCCACTGCCCGTTACAGTTTCCCAGTAGCAGGAGATCACCAAACAGTAACTCCATTTTGAGTTTTTATGTAAGTACTGCTAGTTTTACTTTCAAAGTTATTCGATAATACAAATTGTGTGGGCGGAGCCGCACCCCCTTATATAATGCCCATCCCAGTTTTCTAGTAGATGGACATTACTCAGTTTTAGTATAGTTGCCGACAGTGAGCATACAAACTAAACTACCAAAATGTTGCCCAATCGACGAAAACCGTAGGAAATATAGCATTTTTATTGATTTGTGGGCGGTAAAAGGGGGTATGACAGAAATGTAAGCCATCTCGTACTTGAAAAAAATGTACTAACAAAATTTCAGCTCTATCGGCTCAGTAATTTTGAAGTTTTTAGCCATCACACAGATAATTAAGCCAATTTTAACCATCGAATGCCAGAATAAATTAAGTTTTTTTCATAAAGTGTATGGAAATATGCAAAAATTAAACTTTCCATCGATAAAAGATGATGTAAAGAAATCTAAGAATGTATGACGATTGCTCATTAAAGGTCCATGTTTTTTCTATCGGTTGAAAATAAGGCGATACCGAGGGGCCGAGTAAATAGATTTATAGCGATAACTTTTGATCGGAAAGAGATATTGGTATAATTTTTTCTCATAAATTATTCTTGGAGCTTAACTATCTATAAAAAGAATAAAAACAACTTTTGAAAAAAATTAATTTCTTTAAAAAATCACTGAGGGTAGGGCCATGTTTCTTGATGACAGAAACAGTTAATACATTTTTTTGTAAAATTGGAAGCATTTTTGCTATTAAACGCCATGTCATGTAAAAGGTAGTCGAAAATGCAATTTTGAGTTTTTATTATCAATAAGATACTGTCGAAAACTCATCGTACCTGAGAACTACTACATACCAATTTTTATTCTAACCGCATGAGCGGTTTGGGAGTTTTAGGTGGTTTTGCAAAAAATTTGTATTACATCGCCCTCTGGTGTTCAAGATAGGTCAAAAAAGATTGCAGAAAAACACTCAACCTACATGAAAACCACTATATACCACTTTTCATTCTAATCGCACAGGCGGTTTGTGAGTTTTAGGCAGTTTTGTAAAAAATTTCTACTACAGTGCCCTCTGGTATTCAAGGTGGATAAAAATTGATAGCCCACAAACACGCACCATACCAAAAAACTTATATACACAAATTTTCATGCTAATCGAATTAGTAGTTTAGGAGTCTATTGCATAGTAACATACGACATTTAGTTCCAAAGCAATTCGATATCATAAATTTGGCCTGTGTGGCCAAATTCCCCCTTGTCTAATGTTCGCTCAAATATAAAGTAACTACCTCTTGGGCCCATAACGTCTACATATCAAGTTCCACTATCAAAACATATACAACTCAGGCATAATAATGATTTCTAAAAAGTGGGCGTATATATAGTTAGACCACGCCCAGTTTTAGTATAGTTGCCGACAGTAACCATACGAACTTATTTACCAAATTTTAGACTAATACGACCAAACCCGTCTTAAATACAGCATTTTTATTGATTTTTATGCGGTTGAGGGGGTATGGAAAAAAAGGGGTATGGAAAATTTTTACTATGCCTATATTTTTCGCGCAAATGCAAACTAAAGTGAGACTTGCCAAATCATTCCAATATTCCATTTATTTCCAATTACCCTTGCAAATATTGCCCTATATACACCATATGTGCGCACCTGTATTTTTCACAGCTGTATAGTTGATAAGTTCAACTCTGGTACTACGGGATCACTAAGGTAAAATTTTCACCTCTTCATACCTAAATCTGACACCTCAGATACCACCCAATTTGACACAAATTTTGCAGTAAAACTGCCCAGCCTTATTTAAGACTATCTATAAGACTTGTAAATATGCCATTCTAATTGCGATTGTGAACGGGATTTTTTCCGGAATTTTTGATTTCTAAAACGGGATAAACAAGGCGTTTTAAAGAAGATAACGGAATTTTTGGAGCTCGGCCTCTGGTAACACTGCTCCATAACTCACTGAGCTCTTTGTGAGCGTAACTTTTCACATGCACACAAAGCTCACAACTGAGAATATAATTCAGTCGTTCGCAGACGGTGATGCCGTGTGGATCTGCATCGCTTTGCGCTGCAAATTTTATGTACACTCTTAAAAAACAAACCTATTAATTCGTAGATTCATAATACTTATGAATACATTTTTTGTATAAATTAAGATTCTTTGCATTGTTCATTCATAGTCCTGTATTAATTTTTTAATTGTTGATTTTCTTATTACTTACTTACCTAATTAATTATTTTATTTACTTACTTATTATTTATTTATTTCTTTATTATTAATTGAAATTATTCGTATAATATATTCAGCCTTATGAAGAATGTTCTCCCGGGAATTGTAAAAGGGAGTTTCCGCTTTTAAGATAACAGATAAAGACATTAAATTTTTTTATTATTTCACACTCATAAATATTAAAGGTTGATGAACAAATTTGCATTATAAATGTCCAAAAAGTATTCGAGCTTATCTTAAAAACGGAAATTCCCTTTTACAATTCCCGTGAGAAAATAAAGAATCTTTAAATATTTAAATAATTATTCGTATATGTTAAGGTTTCATATAATTCATTCACATTAATTATTAAGATTCTTAGCATTATTCATTCATATTCTTGTATTAATTTATGTCATAGACGAAATCATGTGCAATACCGATGACTAAAAAGAAAAATATTAAAAAAACTTACAAATCTAGATAATTGTGACAACTATTTCGCTCAGTGTGCGCGATTCGAGAGGGCACCAATGCTAAGAAGACAAAATAAAATGTGACAGTGTTAGAATGCCCCCTGGTTTAAGGAGTTTTCCAACCCATATATTAAAAATCCCTCTACCTAACCAATGTGAGGCCCATACTTGAATATGCTAGTCAGGTTTAGTCCCTCTCTATATCTCTCATTCGCTGCGTATCGAAGCTGTACAACGTAGATTCATTCGATTCGCCTACCTCCCGGTTCCGACAGCTTCAATTAACCTGCTTATGCTGATTGTTTGATGTTGACTAGTGGGCGGAACCATTAACTGCCCTACTCTCTTTCAATTGATATCCCTTAATAATAACCGACGCAACCTCAGGTCTGTACCTCTCTTCCATCATAGCTTTCATCGCACCGGCTATGGATGCGACGAACCTATAACTAGGATGCTTCGTCTGGCCAATAACATGATCAATGAATTCGACTGTCATTCATCTCAGCAGATCCGAACTCCGAAATAACCTTCTTAGCTCCAACCCCATTCTGTCATCCTACAGACCAATCAGTCTCCTCACTGTTTACTCTAAAATATTTGAAAGAATATTTTTGAAACGAATGCAGCCGATACTATTTAGAAGAGCACAATATTATCCCTGATCACCAGTTTGGTTTAAGGCGAGAGCATGGAACTCCAGAGCAGTGTCATCGTATTGTTAATACTATAATTAATACTATGGAAAATAAACAATATTGTTCAGCAGTGTTTTTAGACGTTCAACAAGCCTTTGATCGCGTCTGGCATGTAGGTCTACTGTACAAAATAAAACGTCTTCTTCCTACTCCATACTACCACACCTTGAAGTCGTATTTGACTCAGCGATATTTTTATGTCAAAATTAAAGATGAGAGCTCACAGATTTACGAAGCCCGAGCAGGAATACCACAAGGCAGTGTACTCGGCCCTATACTCTACACACTTTATACATCAGATATGCCTACGAACAATGAGGTTCAATTGCCGTAGGCAATTGCTTATCGCAACATATGCCGATGACACTGCTATACTGGCTTCATCGGAGTCGTCTGACATAGCATCAAATCTTGTGCAGCAACACCTAAATCGACTGGAAGCCTGGCTATGTAGATGGAATATAAAAGTTAACACTACATAGTAAATCAATGCATATAACTTTTACACTAAAAAAAAAGGAGTGCCCAAGTCTGACTTTAAATCAAGAAGTTATTCCAACGGGTAGCTACGTAAAGTATCTTGGCCTCCATCTAGCTAAAAGATTGACATGGAAGAATCATATTAAAGCCAAACGCACACATTTAGACATTAAAGTAAAAAAAATGTATTGGCTTCTTGGTAAAAAATCCAAACTAAGTACTGAAAACAAGCTTCTATTGTACAAATCCGTTCTGAAGCCTGTATGCACATACGGCATCCAACTGTGGGGAACTGCAAATACGTCAAATGTAGAAATTCTACAAAGATTTCAATCGAAAATGCTCCGCTTGATTTTTGATGCGCCATGGTATGTTTCCAACAAAACTTTGCACAAGGACTCCAATACTCAGTTTGTTAAGAACGAAATCACAAGATTAAGTGAAAAATACATTGAACGCTTAGGACTCCACCCAAATTCTTTGGCACATAATCTATTAGATAACAGCGAAGAAACACGTAGACTAAAAAGAATTCATGTCCTAGATCTTCCACTTAGACATTAGGATGATTTATTCTAGAGTCAGAATATTGAAACAAAACAATATACAGTGGCTCCATCGCAAAATCGGACAAGAGTTTATCTAATATAAATGTGATCTTAACTTTAAAAAAATGTTCTAAGCTTTTTGTTTTTTCCCTTTTATTTACACTCCACAAACTCACCTCTCTGGATAATAAAAAAAAACAACAACTTTTCAGATGGTAACTGTTTGTTCACACCAAAAACAAAAATTAATCAATTTCTGGCGCTCAACGCAAAATCGGACAAAGTAAAGTAGCAATGGTAAAAATGCCTTTATTCTGAAAATTCCTACTTCAAAACTGAGTTTTTTTGCCACATTCGTTTGCAAATTGTATTAAGAGGCAGTCGGTATTAATGCTAAATAAAAATATTTTTAAAATGGCTACAAATGGAAAACAAAATACTATCGAAATAAGGCAATTAATAGTAAAATTACATTTGGAAGGTAAAACTGTGAGAGAAATTGGTGAATTGGTTGGAAAAAGTAAATCTACTGTCCACGACATCATCAAGAGTTTCCGTGATTAGTTTAGACTGGCCAATAAAAGCAAAGAAGTTATGGCAAGATATTAAATGAGCGAGAAGAGCGATCAATATTGAAAGAAATCAAACAAGATCCTTTTAAAACCGCAAAAGAACTCAAAATATCTCTAAAAACTCGCACTGTTAAAGATGTTTTCCTAAATACTGTTCGCAATACTTTACATAAATTCGATTATTATGGGCGAGTTGCCAGAAAAAAGCCTTTTATAAGCCTTAAAAATAAAAATAATGGAATAAAATATGCTAAGAATTATTTACTAAGAACCGAAGATTTTTGGAATCATGTTATTTAATGGTAAATCATCTTATTGTACATTTCTTTTAAAATGATTGATTATTTTAAGGTTTTGTTCACTGACGAAATCAAATTTAATTTACATGGGTCAGATGCCAAGATGTTTGTGTGGCGTAAACCAAATAAAGAATTTCATCACCAAAATACAAAAGAAACATTCAAACATGGAGGAGGCTCTGTTATGGTTTGGGGCTGTATGTCGGGTGCCGGGTAGGCAATTTGCATTTTATTGATAGTAAAATGGACAAATTTGTCTACCTCAACATTTTAAAAAAAAATTTACAGGAAAGTGCAGAGAAATTGGGTATGGCAAACAACTTTGCCTTTTATCAAGACAACGATCCCAAACACACATCAGGCGTTGCAAAACTTTGGTTGATCCATAACTACCCCAAACTTATACAAACACCTGCACAGAGCCCAGACCTTAATGTAATTGAACACCTTTGGGAGGAATTAGCTAGAAGAGTGTATCAAAAACCATTTAATACATTAGTTCAGCTATAAGAGGCTTTACTAGAAGCATGGAGAGCCTGAAGTATGCCAAAACTTGGTAAAATCAATTCCAAAGCGCTTACAGGACGTTTTGAACAACAAAGGATATGCAACTTAATATTGATTGTTAGGTATTTGCATTTTTAGCATTGCTTCTTTACTTTGTCCGATTTTGCGTTGAGCGCAAGAAATTGAGCTATTTTTGTTTTTTTGGTTTTAATAAACAGTTACCATTGGAAAAGTTGTTGTTATTTTTTTTATTCAGAGAGGTAAGTATGTGAAGTGCTAATATAAGCAAAAAAACAAGAAAATTTAGAACATTATTTAAAAGTTTAAAGCCCATTAATATCAGACAAGCTCTTGTCCGATTTTGCGATGGAGCCACTGTATGTTTAACAAAATGTTAAGTAAGCATTATGTAAGCATAAGCAAATAATTTACGATATTTTTACATTATTAAAATTGTAATTAAATTATATTGAGATTATTGACTGATAATTGTATATATTACTTTTTGCTGAGTCTTTGAGACCCAGAAATCATGTAAGTTTTATTGCTTACTTATAAGATTTGCTTATTGTTATATCGACAGATTGCAAATATACAAATATAAAAAAAAAAACAAAAAAAAAAAAGCTCCAACCCCAACTCCTCCCTCTCTATATTTATACCCCCACGTTTAAAAACCGTAAAGGGGGGTGTATTAATTTTTCAAACCGTTTGTAACGCCCATAAGGAGGCGCGGCAGGTATATATTCTTGATCAGCATCACCACCTGAGTCGATTTAGTCATGTCCGTTTGTCTGTGATCACGATTACAGCCGTAACTTTCAAGCAATTATCACGAAATTCGATATTTAAGCTTGTATCTAAAAAATAAAGGTCAAGTTCGAAAATGAGCCAAATCGAATGAAAACCTCGCCTACCTCCTATACAAAGTGATTTTATCAAAACGGTAAAATCTCTTCGAATACCACAAAAATTAATATTTGGACGTGAAATCGCATATGAGCTTTTCTATTTAATATACACTCTTAGTATGAAATTCAACCAAATCGAGTGAAAACCACACCCACCTCCCATACAAAGTGACTTTATCAAAAAACGAATATTTTCTGTCAAATAAACATTTTATTGACTGTTTTAGACTTTGAATATACTTCGGTTCGGTCGTGGGGGTAATTTAACTTCGGCCCAGCCGAAGATCATTTCTTACTAGTTTCTCGCACCGTTGCCAGATTTGGCGATTTATCGCCAATTGGCCGCTTTTTTCTTGTTTTAGCGCTTAAATTTTAAGGAAATCGCCTGGCGATTTTTTGGGCGATTTTTGTGAAAACCACGCTTTTTCATAAACTCGTCTAATGTGTGTGGGAAAAATGTTAGGCAATATTTGTTAGTTGGCATTCATCTTTCTTTCCTTGCCACATTCTAATGCATTTGTGGAACGTATTTTCTCCGTCAACAGAATGAAGTAAGATATGCTAACTTCAATCATTCGAGTAAAATGCTTCATGAAGGCTCAAAATTGTTGTTGCAAGTCGCTGCCAATATCCGATGATATGATTTCAAAAATGAATAAATCAATGTATGAACTGAACAATACTTCGAGAATTGACGAAGCGGAGGAAGAGTCTAATATGGCTGAAGTATTTAAGAGAATGGAACTACGTTTTTTGTAAAAAGTTTTTATTTTTAAAGTTGCAAATTGAAAAATTCTTAATAGTTATAGTCTCTAAAATAATGTAATGAAGTAGCTTTTTTTATTATTTTGTACAGATCTCAATATTATTTCAATAAATGCGAAAATAAGAACTTTTATATCTATATCTATCTATATCTATATCTATATCTATATCTATATCTATATCTATATCTATATCTATATCTATATCTATATCTATATCTATATCTATATCTATATCTATATCTATATCTACAGTGCCGGTCATAACATTTGCAACTAAAATCTCTTGTACTTACATTTACGTATTGTGACCACTTAAATTAACTACACAAAAAAAAATTATTTTCAAATTAATGTCAATTGAACGCTATTCAATATAATGAAATAAAAAATTATGAATTATATGAGTGAATAAAAATAAATTAAGAATTAGTTAAACAATACCAGGGTTCAAGTGTGCAAAACATATGCAACTAACCAACATTCGGTTTAATTTCTCTGCAATTGCTTCGTGAATAGCAATTTTATAACGGGACATTTTTTTATTTTGCTTATGCTTTGCGTTAAATATTATTCTTCACTGTGCTTTCATCGAGTAAAGACCAATTGGAAAGATCAAAAGTAGTCATTTAATTTTTTATAAAAATGGGTGGAAATAAATATAATCGTGAAATTAAAATTAGAATTATTAATGATTTTAATAATGGCTTATCTCAAAAAGACATTTCGGAAAAATTTTCAATACACAAGTCGACGATTTCACGAATTGTTAACAGCGGGAACGTTGATGCGCGCCATGAAGGTGGAAGACCTCGCAAGACTACATGTAGAGAAAATCGCAAAATTATGAAAATGATAAAACAGAATCCAAAAGTAACACCAGGAGAAATAAAAACAGAACTTCAGTTGGACATATCAATTTCCACAATAAAGCGACGAGCCAGAGAATATGGATTATGCGCATACAGCATAGCTAAAAAGCCTTTCATTTCTAAGAAAAATCGCTTAGCTCGTTTAAAATTCGCTCATAAATACAAAAACTGGACCTTTGAACAATGGAAAAACGTATTGTTCTCGGATGAGAGCAAAATGAATATGTGTGGTTCCGACGGAAAACAGTTCGTGAGACGTCCCAAAGGTAAAAGACTGGAGCCTAGATATACAGCGGGTAGTGTTAAACATCAAGGAGGTTGTGTTATGGTCTGGGGCTGCTTCTCAGCTAATGGTATGGGTCCAATTCATCACATTCGAGGCATTATGAAGTCCGATGATTATAAAAACATTTTAAAAGACATTATGCTGCCGTACGCTAACTTAGAAATGCCGCCTTATTGGACGTTTCAACAGGACAACGATCCAAAACATACGTCCAAATTGGTAAAAGCTTTTCTTTTATCCGAAAATGTCCAGCTTCTCGATTGTCCTGCGCAATCCCCGGATCTTAACCCAATCGAGAACCTTTGGATGCTCGTGAAGCGACAAATTGGCGCAAAAGTGTTTAAGAAACCGGAAGACCTGTTTGAAGAGGTCCAAAAGCAATGGCAACAAATTCCAATCGACCAGGTGCAGCATTTAATACAGTCAATGCCACGAAGATGCTCAGCGGTGATTTCTAATAATGGAAATGCTACAAAATATTAAAATATTTTTTTATTTCCATTAATTTTTGCAAACAAATTTTCTAGTTGCAAATGTTTTGAGCTTTTCAATTCAGACTTTAATTTATAATTTCTTCTGTGTTTTTTATTTACAAAAGAAAATTGTATTTAAAGTTTAATACAATAAAAAAGAATGAGTTTTCCTTGTTTCGAACAACAAAAATCTTGTAGTAATATTATTTTAGTGAATTTCAGGCATTATTGAAGAAGTTAGTATATTAAGTTGCAAATGATATGACCGGCACTGTATATCTATATCTATATCTATATCTATATCTATATCTATATCTTTATCTATATCTATATCTATATCTATACTTCTATATCTATATCTATATCTATATCTATCTATCTATATCTATATCTATACTATTATATAAAATTAAAGTGAACATTTTTTGTGTCCGCAAAACTCCAAAAGTACTGGTCCGATTTTTTTGAAATAAGTTTTAAAATATCACATTTGTGCTACAAAAGGTTCATTGGTTATTTTCTTTTCGAAATTTCAATAATAATTATCTTTAATTAAAGTGTTAAGTTTTTTAAAAAATCATCCACAATGCCATGCATTGCTTGATCGTTAGCTTTTCATGCGTTTGTGCTGCGAGAGCCTTAAATTAACTGCATGTTGCTCTCTACTATACTCTTTTTGTTCTCAGCAAGCACAAAGCAACAAAACAAACAAACAAATACATATCCATACATACTTTGCTGCGCTTAAAGCTAATTGGATCGAAGTACATACATTCTAATATGTTCAAAGAAGTTTTGATGTGGAGATTTAATCTAACACAGTTTTGTTAAAAGGGGATTCACTGACCACCTTTAGCATTTTGAGGATTTTTTTGATGAGAATGAGATTCAATCCGACTTGATGTATGTATGTATGTATGTATGTTTGTATGTACGTATGTTTATTTGTTTCGCTGCATGCAACTTTTCTACACATGTTTTGACGGTGGTTTTCCTGTAATTTATAAATGAACAAAAGGAACAAACGGCTGACGTTTTACTTAAAAGAATTAACATTGTGTGATTCAATAAGTTTTTTTATAAATAAACAAGATAACTGGGACGGGCATAGGAAAAGGGGTTATGGCTTCGGCCACATAAGTCAAATTTTTGATATTGAATAGCTTTGGAACTAAACGTCGCATGACAATAAAACTCAGCATGGAGTTACTAATTGCCAAAGTCTTTTTAATGGAAAACTGATATGTGCATTGGAAAAGGGGGTGTGGCCCGATTCTCTATACAGAATAGCTATGGAAGCTAAGATCACAGGACATTGAAACTCATAATGGAATTGTCACCTGGGAGTGATGTTCTGCTACTGGGAAACTGTAACGGGCAGTGGAACATGAGTGTGGTGTCAGACTAAGGGACTAATAAAAGTTTTGAATTATTTTGAAGTTTTACTTACTTATTATATCCAATATACTTGCCGGGTGCAGCAACGTGCGCCGGGTATCGCTAGTGTCTAATACAATAGTATTAGATCTCAATATTATTTGAAAAAATGTATATAATTTGTTTTGTTTTTTCTAATATAAATAAATAAAAACAACACTGGTTTCTAGATATAATTAAGACTTGGTATATATCTATCTCCCATAAAAATAAATTAGAGATATCTATTTATCATTTGCCCCAGCAGCGACAGAAAATTATTTGAATTAAAATAATTTTTCTGTACGGCCGCCACCTCTCTGCAGACAATGGCAAACCTCAGAGAGTAATCAAATGCCATGTAAAGCTTCTTGAGAACAAGAACATTCTGTTATCCTGTAGGTCAATTGTGTACAAACTTAATAACACGCACAACACAATTGTCACTTTTTTTTTTTGATAAATTTTCGAAGTTTTGTTTTTAATTTTATTATTTTCAAAAACATCCTAAGAATGTGTAAAAAAAATTTCAGAATAAAATTCAAAGCCGTTTAAGACATAGTCCGATTAACTTTAATCTTTTTTCATTTTTTAAAATAATTGAAAAAAATAATTGCACTTTAACACATTGAGTGCCATGGCTACACGTTTTCGTGCGACACCTAATACTTCCTGGGGTGCCACGTCGCACGTTTTCGTACGACAGGCATTGTCTGGCCTTAGATATTGTCGTGCGTTTCTGTGTGACTCTACAGGGTTTTTTTAATGTGTTTCTAGTACCTTAATGTTTGCCCTAAATTTTTGTTCAAGTTTCATAGAGATATCTTCATTTTTTGCGGTTTTATGATAAAAACTCGGAGGTTCTTTTTAATTTTGAAAATTTATTGGAATTCATTCGATATTTCGGAAAAAAAGTATAAAAAAGATACAAAAATTTTAAAATTAGGATATGATAATTTCAATTTACATTAATTCTTTAGATGTGCATATTTCGGAAAGCAATCAATGCACAATTGGGGAGTGTTGGGGCATTGCGGACAGTACGTAGTTGTCCTTTTGATATTCTTTCTTGCTTCCTTTCGACTAAATTTTCTTTTTGCTTCAGCGTAGCATAAAGCGCAAGCACGTCGGATGGTTTTATTATTTTCATCTACTCTTTTTCTGATAATATGTTTTGATTGCGATACAGGCTGAGGGGATGTGAGATTTAGCAGGTCCTTAGCAATGCGTTCACGGAATGTTCGTATATTAATGTTTTTATTCGTAGCTGCTTTATACACAGTAAAGGCATTTACCACGGAAAGTCCGAGTAAAAGTTCAATTCCCAGCTTTCGATACCATTTTAACCCTTTGCGAAGGGTATTTGAGTAAGAAGCCATTTGGTCGGAAAGATCAATGCCTGCTTTCCCCTTATTATATTCTAGCACAGCCAATGGCTTTTCTGTTGCTCGTCTGTTACGTCTCGCTCCTCGACTAGTTGAAGGCTCTTCAGGATTACGTGCTCCATCTGTTGTGGATACCATTATCGGGGCATGTTTCGTAGATAGCATTCTGACGTCGCGTTTATCTTTCCACTTCAGAACAACTATACCATTGGGATCTTCTCTAGCCACTACTTCGCCTTTCTTTATAGGAGCAACCATAACTTCTTTTGGCAAATGTTTCTTGTTGGCACGGAGTGTACCGACATCATGTGTTTTTTGATCTAGCATTGAACGAGCCAATTCATAGCTTGTGTAAAAGTTGTCTACATATAAAGTTCGACCTTGACCTTTCAAATCAATGATCAGATCCTCGCAAACTCTTTTTGCCAAACCGACTTCTTTCAGTCCACTTGATGACTTTCCGGAGTATATTTGCAATGACCAGGTGAATCCTTCGGTAGAGCAGAGCTTAAAAAGCTTTATACCATAAGGATGAGCTTTATTTGGTATATATTGTCGGAATAATAGTCTGCCACGCCATGGAATAAGGGTCTCATCAATTACTATGTTTTCACCTGGTACGTAAATGCTTTGGTATCTCGTTTGTAACATGTCCAATAGTGGTTTTATTTTAGCAAGCCTATCACCTGGTACAATTGAGTTATTGTCTGAGAAGTGCATGAAACTAAGCAATAGTTGAAAGCGATTGCGTGACATTAGTTTCCCCGGAATTGAAAAGTTGTAGAGCGAATCTTTGGACCAATAGTCTTTTAAACACCCGACCTTCACCAAACCCATCCACAAAAGAAGGCCAAGGAACTTCTTCATTTCAAAATCTGTTGTTGGTATCCAATTTTTTTTTCGAGAAAATCTGGTAACAGCACCTTTATTTACATATTCCTCCGCATACTTATTTGTTTCTGATACAATTAATTCAATAACGTCCTTGTCAACAAATAGGAGAAATGCATCCAAACAGGAAATATCTGTTCTAATAGACTGTTGCAAGCCTGATCGCCCAGTGAATGTAAAAGTTTTCTGACGAGAACTAAATTCAGTCCAAATGTTTGTTTCGGAAGAACCGACTACGTTTGACAATGCTGTTGGCTCGTCCTCATCCATATCCTCATCCATGTCCCAGTCGTCTTCAGTATCGCTGTTATAAATGTTATCAATGTTATTAGTATCATTGTTATTATCAGAGTCAGTGTCCGAGTCATCTGGTAGCCAGTTCTCATCAATAAACTCATCGCATGAAAAATCACCATCATCACTTTCTTCCAACGCTTCACGTATTTCACGATCTCTAAGGTTTCGCTTCGGCATTTTTCTAATTCAAATCTACAAAAATAAAACAAAATAAAGAAAAATAAAAATAAAAAACAAAGAAAATAAAGAAAAATAAATATAAAGAAAACAAAAAAAGAAGACAAATAAAAATAAAAAGTAGCACAAAATAAAAATAAAAACAGATATAATAAAAAATTTAAATAAATGTAAAGAATAATGCGTAAAAAGAAAAAAAAATTAAGAAATAGCAACAAAAAACGCGTCGCACATTTTCGTACGACAGTGATTTTTACGATTGCAATTCCGTCGTGCAGTGCCACGTCGTACAGAAACGTGCGACATAAAAAAACCGTTATAAAATCCAAAATAAACCACAAAATTATCCGGGATTGGCGCAGAACTGAATATTTTCTACTTTTACACCAGTTTAAAGCAAAAAATGTGCTTGGCACCCGGGGAAGGTTTTCGTCAAAACCCCTTGGCACTCAATGTGTTAACCAACTGGTGGCGTCCGTGGCGTAGTTTTGTTTTTTTTATCAAACCACCTGAGGAGGTGATATCGTGCAAGCCGCAAGAGGCCTCTTGTTCGCGACCTCAACTTTTACGCGCTGTATAACCGTAAATATGGCTGCAAAAAAAAAAAAAAAAAAAATTGTTAATCTAAGACTGAAATAAAAACAAAAAAAAAATTGTTTTGATATTTAATAAAATAAAAAAAATACAGGCATTCAAACAAGCCCGTTTTTTTTAATTAAAAAAATTGAAACTGGGCCTTAAAGTAAGAAAAGTTAGTTTTTAAGACAACGCCATTAATAAGATTTCTTTGTTTAACTTTATACCTACATATACAAATATGTACCTGAAAATGTAATGTTTTTGTTCTGTCAGTTTTTAAGACTGCGAAGTTAATAAGTTTTTTTTCGGAAAACGTAGAGATAATAATAAAAACACTTTCTCGTCGAATAGGTTTCTTTTTGCATTTAGAAATTTTTTATAGTGACTCCATGAGTATCCGCCCCGGGTGTCACCAAGCCTAGGAACGCCACTGCTAAGGGAAAAAAATATTAAATTTATCCAAAAACTTTTTTTTAATTTATCCAAAAAGCGAGTCATTTTTGCACCAATAACGCATTTGCTTAAATCGACTACGTAAATATTTAAAATTTATTTAAATACTTTTTCAATCAAATAAAATATTAAAATATTTAAACAGAATTAATAAAAACTAGTAAGAAATGATCTTCGACTGGGCCGAAGTTAAAATACCCCCACGTCCGAACCGAAGTATATTCAAAGTCTTAAGCAGTCAATAAAATGTTTATTTGTAAAAACATTTTCGTGTTATTTTTAACAGAAAATTTTCGCTTTTGTTTTTTGACATATCACTTTGTATGGGAGGTGGGTGTGGTTTTCACTCGATTTGGTTGAATTTCATACACAGAGTACATGTTATATATCAAAGTTCATATGCAAAATTTCAAGTCCATATATTGTTTTTTGTGGGATTAAAAGAGATTTTACCTTTTTGATAAAGTCACTTTGTATGGGAGGTAGGCGTGGTTTTCATCCGATTTGGTTGAATTTTATGCTCAGTGTATTTTAAATATAAAAACTTCATATGCAAAATTTCAAGACCATATATTAATTTTTGTGGAATTCTAAGAGATTTTACCGTTTTGATAAAGGCACTTTGTATGGGAGGTAGGCGTGGTTTTCATCCGATTTGGCTCATTTTCGAACTTGACCTTTATTTTTTAGATAAAAGCTTAAATATTGAATTTCGTGATGATAGCTTTAAAATTACGGCTGTAATCGTAATCACAGACGGACATGGCTAAATCGACTCGGGTGGTGATGTTGATCAATAATATATATACTTTTCTATACCTGTCACGCTTCCTTATGGGCGTTACAAACGGAGTGACAAAATTAATATACCCCCATTTACGTTTTTTAAACGTGGGGGTATAAATATGCAGGCAAATGACAACCAGTGCAAGACATTCGTGAGAAAATGTCCGGTTGTGACTCTAACCTTACAAAAATTTATTTTGCGACCATCAATCGCACTCACAAAGAATCCTGGCCAAACATGCGGCTATATTACCCTTGCAACAATAACTAAATGAGAATTATAAGAACTAAGGTTGCAACTGCAAGAAATAAACTGCAGGAACAGAGTGCGATGCTGTTGCTGCTTGTAGGAATATGTGTGTACGTGTGCGATGCTGTTGCTGCTTGCTTGTATGGAATATGTGTGTATGTGTGTGGTATAAATAAAATTCAAATACGGGAAAAAAACGAGTTGTAAGGAAAACATTTGATTTATCCACGTAAATATTTAAATAAAATTTATACTCAGGCGTGGATAATGCTAATGTGCGCTATTTCCCTTAGTGTACCTCAAAACAAACAAATTTCTACTAAATTCTCCAAAATTGTGTTTTCACGCTTTTCCTTGTTATAGCAACCTTTAACCCACAAAATTACGCATTGTTTATGTTTGAACAATCAACAAATTTGCTGATGTTCCTGCTGTTTCAAAGAATTTTTCAATTTCCAATGATGTTGCTATTGTGTCCTCCTGAGGTACGCTCACAGTTTGTTGCAAATGCATAACATAATTTGCAACTGCATAGCCATATGCACTGAATCGTGAAAACCCCTAATAACTTAAAAACAAATCGATGAGTCGATTTTTCCTTCGGCTATTCTTATTTTTATTGAGAGTACGTTACGAACCCATCGTTAAATCGTGGCGCCCCGGAAATCGTAGTAATGATTACACATGGTGTTTTATATGGAGGTGCCACGCCCACGTCCAATCACTCCCAAATTCCTCCAGACGACATAGCCGATTATTGCTGAAAGTTTTGTTCTCGTAGCTTCCCTGGTTCCCCAGATATTGCGAAAAATGTGTTTCAGAGGAGCCACGCCTACTAGGCCAAAATTCTTAAAAATCATTTTTTTGTACTTTGCTCTGCCTAAAATACCAAAAACAATAACAACAGTTACCAAAATAATTTCTTCCCTCTAAATTGTTCTACTCTTTCCATTGTGTATCGTTTCCATCTTATTCCTAGAAAGCAGAGACACCCACCAGTTTTCGATGGTATGAAAATGGAAGAATGGAGAGTTTTCGGTTTTCGATTGTCGAATTTTTTAAAATTCCCTCTGCTTCAAATGCAAACATTTTAATCAGGGACTTGAAGGGAATTGTGTAGGAAACAAAACAAAATATTTACACAGTACAACCAACGACAAAATATTTCGAGAAAACCGTATGAAAAGTTAACTTTTTAAAAAGGAAATTTCTAGTTTGAGCCAATACCTATATCTTTGAAGCAAGAGCGGATATAAAGCAGGTTCGTTATAAAAACGTGACAGCAACGAGTGATGGATTTAAATTCAGGACGCGTCGAATCATTCTTTTCGCATTATTTCCATTTGAAGCAGGATTTTGCTGCACATCAGTGTTACTATCAGACAGGCGCGGATACAAGGGGGGGGGGGGTAAAGGGGTAATTACCCCCCAAGAACTTTTAAATACTTTACTTCTTAATACTTTATTTGAAGTAAATAATTGTGCCCACAGCTTAAGGGTACTTTTATGTATGCATAAGCGATTTTGAAGGCGTTTTTTAAAAGAATGCTACAAAAAAGAGGTCAGAGATATTGATTTAAAGTTTTTTTATTAATTTCAACAATTATTAAAGTATATAAAAAAAATTTTGTTTTTTTTTGTGACGTCATTTGCGTTTAGGTGACATTTTTATGAAGCGATGCGAGAAGAGTAGGACCATTTTGCTTGTAGAATAACATGATCTGTAGTCATCTGAAAAAAACAAAATATAATTATAAAACAAACTCTAACGTCGAGGTAGTGACTTCGAATTTTTTTTAAAGTTTTAAGTAGCATCTTGCAAAAAACAAACCTCTATAAGAACGCAGCAGATCGTTCAATAATAGATTACTGCTTGATAAAAAAAGAGAAAACGCAGAATCATATTTTAAGACAATATTTGCAGATGTGCAAGAATTACACGAGAGGTTAGGTATGTCAATTAATATACCTCGTATTGCTGCAAGACAAGTTCATCGTAGTAATGTCAGCGCTTCAACACCAGAAGACTACTTTCGAATTTCCATATTTGTACCATTACTAGATGATATCATTGCTGATATGTGTTGTATAAAGATTGTACCTTATTACTTTAAAGTACATCACTATTTAGTACTAAGTAGTACGTAGTAGTATAAGTACAAACATTCCTATTATTTGTTATACTAGTCTAAGAATGCAACCATGTTATATAATAGAGCCCTGCATGAGTATAATCGCATAACGAATACACTCTGCTTCACTGCTAATGAGTACACTGCATGGTATAATAATACATGGTAGCATTGACAACTGCTTATTTTCTCTTCAACAGGAAAACATAAACTGTCAAACACAGCTGTTTGCGAAACGAAGCGAAAATTAAAGCAAGTGACAAAAACAAACATAAAAAACTAATAAGAATATTGTGCGTTTAAATAAACAAATCATAAAGAAATAAACATTTAAAATCATGAAAGTGATAAAAAGATCTTGTGTAATTTGTGCGAAAAGTTTTTCAGTCCGTGATGTTAAATTTTATTCAGTGCCTAATAACGAAACTCGTCGCCAGCGTTGGATTGAAAACCAAAGAAAAGGCACAAATCCATGCTATAATCTTTGAAGATTAGTTTATCATGACACAAAATATATTACTCACTTTCCGAAGACACCAATTTTAATTAAAATTTATTTCATTTCGGTCATTTGCATCTGCAGCTGCTGATGTTATTCTTTTCTTCACTTCAACGTTTTCGACATTGTTTGTGTTTTCATTTATTAACAATGGCCGACCAGCGAACGCTCTCTTTTTGAGTATATTTTTTGACAGAATATGTTTTCCCAAGCAACTGTCAATGCTACCTTGTATTATTATACCATGAGTACACTGTAACTGAATAAAAGTTAAACAGCAGGTCGTGTAGTGAAGAGCAAATCTGCGCACGAGCTTCACTGCTTGTACCTTATCTATTCTCTCACAAACACTGTAAGCACTGATCTGAACTTTGAGAGGTTTGCGTTATTTTTGTTTCTATTCGGTGTACTCGCATAACATACCCTCTCATACACTGCAGGCACTGATCTGAACTATGAAAGCTTTGCGTTATTTTGTTTCTGTTCTTAGTTCATTGATGCTTGGCGTTTAATCAAACCGGTTTTATTAAACAAAGGAGGTAGGACAGGACATAATTTTGAACTTATTTTTTCATTTTTTTTTTCAGTACTATACTTTTTATTCATTACATTCATCATAACTTTATTTATAACTTTATTCATTAAATTTAGACTTGATCAATAATTTTATATTTTAATATTTTTAAGTTTCCTGCTGTGAATTTATAATAATAATATTTGGAAAACGAATCACAAACCCTAATAAAAACAATTAATTCTTGGAAAACTGTTCAAAAAGTTTTATTTCTTTAATTCTTCCTTAATCGTACTGGAAAACAATGAAAAAAAGCATATCTACATATATGTATATCGACTCATAACCGCCAAAATATCTTAAGCGCCAAAAAGAAAATTTTACAGGAGAAGTTTTTTTTTAATTATCTTTGCTATTAATTTTATCTTTTATCTCTTATCTCTTTGCTATTAATTTTATTTTAATAATTTTATCTCTTATATTGATTAATTTCTTTTAGAGAATTTCATCTTAAGCGACACTTTGCTGTCATGAAAAATGTAAACAAACATGTAGTGTGTACTTAAGCTAAAATTGCTTTTGGTTTAAATCAGTGTCGGCCGACGCCTATGCACGCGTGCTTCGTGAAACTTCGTATATTTACACCCATGGTATAATTATACCAGGTAGCATTGACAACTGCTTATTTTCTCTTCAACAGGAAAACATAAATTGTCAAACACAGCTGTTTGCGGAAATACATCAGCAGCTGCTGTGGTTGTTGTTTTTTTTCACTTCAAGGTTTTCAACATTGCTTGTGTTTTCAATGGCGGATTGTGAGCGCTCTCTTTTTGAGTATATTTTTTGACAGTATATGATTTCCGAAGCAACTGTCAATGCTACCATGTATTATTATACCATGATTTACACCGACATAAAACTGGCTGTCGTGCTTTTACACCGACGATGCCGATTATTCGTAGCAAGAGCGCTCAGTCGATGTTTCGCTTTTGGCTAGTTAACATCACGCTTCTATATAACGCATGTGCGCAATTTATTACGTAATTTAAAATGCTTACACGTAAAAAAAATGTTCAACCAAATGTGGGATTTAGAATATTTTTTCTCTAAAAATTATTTTGGGGAAGCGAAAACTTAATTTGTCAGAAGAAAGTAGGGTGCGCTACCAGTGTTTTTTTTTTATTTTGAAGTAATATGCAATATAAACAATATTAGTAAAAGATTACTTTCCAAATAAATATGTAATATTGATATTAATAATAAATATATGCATATTGATATTATTAATAAAATATTAATATTAATGTGATTATTAATTATTATTAATAACGCGGCCCGTAGACAATAAATAATATTGCACATTATTTACCTAGTTAGAAATTTCATTAATTTCAATTCACTTTCATATAAATTCTGCAAAAATTTATTTAAGCCTCCTGCGAAGTAAAATTTGCACAGTGTAAGCCAAAGAGAGATTCTTTGCTCTCACTTGGGCGCACACTACTACAAAACTGAAAGAACTGTGTATGTATTTTTTTGGCCGACACTGGTTTAAATTCATAATCTAATTTCGTACACCTATGAAATTTTGACAGACGATGTAAACCATCGCAAATTATCGATTTTCATCAAAAAACATAAATCGGATATTATGTCGCTTAAGATATTTTGGCGGTTATGAGTCGATATATTGCTTGCATCTCATTGAAAGTCACTCGTAAAACAAAAGATTCTTGCTCATAACAAAATAATGAGCAAAATATTCAGTGTATGTGTATTCATATTCAGTGTACCTAGTGTTTGCGTTACTTTTTATTGCAAGAAGCTGGTCTTGCTGTTATAAGTTCAGCAGTGTGTTGTTACTCTCGCATAAAATAGAATGAGAGTATGTTTACATACGAGCAGTGTTGCCATGTGGGCAGATAAAACTTGTTTTGCCAGTTTTTTGAGAGGGTGGAAAGTTTTCAAGTTTTTTCCTAAAAAAATAAAGTTTTATTTTATTTTACCCAGTTTTTCAAGTTTTTACGATTAAGGGGGGAAATATACCCAGCGGCCGAAGAAACAATGTCATGTTTGTGCATTTTTTAAGGAAACCTAAGGGTTATTTTTAAATGAGAGTTTTTATACCTTTAAATACATACATTCAAGAGTATGTTTAGTGTTTTTTTTATAAAAAAAAAATAATAATATTAAGGTAGATACAGCATTTTTTGTAGAGCTCTCTGAAAATGCGGTGACCAAGATTGCTCCACCTAAATTCACCTGAAACAAAAAAGTTAAATATATTGTTAAACTAGATACTTAAAACTCGTACTAATATTGATTTTTCACAAAATGGCGGACTTCCAAACGTAAATTAACGATTTTCGACCAAAAATTCGTCATTATTTTACCTATAAAAAATTAATGAAGCTACGAAAAAAAAATCCTATGACAAGTACGAGATTATTATGAATAAAATAATCCTGGAAAAAAAATCAAAACGATCGGTTTACTGAGCTTCGAGAAATCTTGTTCACCGACTTTGAAAACATGGTTTCGAGAAAAACGCGTATGAAAATAAAGGCGAGCACTGCGCGCTCTGGAAGGCACTAGGCTATAACTTTGTTATTTTTGAGATATCGACTTAAAATTTTCACCACATGTTCTTGAGACCTAAAGCTTTAAGAAAATGTAATTGTTAATGTAATGTTAATTTCTGGGTATTTTTTCCCCCTTAAAACGATGCTTTCTATTTTACTGAATCTATGAATCAAAAAGATAAACTAAATGGTATGTTACTACAAAAACATAAGTATCATTTGAAGGTGCTTCTACTAATTTTCACTCCTTTTCAAAGTTTATTTTTATGGTAGCGCTGTTACTATTATTGTTGCTGTCATTGCTTCTGTTCTTTTGTCTCGGTTTCCCTTCGTCAAGTCTTGGAGGTTAATTTTTGGGATTCCTTTATAAACTTTGCGCTTCAGTTTACATATATTCAGAGTTGATCAAGTCTTCCGTATTTTCTTGAGAAATGAAATGGCCAAAATAACGGGACAACGAGATAACAACGCGAATTGCCAAAAATTTTAAAGAACACATTTTAAAAATACATGTTTTAGTTCATTTTTAATATCAAGTTTTTTCACCAAAAAACAAGTTTTTGTTTTTTGAAATTAAAGTTTTTTTTTAAAAAAAATATGGCAACACTGCATACGAGAGCTTTGTAAAAAAAGGTCAGAGCAAGCTTTTTATCCGACAACAAACGATTGTATCTGAGTAAGCAAAAAGCATACTCATGCAGATCTCTATTATATAACTTAAGCTTAGACAAAATTAAATTGTAATCTGCCTATTCAATAAAGACGAGTTGAACATACAATATGGTGTCAGATGTCTTCACCTTCGACAATAAATTAAAAGCGTAAAAAGAAAAAAATTTCACACTACACAAAAGTGAAAAAAAGCTAACGAGTCAATAGAAATAATACCAAATCCAATGGCAAATGCAATGGCTGCAATAAACTTAAATGCGTCAAATTTGGCCGTCGAATGGAAGAATTGGAGCACCCGGTTTAAGATATTTCTACGTGCATCACAACTGGACAAGCAAGACGAACAAAGAAAAGTTGCCATTTTACAACATCATCTTGGTCCACAGGCACTACAAATTTTTGATTCATTCAACGAAAATATTGACACGATTAAATACGATATGCTGGTGGAAAGATTCGACACATATTTTGTACCTAAAGTCAACATAGTCATGAAACGGTAAAAGTTTTTCACTTGTCGCCAAGACGGACATGAGACCATCACTCAGTTTGCGACAAATTTACACAATCGCAGTTTGACATGCTGAATTTGGAACAATTAGAGAAGACCTAATCCGAGACATTTTTATTTGTGGCCTGTCTTCAAATTTTGCTCACATCAAGGAACGCCTGCTAAGTGAAGGTAATATCACTTTGGAAAAAGCTTTAGAAACGGCGAAAAGCATAGAGATGGCCGAAGAGAACGCAAATTTTTTACAACAACAGCAACAGCACGAAGATATATCAGTAAGCGCATTGAAAAAAAAGCAACAACGTCAGAAATCAGTTTGGTCAGTCAAGCCACCCTGGGAACATCTCGTTGATATGTAAAAAATGTGGTCAAACTCATCGCACGAAGTGTCCAGCCGAAGAAAAAAATGCCGAATTTGCAACCGAGATGGCACTTTTGCAAGCATGTGCTTTTTTAAAACTCATCAACGTCAGCAATATCAAAGGCTGCTGCAGCAAATTCAACACGGCAGCAACAATAGATACTTGCGAAACATTAATACCGAAGAAGAAGAAACAGAAGAAGGAGATAATTTTTTTATTGGAGCTCTGTCTAACGATTATGGTCATACAAATGTGGAACTTAATGTAAGTCCAAATGCTATTCAATCCAATGAATGGATAAATTATAACAATAAAATTGTTCCATGCCAAATTGATACAAGCGCGCAGGCTAATATTATGTTTATTAACACGTTTAATCTTTTGAAAATGAAATCATTAAAAAAATCATTCAATAATATTTTGACTTTTAGTGGAGAAAAGTTACCTTTACTTGGTACCGTAAATGTCGATTTTTATTACAAGAATTTTGAATATACAGCTATTTTCCATGTTTTGGACATGTCATGTAAAAATGTTATTGGATTGAAAACAGTATTGGAAATGCATTTATTTAAGAAAGTTAATGTACTCAGTCTTAATAAAATTGTTGATCAATACACCGAAGTTTTTGAAGGCTTGGGCAATTTGAAAAATAAATGTGATCTGAGATTAAAACCAGAAGCTATGCCGATAGTTGATGCACCCAGAAAGATTCCGTTTAGTCTATATGAACCACTTAAAGCAGAATTAGATAGAATGGTAAAATTAGATGTTATAAAGCCAGTTAATGAGCCAACGGACTGGGTTAGTTCAATTGTTTTAGTCTCGAAACCTAACGGTAGTTTGCGTTTATGCCTAGATCCGCGTAATCTTAATAAATCTATTTTACGCCCGCATTTTGCGTTTCCGAATATAGATGAGTTTAAGTCACAAATGACTGGTTCAAGAGTTTTTAGTGCATTGGATGCTCAGTCTGGGTTTTGGATGATTCCATTAAATGAAGCTTCTTCTAAGTTATGTACATTTAACACTCCGTTTGGTCGCTATCGATTCCTACGTCTACCTTTTGGTATTAATGCAGCCCCTGAAATTTTTCATGGCGAAATGGTTAAACTATTTGGTAATATAAAGGGACTTATTATTTATATGGACGATTTTTTAATACACGCGCCAACTATACAAGAGCATAACAACATTTTATCAACAGTACTTGAAAGAGCTAAACAAGTAGGCTTAAAATTTAACAGAACAAAATCAAAAATTTTACAGAAAGAACTAAAATTTATTGGACATGTGTTCAGTGAACATGGTATTAAACCAGACGAAGATAATATTAAATCAATTTTAAAAATGCCGCGACCTAATTCAGTCTCTGACTTACAAAGATTCTTGGGCATGGTTAATTACCTAGCTTCTTTAATTAATAATCTGTCGTCAAAAAATAACCACTTGTGAAACCTTTTAAAAAAAGATATCGAATGGCATTGGGACAAAGTGCATGAACAAGAATTTAATAATTTAAAGACAGAAAGACGCCAATCCAAAGCAAAAACTTATGAGCCACGAAGTTCCGGATATTCCGTGGTCTAAAGTTGGCTGCGATCTTTTCGAATTTAATAAGAGGCCATATCTTCTTGCAGTTGATTACTACTCCAAATACATTGAGGTTGATATCTTAAGCTCAGGATACAAAAGTCTACAAGTAATTACTAAGTTAAAATCAATATTTGCCCGACATGGGATAACAGAAATTTTTATATCACATAATGGCCCACCGTTTAATTCTAAAGAATTTAAAAATTTCTGTGACAACTGGAAAATAGAGCATAGCACGTCAAGCCCATATTTAGCTCGGTCAAATGGCCTGTCTGAAAGATCAATTCAGACAATAAAGAAGATTTTATATAAATGTCAAGAAACAAAGTCAGACCCCTACACAGCCCTACTGCACTACAGAACAACACCTAAAAACAATTTACCAAGTCCGTCCGAGTTATTGATGTCCCGAAAGTTGAGGACGAAAATTCCATCCTTGTCCCAAAATTTTGAACCAAAAATTGTCAATCAGAAAAGTTACAAAAATGAAATTAAGAAACAAAATATAAAAACAGCTGAAAAATACCAATTTTCAAAGGTGACAAAGTAATGTTTAAAAGAACACCAGAATCGGTATGGTTTCCGGGTAGAATAGCTGACAGTCTTCAACAGCCTCGGTCGTATCTAGTGCAAGATGACGAAGGATGTATTTATCGGAGAAACAGAGAACACATTTAAGAAAGAATAGAAAATAAGGAACATAATGAACTTAATGATAACCAACAGAATGAAAGTACAAATATCAAAGCAGAATTGTATAATGAAAATGAAATTATTAATAATAACAATACTAAAAATTATTTATATTATTATTATTATTATTATTATTATTATTGAAAACTGAGGTGTACAATAAGACTTTGTCTTTTTTAGTACTACGAGAGTAATTATAACTAGTTGACTTTGAATTTACTTAAGAATATTTTAAAAATTAAATTAAATTAAACAGTTTAAGATCCACTTAATATTAAAGAAATAAAACATTTACAACCATAACAATTTAAATTCAGAATTATTTTGTTTTTAAACTAAGGAAAATAAAGACTTATAATAATACCATTGGCAAATTGATTGGCGTAAAGATAACAGAGAGGTAAGATAAAGAATCATAGATATGTTACAGGAAAATAGGAAAGAGTTGAGAAAAGCAAGGGATTATTGATTTAAAGTGCTATAATATTTAAATATGGCATGTTTAAAGTTAGTTCGTGAGGTTATCCGTTTTAGAGAGTTGGGTAAAGCATTCCACAGTCTAATGGTGCTGATGAAGAAGAACCTGCTGCTGTTAAGATAATTGAACCTAGGAACGATAAAGCTAGTTGAGCGTTGGGACTGAAGGAACTGAAGTTTCACATAGAGGTATTCAGGCCTTTGAGTATGTAAAATCGAGTGCAAAAATATAACGTTGCGAATGTTTAAATATTCAAGTAAGCCACATCCCATAATTCCTTTACTCCTTAAAGAAATATGGTCATAACGATTTATTCCATATACATACCTTGCCGCATTATTGAATGCAACTAGGAGTTTATGCTGTGATAGGGAGTCCAGCTGGCTATATACAACAGCAGAGTATGTAATATGCGGTATGATTAATTGCACAACAAGTCTGCGACGAGTTTCAATTGGCGTAAAGTTCTGGGAAATGCGAAGGTGGCGTAAAGTCCCATATATTTTACCTATTGTGGAATTAATATGGTCTGAACAAGTCAACTTGGAGTTTATAATAAATCCAAGGTTCTTGGCTTTAAGGATAAAATCAAGCTTTTTATCACCAATAAAAAGCGGAGGGATATCAATGAAGCATGAATCACTCCTCGCAATTGGCAGTACTTTAGTTTTTAAGGGGTTTATTAAAAGCAAGTTAGAAACAGCCCAGTTATTTAACAACGTCAAATCGTAGTTCATTCTATAAGTTAAGTCCTCTTAAAGTCCAGTAGGTCTTGAAAGATAGAGTTGCATATCATCTGCATATGCATGTACAGTTGCATACTTACAAATCGAAAAAACATCATTTATAAATGCACAGAATAAGAGTGGACCTAGAATAGATCCTTGAGGCACTCCACTTACAACAGGTTTGAGAGAGGAGAAGGCGTTACCTACTTTCACCAGTTGCATTCTTCCTTCAAGGTAGCTTGATATCAGGTTAACAGCATTAGAACTAAAGTTAAAAAATTTTCTTAGCTTATGACAGAGAAGCTTATGGTTTACAGAATCAAATGCTTTTGAAAAGTCAATAAGACATAATAACGTCAAAAAATTTTGATCGTAAGAGATTCTGATATCATCTAGAACTTTAATAATAGCCGTAGTGCAACTGTGACCAACTCTAAAGCCAGACTGTAAAGGGGATAAAAGCTTATTCCTTTGAAGATGTTCAGAGATTTGGTTGACCATAATGCGTTCAAGGACCTTTCCCAATGCAGGTAAAATACTTATAGGTCTGTAGTCATTGGGTACAGAGGCAGAACTAGATACAGAACTAGATACAATACAGAACTGAATAATCCTAACAAGTACATAACCAAAAAAGGAAGTTGTGTTAATCCTCTAAGTAGGTTAGAATATAATTAAAATTATTTTATAAGGAAGATGTTGCATAAAGATTGAACCTTATTATTACTTTAAAGTACATCACTATTTAGTACTAAGTAGTACTTAGTAGTATAAGTACAAACATTCCTATTATTTGTTATACTAGTCTAAGAATGCAACCATGTTATATAACTTAAGCTCAGACAAAATTAAATTGTAATCTGCCTATTCAATAAAGACGAGTTGAACATACAACAATATGGAGGCTCGTTTCAGCGAAAAAATTTTCCAAAAACTATATGTAAACGAAATCCTGCCAAACAAAATTGATAAACGCAACAATGAAAAGTTACACAATTTGCGTGTTAACTTTTCAAAGATAATAATTCCATTTTGTGACGGTAATAAGAAACCCATTCCAAATCAATTATTTCATGAACTTCAAATTTGGCAGTGTAAATGGGCGAGCGAAACTAAGGTTAATGATAGCAACACCGTTTTTACTCTTTGTGATATGACATTTTTCCACTAATTTCTAAAACGTTTGCTATCTTTGCCACGCTTCCTATCAGTGTAGCAACAGCTGAGAGAAGTTTTTCTAAACTGCGACGATTAATGATAATAGAAATGATAATATATTGATGATAATAAAACAAATTAGAAAACATGGAAATGATAAGAGTTCTAATATTATAATACATACAAATAACTTTTAAAATTTAACCAAGAAATTGATGGGAAAAGTTATTTAAAATTATTTTTTACTTTGTAGTGATTTTGAAACTGGTTTTTTTTGTCAATAAGTTTTTATTTCTTCCTTTTTAGAAAATATTTATGTCATAGTATTTTTGAGGAAAATTTCAAATATGAAACTTTTTCATAAAAAATTTCTTTTATTAATTCCTGAAAGTTTGTTGGGTATTTTCCATTCCTGTCTGTTTAGAATTTTTATTAAAGTTCCACGCCCCTTTTCTAATCCCGCCCACTTATTTATCGTACTTAGTAATGATTCTACCTAGTCATGTGCCGAATTTCAGTTTCCAAGTATCAATATTTACCGATGTATACTACTTTCATTAAAATGCCACACCCTATGTACAATCCTGCCCACTTTTGTAATGATTCTATCTACCCACTAACCTGCATACAAAATATTAGTACGCTAGTGTCAATATTAACTGTGATATAGTATTTTCATAATATTGCCACACTCCTTTGTTGAATAACGCCCACCTTTTTGACCGAAATTCGTTTCTAATATTGCCACACCCAGAGTTTTTCTAATATTGCCACACCCCTTTGTCAAATAACGCCCAATTTATTGACCGTCATTTGTAATAATTCTGCCTTCCCCAGTATTTCTACTGTAAATTTCAGTAACCTAGTGTCAATATTAACTGATATACAGTGTTTTTCTAATTGTGACACGCCCCTTTGTCGAATGATGGTATCTATCTGTTGACAAAAAATTAGGAAAATCAGACAAGTGCTTTAGGAGTTATAGATGTACATACATTTAAAAAAAACGGACAAACCAACGAACTTGAGAACCTCCTCCTTTTTGAAGTCGGTTAAAAAAGAAGCGCTGCGATGATTTTGTCAAGTAATTTTTTCTCTATCTAATGACTATCTTATAATCAGTATACATTTTGGATTGTTCATTTATTTTTCAAAGTGTACCATATCATAGTCGTAACGTCAGAACAATAAGTTTCATATTCCTTTAATTTTTTTTTTTTATTGAAAAGTACTATGTTTTTTTATTGCATATACTTGAAAATATAATTGTGCAATGCTTTAATAATGGAATAAACGTGAAAAATATTAATAAATCAACCTTTATTCCAAAATTAGTTAAATTTAAAGTTTTGACGTGACGAAGTTACGTTGTACTGCTCTAGTTTCCAAAAAAGTTGAAAAATGAATTTTGTAAAAATTCATCTGCGTTGCATTGAATTGTTACTCGCTGAGTATAAGAGCTGTGATTAAAAAAATGGTATGACCGTAAAGGTTAATTCTTTGACTTCATTATAAAAACAAAACAAAAATTCAAAACATCATCGGGTCCCAGGGGGAACTGTTTAAGCAACACAACTGAAAATTTGTTACATGGAATTATTACTCGCTAAGTATTAGTGCTAGGATTAAAAATACGATACGCCAATAAAGGCCTACTGTAAGTCCTCACAACAAAATTAAACAAAAAATTTCTGTCGCCATGGGGACGCTGAGACAGCCGCTCAAAGATCGATAACGCAACATTCATGCAGCGGCGTTGCATTCAATTTTTACTCAATGAGTATATAAACTACGATAAAAGTTTAAAAAGGAAATTGAAGGTTTTACAAATGGCTTTACGATAAAACTAAAAAAAAAATTCAAGCGTCGTCAGGTCGTGAATATACCAGCTTATGTAACAGAAATGTAATATCGTTGCATGGAATTATTACTCACTCAGGAGGAGTGCTACGGTAAATTTTGTTTTACGACAGCATGGATGTGTTATTAGGCTTCAAAATTTTATGACAAAAAAAATTCTTGTTGTCATGATTTCAGGGATGCAATCACATAATGCAGTAAAAATGCTACAGCCATGAAAAAACGTTGCATGGATTTTTAACTCTGTGACTACTGGTGCAACGGTAAATTTTAAGGAACGAAAACAAAGGTGAGGTCTTCGGGCATATGACAAAAATAAAAAAAAATTGACGGCGTGTCAAAGACCCTAAGGGAACCGCCTAATGTGACGCATATGCATCACTTTTGCTGGATTAATTGAAATTAGAGCACAACCAATGGGGAAGCAAAAAAAAAAGCTAAAAGAAAACCACCAACTCCAACACCAACACCAACACCAACACCAACACCAACACCAACACCAACACCAACACCAACACCAACACCAACACCAACACCAACACCAACACCAACACCAACACCAACACCAACACCAACACCAACACCAACATCAACACCAACACCAACAGCAACACCAACACCAACACCAACACCAACACCAACATAACCATTAACATCAACATCAATATCAACATCAACATAACCATTTACATCAACGTCAACACCAACACCAACACCAACATCAACATCAACATCAACATCAACATCAACATAACCATTAACATCAACATCAATATCAACATCAACATAACCATTTACATCAACGTCAACATCAACATCAACATCAACATCAACATCAACATCAACATCAACATCAACATCAACATCAACATCAACATCAACATCAACATCAACATCAACATCAACATCAACATCAACATCAACATCAACATCAACATCAACATCAACATCAACATCAACATCAACATCAACATCAACATCAACATCAACATCAACATCAACATCAACATCAACATCAACATCAACATCAACATCAACATCAACATCAACATCAACATCAACATCAACATCAACATCAACATCAACATCAACATCAACATCAACATCAACATCAACATCAACATCAACAGCAACATCAACATCAACATCAACATCAACATCAACATCAACAGCAACATCAACATCAACAACATCAACATCAACATCAATATCAACATCAACATCAACATCAACATCAACAGCAACATCAACATCAACATCAACATCAACATCAACATCAACATCAACATCAACAGCAACATCAACATCAACATCAACATCAACATCAACACAAACATCAACATCAACATTAACAACAACAACAAGAAACTTCGTCACGTCAAAACCTACGGGTGTGTCCACGGCACAGCCAACTCTTTTTTTTATTTACTTTTCGTTTATTCCAGAAAAGGGAGAAGCAAAGATATTATTCCAGAAAAAGGGAGAAACAAAAAAAATACGGAAATGTGCGTGTATGTGTCTGGGAAAAAGGCTTCTTAAACAATTCGATAATTTCAATTCAAAAAAGTACAATTTGTCTCTTTGTAAAAAGACAAAATTTTCTCAAATCGAAAATGTGTGTCGGTGATAATTCACCCCCCGCACCCTCCCCCCCCAAGATTTTTTCCAGATCCGCCGCTGCTATCAGACGCAGTTAAATCGACAGTTTCCAATTTGTTTCATTGCTGGCTTTGTCAATTGTTCATTAACATCAAAAGTCTCAATTCTTATAAGATTATTTTTTTTATTTTTTATTTGCCATTCTTTCAAGTTTTCTTTTGCCACGTTGGTTGGTGTACTTCAAATTGTATTTAGGGCAAATGAGCATCTTTAAGGCTGTTGTTTGATTTATAATTTAAAGCACTCCGTTGCCACAAATTAAACCAGATGCCTTTGTGCGATGGCAGCAACTATAGAGTCAACAAAGCATTAATAGCTTTATAGCAAACAAAGCACACATCACACAAACAACAATAAAAGACTAAATATAGAGGAAAAACAAAAAAAAAAAAAAAAAAAAAATTAAAAAATAACACGATGCTAAGAACCTAAGCAGCAGAAACAAACACTTGATGAATAGGATCTGATGAACATTTCATGTTCAATTGGAATTTATTACACTTCGGGATTTTAAATTGTTGCATGCAACGAACGCAGCATCCATCCATCGTCCTTGTTTAATGCAAACACACAAACACAAACACAAACACACACAAACATATACTCACATGTTCACATACTGGATGCATAAAGACACAGATTAAATTCCGGTGTGTTTGTTGTACCTGTTCTGTGCTGTTCCGTACTGCTCGCTGCTCTGGCTTTCTGTGTCGCTTGAGAAAACCAAATTAATAAAAGAACAAAAACAAAAAACAAAAAAAAAATTAAAAACAAAAAACAATAATATTCTGGTATTAAATTATAAACGGTCAATTCGACTGCAAAGCATTGCTACACTTGATGGGTATTGGCTTGAATAGAAGAGGGTAGAGAGTTTTTACTAGTATAGCCCCATCGGGCAGACCTGGAGCAAGCAGTTATAACGTTGCATAAGTGCAACATTGTTGAAAAATGCTTAAGACTCGAGTGCGTAGAGTCACGATGGCAGTCTTTTTGACCGATCGATAGAGTAACGAACAACGTCGTTCTAACGTGTTTGCTTGGATTTCTTAACGCAAAATGCGTGCAAAACTCTTTTGTTGTTTAAATGGTTTTTGTGTTTTAACGCTTGTTATTGTCGTTGTTGTTGTTGTTGTTGTTGTTGTTGTTGTTGTTGTTGTTGTTGTTGTTGCTATAATAGTGATTTTTCTCGTCGTTGTTATTTTTTGGTGCGTCCATTCAACTATGTAAACATCATCGAACCTGTCCTGTTTCATTCAGGGCAGGTTAACATAGAAACTTGGCAGTCAGAGTGCATGTTAACTCATTTACAAACAAACAAACAAACAAACAAACAAACATATCTTCGTAAATGTCTGTCTTACTTAATACTTTGACAAGGTAACATTTACATAGACTAGATTGTAACAAAGAAATTTTCTCTCTGCCCAGAAATAATGATAAGGAAGCTCCAAATTGACGAAAGCTAAGCTTATGCTCTATGTTTATACGGTTTAAACAGAGAGTTTAGTTTGAGTTTCCAGTACAAAGTGGAGTTTTGCCACTGAACGCAAAATAAACTCTTGTGTTCCCAATACAATTATGCAGGATGAAACTCAATCTAAACTCAATTTGCTTTGTGAGTTTATCAAAAACTCATTCAAGAAATGCCTAAAAGTAGGTACGTTCAGATGCAACATTTTAGACGATAAGGTACGTTCAGAGTATTGAACGATTGAACGTGCTGAGATTTTGCCATAACAGAGCTATTTCTAAAATTGTGCAATTTTGCAATTGTGAGGTCAAAGAATAATTTTTTGCTGTGGTAAAATTAAATTTTCCATAGCACTGCTACTCAGCACGCAAAAATTCAATGCAACAATATTGCTTTTTGTTGCATAAGCCGCTGCCTTCGCAACTGAACGACATCATCACTTAATTTTTTATTTTTGTCATAAGGCCTGATTAAATGCTGCACTTGTGTTTTGCAACATTCACCGTGGCGCATATACTCAACGAGTAATAATTTCATGCAACGCCGTTGCATGATTGATGCATTTCCAAGCCTGTAGCGGCACGCTCATGACGTAATGAATTGTTTTGTCTAGTTTTATCACGAGAGCTAAGATCCAATCTTTACTGGCATGTAATGTTTTTTACCTTGGCGCCTATGCATAGCACTTTATAATTCCATGTAACAAATTCGCAGTTTCGTTGCTTAGACAGCTGTCTCTGCGTCCCGATGACGTCTTTAATATTGTTTTTATTGTTGTCATAAAGTCAAATAAATACCCTTTACTTTCGTTTGATTACTTTTATGGTAATACCTCAATGCGTTTGAGAAACAATTCTATGCAACGCTGATGCATTTTGGAAAATGGCTTTGTTTTTAATTTTTTTTCGGAAACCTGCGCGGTAAACCCTAACGTTGTCACGTCAAAACAACACGCTCTTGACTACAGCACATCAGTAGCCTGAAAATCAAATGATTTGACCAAAATCAAAAATTAAATCAAAGGATATTGATTGCAAATGAATGTTAACAAACATTAACTGCATTAATAAGCAAAAATGTTTAATTATTTCTTAATGCAATGACTATATGCTTAATGCTAGCCTGTAAATTTATGGAAATGCACGCAAATCTTTGTAGCTTCAGCCACAGTCACACAGCCCCACATAAAAACCGAAAAATACTTGCAAGACTAGCCACCACTGTAGAGCACAATATGAACGAGTAAAAAAAACACGCATATTTTTTTGCCACTTTGCTTTATTTAACTCTTCATTCCCCGCTACCAAGGTGCTGCTGCTGCTGCGACAAAGCAGTTAAGAAACTGTGCGCAGGCGCAGACAAGCTCTACGCATGGAACAGGTGCTTGCGTCGTGCTTCGCACATAGCTTAAGGAGTTGTTCTGTTTTTATCGCAGTGTTTTTATTTTTGTTGTTGTTGTTTTCTTTTTTGCAATGCGTTTGCGCATACTTGTTATAGATGCACATATCTACAACTTGTATGTATATTAGAGCGATTGAAAAAAATTGAAATAAAATGAGAAAAAAAAGGAAAATAAAAAACTACTTGAAGTGTTTTAGTCCTCACAGTGTTAATAAGGAAATTTTCAAAATGCATCAGATATAAAGCACTTTCTTATATATATTTACAAAGTAAATGCACGTTTGAAGGATTTAATGGAAGGATTTTAACATTCATAATTTCAAACATGAAATTCTCATCGGTGGCGGATCTAGGATTCGCAAGAGGGGGCTGAAACTACAGTTTTGTATAGCAAGAGGGCGGGGGGGGGGGGGTTCTGAAACGGCTTTTTGGGCTTTTTTGCATTTTATCCCATACGAAAAATTCTCCAAGGGGGGGCTAAAGCCTTTTCAGCCCGTATGTAGATCCGCCACTGATTCTAATGTAACACTCCAACCCATTCTAATCCTGAAATATGAAACCAAAAGCGCCTATAGAGTTGAAATTACACTTTTTTTAGTTCCTATAGGCTGATAACACTGTTCAACACGAAAAAAAATCACAAGGTTCTGACAACGGATTCTGATAGAGGGGACGAAAAAAAATACACGTGTGTCGGCGTTTTGATACTTTACGTATGAGTCTTATTTTAGGGCGGAATTAAGTTTCCCCCCTTTTTAAACATTCTTATAGTGAATCGGCATAGGAAATCAAGTTTACCTTACATTTTTGGTATAGGATGTGTTCTGAGGATTTATGTAGAATACTACGAGGAATATTTTTGTGGAACATTTTAACCCCCTAACTTCTCAATTTATGGGGTTTTTTTACCCTTTTATGATAAAAGGCAAAAAAGACCCATAAAACAAGGATATAATGGGTTAAAATGTGCCACAAAAAGTTTGTCATCAAATTCAACTATAAGTCTCTGAATACTCCTGAGCCAAAAATTCAACTTAAATGCCAGAAATAAGTCAAAACCGGCAACATATCTCGCAAGACTTCATTCGTGCGGGAAGTTGCTAGTCTTATTAACAGTTAAACCAATTCAAAGTTTTGAAGAACTGTCTTGTTCATGGAACTGTCTTGACCAACTGACATTACAACACATTATTTGCAAGCTTTTTATCAATTTGAAGAAACTGAAATTGATACATTTTTCATTTAGTTAACCATGCAACATGGTGATAAACCTTTCGTTGAAATAATCCTTTTAAATTTCTTTTTTTTTCGTTCCTTTTTTTTTTGGTTTTTTTCTTCACAGTGTCTATGCACTGTGCAAAAATAGCTATTCCTTCTTTTGCACCGTCTTGAAGTGCATGTATTAAGTTATGTTCAGCATTGTTCTGCGGCTGCGCAAACAAATTATAATTGTTTCAACTATTGTTCTGTGATCATTAACGACAGACAAACCAGCCAGGACAGACAGATATACAGATATACAGACAGACAGACACACATGCAGACCGACAGCTAGTGAAATGCATAGAGAAACGCCGCCTATTGTATTTCACCCAGAAAGGATGGACAATGACAAAGCGATGACGGTGACGACAATGAAATCGACGACGATGAATCAGAAGACTTACGAACTGCATGAAAATAACCATTTGGTCTCCTGTACCGTGAACTGTATACTAGCTCTTTTAGTAGCTGAAAGTGAGTTTGACTGACTTTCGTTTAAGCTTGTGTTATTACACTAGTAGCTACACTGAAAAAAATACTCAAACATATAATGCATTTTCTCCCACTTCGATTGTCAATATACTCAATATAGCGCTCATTTACTCACTCCATTAAGTTTCAACTTGAGTTTGTGATAAAGCAGGATATGTACACTAGCTGATATACCCGGTCTTGCGCGGGTGAAAAAATTTAAAATTTTGATATTTACGAGTACGTGTTAATATTTTGAAAAATTCAAATAATGAAAAATAAGCTGCACTTAATTGACTATTAAATTGCTTTAAAGCTCACATTAAAGGGTCCATGTTTTTTCTATCTATCGCTTGAAAATAAGGCGTTACCGCGGCCCGAGAAAATAGATTTATAGCGATAACTTTTGATCGGAAAGAGATATTGGTATGATTTTTTTCACATAAATTATACTTGGAGCTTAACTATTAACCATAAAAAACCCTTGAAAAAATGAATTTCTTTAAAAAATCACTGGGTGTGGCTCATTTTTTGATGACAGCAACAGTTAATAATTTTTTTCGTAAAACTGAAACCACTTTTGCTACTAAACGCTATGTCGTGTAAAAGCTAGTCAAAAATGCAATTTTGAGTTTTTATTATTTTAACAGCAAAAACAGTTTTTGTGCCATTTTTTGACTAAAAACTCAATATTGTGGAGCTTTTTTTAAAAAAAGTTTAAAAATATATACGCTAAGCTAACGGTACCATTCGAATGGTTTCTATTAAGTGCTTGAATTGAGTTTATCAACGAAAAAAAATGTGTGTAATATATTCAAAAACAACAGAGTTATTTGCTTTGAAAGTAAAACATATGAATTTCTGACAGTTTTTTGTTATTCTCAAGAACCGACGTTATAAGAAGAAGACGTTTTTCAAAAAGTTTGTCCAATTTTGAAAATATGTGCATATTTTTAGTGTCAAAATAATAGAATTTTTCCAAAATTCACTAGACGAACTGCGTAGCTAGATTTCTGCGTTTCTTGTAAAGGGGCGGTGGAGGCGTGGTCAAAACCTAAGTAAGGATTCAAGTGCAGTAAACTTCCAATACAGCGAATGGTTTCTTGTCCAGCCTTTTCGTTAAATCGATAGTTCGTTATATCGAATGAGTATTTTAAACAAAGAAATATAACTTTCAGTAGTTCAGTTTTTATTTATATATTAATAAAATATTTGCATATTTTGTTCTTTTTTTTTAATTAATTTTTGAAAAAATTTAACAAACTCGTTTGTTTCTTCACGCTTTCCATTGATTTTTTGTATGCTTCCTCTTGAAGCTCTTGTAAAATATTGGCTTTAATGCAGTTTACATTATTTTCTCCCAGCGGGCTTTGCAGCGCTCTTTAAGGGCTTTACGAGCGCTCTTTTTGCAATACGAAGCGCTTCGTCTATATTCCCAACTACATTGTAATTTTAACACAACATGTCATTGGAAGGGAGCACTACTGCTCTATTGGTGCTTCAAGCTATAGTGAAAGTATAGCAGTCAATACTGTGCTCCGTTTGTGCTCCGAACTGGAGCATAGGTAGAGCTTTTCATAATGTCATTCGTTTGTTACATCGTGCGTTCTATTTCTTTTTATTTTGTTTTTCTTCTTAAGTGCTCCGAAACTTCTCCTTAGCATACAGAGTATCGGGAGCAGTCGTACATTCTATCTAAGGCTCTCCAAAGCGTAATGAAGCAGAATCACTTGGATTGCCATTGCTAAATACTTTATATATAGAACTTTACATACGCGTGAAAAACGACAACTGACCTAAGCACGCACCACTCATTTATTTTTTGCAGTCCCACAAACGTAAATGTTGATTCGTAAGAATTTATAACGGTACCAAGAACAAAAAACAAAGAGAATCTTTGCATGCAGAATGGTGCAGAATTGCAGCAACAGCTGATCAATGAAAATAGTTTCAACTCGTATTGATGTCATTCGTTAAATCGAATGACAACATAAAATTTGAATTCGTTACACAGAATAGCCAATGAAGAGATTTTGCCGTTCGTTACATTGGACATTTGTTAAAGCGGGTATTCGTTATATTGGACGTGGACTGTAATATGTGTGCCAAATTTGAGTTTGATCCGTGCAGACGCATTGTGGTCTATATGGAAATCCTAGCACGAATTAAATCAAAAAACCAACATTTTATTTTTTCTTTAAAATAGGCTTATTTGTTAGGTGAAAGTTGCCCATTCAACTTTCATGGTGGCAACACTGCCTAGTACCGTTCACTCACGCCACGTGCTTGCCCATCTTAAACTAGTGCACTTTTGTAATTGTGATTAAAAAGTATTCTCATTAAAGAAATTCGTTGTTTTTTTAAAGTTTACTGATGAATAATAATCTAAAAGGTATATATACTACTTGTATTCACATTATCAACTCCTTATGAGTATGTTTAAAGAAGATATTTGCAAGGATTTTTATTTCATCAACTTGCAATTTAAATACTGAATAAAAAACTATGCGAAAATTTGCCCAAAATAGAATTATATTGGTTGCTAGAAAATTAAACTTACATTTTATTAAAGTTAAATTAAATTTTATTTAAATTTTCAGTACCGGGTTGAAACTTCATGTAAAAAAAATTTGATATCTTCATTAAATAAAATATATGTATATTTTGTAAAAAAAAGTTATTTTAAATTATATTTTTTTGATAAAAGTAAAAAGTTTTAGTTTTATTACACACTCTATTGCCCGGTTTTACTCGGGTGAAATCTATGTTATTATTATGCAAGCGCCTTTTTTGTGATGACCATCAAATCTATACCGTAAATGCGATTTTCATAAATGAGGTATCAATAGAAAGGTCTTGGTCTGCAGATGTGCAATAGGCTCTTACTTTTTCTAAAGTATTGTGTATTTAAACAAAAAAAGCAAAACAATATTCTGCAAAGAAAGTAAGTTTTCTATGGGATGCCTAAAAGTATGTGATATTTTTTTCTGAAATTTTCCAAAATCATTCTTTTGTATAATTAAAGCAGTGGAGCAAGGCAAAAAACATTCAAATAAATGTTATATTTATGTACCAGCCGCAAAAGAGCAAGTTCATGCAAAATCGCTATTCCAGTAGCCTTTACTGGCATCGCCACTAGCTTCGTTGAATGAGGACGATCCTTGCACAGACAATTCAAACTTCCTAGACCTCTTTTTGAGATACATCTGTATCGGCTTAACGCCTGAAGCCCAATTTTGAGCACAGAATCTTCTTTGATAATGCCCATCATATCATTATTGATGAAGCAAGTATGATTCCTGCAGTAGCACTGACAGTAATTGATTGTGTGTTTCGCGATATTACCAGACATTCGTAAACTGTTTTTTGAAAAGTTGTATTTTCTGGTGATTTTAAGGAAACAGTTCCAGAAATCTCTTATTCTGGACACGTTGTAACAATAGAAAATCCTGATCTTACGTAAAAACAATGAAGCTTGAAAAAAACATGCGATTAGACAAAGGCGAAAAGGAATTTTCAAGTTATTTGCGACAAGTTTATTCTTGATCAGCTCCTTTTCGATCACTGATTGTGGATTGATTTTATTAATGACGATCTACAAAACGACATAAACAGTGATACCCTTCAAGAAAACGCTATTCTTGCACCAACGGACGAAGTGTGGTTTCAAAATGAATTTGTTAGTAATTGAACTATTATCTTATCTAGAAGTTTTGTATAAAAGCATTTGCACAATCGTTTCTGATGAGGTGCCGCACAAATAAACTTCCCAACGGAGTTCCTTAATAGCACTAAAGTAGGTAAGTGGTCTTTCGTGACACCACTTAACGCTCAAAACAGATGCAATTGTCATGCTGATGAGGAATCTTAATACAGTGAAAGGACTTATCAATAGAATCCGACTGCAGATTTTTAATCCTTACAATAATACTGTCCAATGCATTTTACTAACCGGTGCAAGCATTGGTCAGCGAATTCTTATACCACAAATTAAGCTCAGCCCATCGGAAACATTTTTTTTTCCATTTTAAATGCAACGTTTTCAAGTTCCGGTCCCTGTTATTTTCTATGACTATTAATAAGAGCCTAAGACAGTCGTTGAGAAAAGTTGCAAAGTTACAAGCCCCAGAATTCGCACACGGCTAATAATATTTGACATTAAGTCGAATTCGCTCTTTTGATGTCGTAAACATTTTAAGTAAATAAAAGAGTATGCAGCTCATCCTACCCAACAGTGAAAGTTCGGCAACAGCAAATGGTAGTTTACACAGAAATATGTTAAAAATGATAACAGTTCTAATAATAAAAACAAAACAATCTTAAACTAGATTTTTTTTTCTCATTTTGGCGTTTTAACGTGACAAGATTTTTTTTGTTTATTTTTATTCCTATTGTATTTTTGTATTTTTTTTTTTGGATTAAAAGGGATAGTGTAGTGGAAGAATCATGAGAATTTTCGTTTCGTTTCTGAGCTATAATCTCAAATATCCTTTTAAACACCGTCATAGCAACAACAACTCCGCCTACCGGGTCAACCTTTAGACCTAGACCATCGCACACACACACCAAATTTCATCAAAATCGGTCAAGCCGTTTACGAATGTTGAATTAATTTGCGCTAGAATCGCATTCTAGACCACAGTGAGACGTTAAGATTTCTATTCGGATCAAGCAGAAAATTACTTTTATTTATATAGAAGAATGATCTATTTTTATGTAAATGATGAATAAATTGACGAATAAGCATTGTTTCATAATGATTTGATTGATTTTTTTCCAAAGTGTACTTATGCGTGCGTGTGTGTGTTTGCAACATATGCCCATTTGCCGAGTGTATCGTACTTAACGACATGTGGACAAACAAACAATTGACAGTTGAACGTACAGACGGACCAACAAACATCATCAACTGGTTTCCCCAACCTAGAGCAAAATTGCTGGACGAGCGCGCGCGCCAAGCCAAGTGCAATGCGCCCAGAACAAATCCGCGTGCCGACAGAAGACGTCGTGCGGCACATTTGAGTAGAAAGCTTGACAGTTAGATGCTCAGTGCCTATGAAAAACAAAAAAAAAAAAAAATAAAATGAAAATACCACCAAATCTACACGTGTACAACTAGTTTAAGCGATGGTGTGATTTTTTAGAACAATTCGGAGAACAGTTGAATAATGGCAGGAGTTTCGTTTTTTATTTTTTTTTCTTTGTTCCAATTTATTGCATAACACTTGGGCACAATTTTTCATCAGGTTCTTAAAGTTTTGTTTTCTTTATTTTTTTATGTGAAAATAATAATTAATTAGCTGTTACTTTACAGTGTAAGGAGCTCTTAGTCATGCATAGAGCTTTTTTTACTTTTGTAGGTTGGTGAATGAGCTGCGTAAAACGCCTAAAACGCCATCAAAGTCAATCAAGTAGGGCAATAAAAAGTCTTTTTGGACTCTTCTGCATCAATAAAGCTTTTTCTATTTTTAACAATTTTGGGGAAATTATGAAACATAACCAACCAAGAGGCATCTACTGAACACAACTGATCTAATAAAATGTGGATTAGTCCGAGTAATTTTCCTCTCCCATTGAAGGCTTTTTGAGCACCCTTTAACCTGAGCACCAAAATGGACAATTTCTGTTATGGCTGATTTCTGGTCTTCGATTTCGAATATTTTTCTGGAAAAGCACTAAAGGCCAGAGCGGAGAAATCAGAACAGGCCTTTCAAGGCACTATCTGATACTTTATTCAGCGACGTAGGAATATACATATCTACGAAATATATTTGTTGTTTCATTAGGTCTATGAACAATGTTCTTACAGACAACGCTTACTTATCCTACAAAGGATTGCAAATATCTTAAGAAAATTCAATACTTTTTATAATGACTTGAGAGAAACCTATTTTTTCTCCTTCTACAGTTTAACAGACATCAGTAGGTGAATATAATTTTTTAGAATTTCGATATATATGGGTCAACCTGGAGCTTCTTATTGGTACACGGCGCCAAGACACTAAATACCCGTTCATTTCGGCACGGCTGGTCACCTAAGGTCACATCAGGCTTTTGTTTTCTTATTTGCAAGATTTTCTTTTTCCCCAAAATCTTTTTTTCCCCCAAATCAAATTGAACCCTTAAGCTGTCTGCAAGATTTCCTCAAATGCTGTCGACGTTTTTGCCAATATAACTTTTCACACAACTTCATTCATGCCTTGGCATATTACCTTTTATTTTAAATTTTTTATTAATTATGTGCGTATTATGTAGTTATAGACATCCTTCTGCACATTTGGTGATTAGTAGGTAAAAGTGCATATATCCTAGTTTGCAATGTGTTTGCCCGTTTTGAACCTCGCTTAATAATAAATCAACTTCAACAGCAAAAATATGCATGCGCTCACAAACAAACACACACACACAGTCATATTGGCAAACACAACAGATATGCAAACACTAAATCTTGTTGTATAGCATCCCTGATTGGGATGATCTGACTGATCAGCTAACCTGTTTAAAGCAACAAACAAGCAATTCCAACAACATAGCAACAGACGGACCCCAAAGACTTGTTAGATCTGCATATCGTCGAAAGTGGTACCTGTTGCAGTCAGCCAGCATTCAAACAAATACACTAAAAAGCGGAGCAAATCTTTGAACATTGTGAGGAAATGCAAATAAATGCATTTCCAGAATTTCTCCACATGAGCAAAAAAAAAAACCAATGCAGAAAAGTGCACTTGAATGTGCGAAGAGAAGGCATGGTAAGAAGAATGTAAAGAAGGCGGTGTACGGAGAACGCGAAATGGATATGAAAGAATTGCCTGTTGCCGGAATAGAATTAAAAGCATTTTCAAAAAACCAACATTAGTGGGAAAAAAAAGCAACCAGATTAACAATGGGCGAGTTTAAGATCCGATGGCAATGATGATATGAGAATGTAACACATACACATAGGAAATTAAAATATATACACTTTTTCCAGTTCAGGGGAGCAAGTGCCCCTTTCCGCCTGCTTCCTCCTGTGGACGCCCTTGAGCCTACCCTACCAACGTCAGCCAAATACTTCAGCAGCAAATAAAAAAGAGTTGACCCAGAATCGATTCATTGATGATTTAAATACTTTTTGTCGTTGTGTGTTTTTAAAAACCTTACAAATAACGGTATTTTGTTATCTTTACGCTAAAAAAATCTGAAACAAAGCACAAAATAGTATGAACGTAGTTGAAAAAAGTTATGAGCTCATTCAAAACCTAGATAAAAACGATTGAAAAAGTTTTAAACAGTAAAAAGCTCCTTTAGCGATGAAAACTCGATAACAGCACCAAACAAAGCTCTTAATGTAAAAGCTTATTTTGATCTTTAGATAAAAGCTGTCAAGAAAGCTCATTCAAAACCTAGATAAAAACGCTTTAAAGCTTTAAGCAGTAAAAAGCTCATCCACTAATGAAAGCTTGACAGCAGCACCAAATAAAGCTCTTAATGTTAAAAACTCATGTCGATCATTAGAAAACAGCTGTCAGGAAAGTGTAAAGTAGTACAGCTCCCAATAAAGATCTTAATGATGAAATCTTTAAAATCTTAAACTTTCGAACTTAAAATAAAACTGTCAAGAAAGTTTATTCAAAATACTTGATTAAAAGTTGACAACAGCTCTTAATAGAGCTCTTAAAGTTAGTAACTCATTCTCATTTTCAGAGAAAAGATGTCAAGGTTTAAGGGCTTAGGACCTAAAAGCCTCATTAGTACACTTTCTAAAAGCTTGACATCAGCATCCAATACAGCTCTTAATGTTAAAAGCTCGCTTAGAACTCTTAAAAGATCACTTAGTGGTAAAAGATCATTTGATAAAATCTCGATAATAACCCCCAATAAAACTCTTAAAGACAAAACTCATAACAATATTTAGTAATGGCTTCCAAAGTAGTAAAGTAGAAAGCTCTAAGCCAGTGGGGCCTAAGAAATTCTAAGCGCTGGTCAATGCTTAAAAAAACAAAATGTAGCTCATCGTTGCGTTTGGCAAACATGAAAAAAAACAAAAATACAATTACAATGCAATAAAATCACATGTCATGAAAAATAACTCGACACACACATAACGGGACAATCAGCCTGAGCATCGACAACATCGAGTGTGTGTTTTTTTATTTTGGCTTTGCATGCATTTGTTTTTGTAAAGTTCGCTGGAAAATGTGCTGAACACTGAACGAGTGCGGTTTGTGTTGTTATTTTTTGCAGACGTTCTTTGATTTTGGTTCATCGCAAAGACAAAATTAAGATAGAAAAAAATTTGCATGTAGGCCCACGCGGGTCATATGGGCCACTACGTGGGCATGCTTGCTCTAAGCAGTAAAGATCTCATTTAGGGCACTTAGCTTAACAGCTCTTAATGTAGCTCTTCTCAAGAAAAGCTCATTTCGATCTCTACACAAAATTGTCAAGAAAGTTCCAAGTAGTAAAAATCTAATCTTGACAACAGCTCTTAAAGTACAAAGCTCATTCGTTCGGTCGTTAGATTTAAGCTGTCAAGAATGCTCTAAATCGTAAAATGCTCATTTATCATACTCAAAGAGATCCAATAAAACTATGAAACTCTCACCAGGGTTCGGACTTGAAAATTAGTAAATTGCAGTAAATTAAAGAAAAAAACGCAGTAAAACGAATTTTTTCGCAGTAGTGTTTTTTATTAACAACCATGTACGTAAATTTTATACTCACAAAAAAATACCTAAATACAAATATACACATAACTATATACTATACATTTGCATGTTAAAGAATTATATTTTTTTACGGATTCAAAATTAATATGACTATTAATTTAACACTTATGCCATCTTTCTAGTTTTTTATGTAATGGTATTAAAGGTTTAGTTATACTTGACGCAATACAACGTTACATAAGAAATTGCCTGTGTATCCTGTCGTTTGTAAGATAAATACAAAAATAACCCTACAAATGTTTGTTGAGAATAAATCACAGTAGATTTTAAAAAAGCGCAGTGAGGCAGTAAAACATTCAATTTTGCTAAAAAGCGCAGTAGATCTACTGCAATTGCAGTGAAGTACTCACATTGACTCTCACATTATCCAAAAAGCTTCAAAAAAGCTCATTATCTCAATCAGGTTGGAGGCAAAAGCTCTTTCAAAACGTGTGATTAATGGCATCATTTTATAAATGATAAATAAATAAATAAATGCAACGCTAACGCGGCGCATCACTTGTATTGAAAATTTGCATTTTATTAATCACTACGTTATTGCGTTAGCTATGTTACGTTACCACGGTGAACTGTCAGTCAACAACAGCTTAGGGTTGTCACATGTGAAATAAAACTAGCATCATTATTGCAAATCTTTGAAATATTTAAGATTCACCAAATTCTGACTTGTTGGCAACCATGTTCTCTTCAGTCATCATTAAATTGAAATTGCAATATAAACGCCAAACACTGGCGTACCATTTGCTACCGGCGGTAGTTTTTTTATTTCTTTTAGCAACATTCCGAACTGTTGGTTCGTTGTTGCTGTCTTTAACCTATATTTAAACGATATATTTCAACATTTAAGAATATATGAGTGAAACAAACAGTTCACCTTTTCCCTTTCAATATCAACTTATTCGTTCTAACGGCAGCTCAAGAGTAAGTGATGAAAGTGACAGTTCAAGTGAACGAATTTCAAGTGCTGCGTTTTATAAAATGCGAACTTTGTACTGTTTTCACTGCGCTATTGCGTTACTCAGCGCTGAAGATCACTGCGTGAAGCGTTGCGTTTTATAAATTGTGAATTTCAACAACGCAGCGTGAAGTGATGTGCAGGGATTTATAAAATGATGCTATAAGAAAAATATGGTTTCAAAGAAAATTTCATGCATCAGTTGAGCATTAAAAGAGAAAAATAGCGGCAGAGTAGAAAAGCTTTCAAATAAGCTCTTCAAATAAGAACTATTAGCACTCATGGTATAATAGTACAAGGTAGCATTGACAACTGCTTATTTTCTCTTCTACAAGAAAACATCTCCTGTCAAAAACAGCTTTTTGTTGAAATACATCTGCAGCTGCTGTGGTTGTTGTTTTTTTCACTTCAACGTTTTCAACATTGTTTGTGTTTTCAATGGCGGATTGTGAGCTCTCTTTTTTTGAGTATTTTTTTTTTGACAGGAGATGGTTTCCCAAGCAACTGTCAATGCTACCTTGTATTATTATGCCATGATTAGCACTCTGAATATGATCAGTTTACAGACAGTTGGGAAAAATCAACGCATCAATTGAGTTAAAAAAATAACGAAAAAAGCTCTTTTAGAGAGATAAAAATTGTTTCACATTTGTGGAGACCACTTTAGAATAATATCCGCTGCATAGAAATCGCAATGCTAGGTGGATATAGGTACCTATGTATAAGATGCCTGAAAACAGGTGTGTGTGTGTCATCTTTCAATCGGGATGTTTTTAGATTTAAACAATATTGTATTATATGTATATAAGTGTGTTAGTTTGAAGTGATATGGAAATCATGGCATTTTACAGCTATATCAGAGTCAACCTGCTAAGGCTATAACCGGATAAAAACTAGGTATCAGCGGATGGCTAGAGATGTTTGCATGTTGATATGCAGATAAATGGAAATAAGTATAAAACAATAAAAATTGCAACAACTACAACAACTAGTAAAGAAGTTTTTTAATTTTATTTCCAGGCATTGATCGAGTGCATCTATGAGTCAAACAAACAAATGAACAACAACAAAAACAATAACCATACATTTCATAATATTCGTAACAACAACAACAACAACAACAACAACAACAACAACAACATACAGTCATTACCTTTATGTGCGCTGTTTTGCTGTTGCTGCTTTTATTGTTGTTGTTGTTGTTTTTGCATTTCGAAAAACTGGATAAAAACCTGTCATTCCTCTCTTTAGTAGATGTAATCACTACAATATGTAAAGTATTTATGTGTCTGTCTGTCTGTTTGTCCTCAGTCCGTCGGCAGTTCTCTGCCGCATGTGGCTTAAAGTTGTTGCGCATTTACGCATGCGCATGCGAATGACAACAACAACAACGAAGTGCACACTGCATCCAATGCAATGAAACAACAACAAAACATTTTCAGTCACTTGCAATACTTGTTCTATTAAGGCAAAGTGCGTGCGAGCCAAAAACAACACCAACAACAACAACAACAACAAAAGCAGCAACAGGAACTCCAACACCAAATCCAAACCTACTCCTCCTTTCGGCCAATTCAGCCACCAATTGCTTGTGTGCTTAGCTAATGAATTAAAAAAAAAAAAAAAAAATTTAATATTGGCAACAAAGGTTGGTAGTAAAGCTTAATAAAATAAATATTACAAGACCCACTAAAACAATTGAGGTCAAAAATTTTTAAAAACGTTTAAATTATTTGAAAAAGTTATAACGTACAAACTGTGATAAGAGGGCAATTTGATAAGTCAGTGATTTTTTAATCTTTTTGGTGATCTGCTTGCAAACAAAGTAGTAATGAAATGTTGTTTTTGTTTTTTTTTTTGTCTCAAAATGTTGGTTTTGTTTTATTTTCCAATAGATATGCGGTAGCAACGTTTTTTGAAAACCACGTTTTCGGGCACTTTCCACTTAATTTATCGAAAACCAATCATCCGATTTGGATGAATTTTTTTTGCGTGACAGTCAACACCCAAATGCATTGGAAAAACTGCTCAAACCAATCGTAATAAAATATTATTAATTCGAAAACACATTTCTCCTTACTTTAAATGCGTTTAACTCGAAACCACTTTTTCGCGAATGGCTGTGATTAAAACTTATCGATAAAATTGTCCGTTTTAAATAATTTTTGTACCACATACTTATAACACCAGTCATTCTCGTCGGTACTAGAATCATTAAGGTAGGTCAAAAAACAATGGTGTTGCACCTATCTTAAGGGGGGAAATATACCCAGAGGCCGAAAAAAAGGTCATGTTTGTGAATTTTTTTAGGGAAACCTAAGGGATATTTTTAAATGAGGGTTTTTATACCTTAAAATATACACATTCAAGAGTATGTTTAGTTTTTTTTTAAATTAAAAAAAAAAATAATATTAAGGTAGATACAGCATTTTTTGTAGAGCGCTCTGAAAATGCGGTGACCAAGATTGCTCCTCCTAAATTCAACCGAAACAACAAAATGAAAAATATTATTAAACTAGATACTTAAAACTCGTACTTGTCATAGCCGATTTTGAAAATATTGATTTTTCACAAAATGGCGGACTTCCGAACGTAAATTAACGATTTTCGACCAAAAATTCGTCATTATTTATGAACGAAGATACGAAAAAAATCTTTTGACAATAATCTCGTACTATTATGAATAATTTTTGAACGACCTGCTTAGTTCTTGTACCGACGATAACGGCATTAGTTCTTAACATATGTTTATTTTCAGGTGATTTGCTTTTTATTTCCAGATGTTGCACAAGGAATTTTTGATATAACCAGCGGCATTCCTTTTGTTCAGCTGTATTTTTACTCCAAAAAATGGTACAAAGCTGTTTTTGTTGTTAAAATAAAAAAACTCAAAATCGCATTATTGACTGCCTTTAAGATGAAATAGTCTTTAACCCTTTGACGACCAACGACCATTGGGACACCGGTGACCCTTTTACTCTCGAATTTTTCCTGGAAAAACTATGCAAACGATTTTTCTTAACAAGATATCATTTAACAGGGACAACAATGTGGCGTCCAGAAAGTATTTAATTTTCAAGGATAGATTCATCCCTTTGCCTACCAGACCACCCCAAAGTCGAAAAATCTTTACTTTTTCTTCCCCTTATTTTTGCTGCAATATTTGAGCGGTAGGAGGAGCTAAAGGTACAATATAGGTACATGGGGAAGTTGCAGGCAACCTTCCACTTTTTAACAAAAAATAGTCCACTCGGGCTATCCACGCGACCACCAAATCTGATGGGACCTAAATGTCCCAATTGTTGTCCCAATTGTCGTTGTCAACGGTAAAAATTTAATGCACATTTAATTTTGTTGAAAAGTTGATTTATTTGAAATAAAAAGAAATTTGTTTGCATTTTTGATCAATGCATTGAATTTTCATTTTCTTATGATGAAATTTGAAGTTATTTTGATCATTGGCGAAGCAAAATGGTTTTTTGCAAAAGGCACAAATGGTATTTATTCGATGGCCTTTGTGTTGTTTTCAGCAGAAAATACATCCTTACGTCCCGTTTCACTTTTGCAGAATTATTGGACAGGGAAGTGATATCCGCAAGTTTAAATGTTTTACAACTTCGAGGTTGGTGAAATGAGTCATTATTCGAAGTAGAAATTTTGTTGTAACCACAGTGCACAGCGGCGGATTTATATACGGGTTGATAAGGCTTTAGCCGCCATTCGCCTTGAAGAATTTGAAGAATGTGGAAAAAAAAATTGAAAAAAGCGCTAAAAGCCGTTTCAGCCTCCCCCCTTGGGCTATAAAACTGTTAGCTCAGCGCTTCCCCCCTCTGGTGAATCCTAGATCCCCCACTGATTATGCACACTCAAATCAAAGCGATCGCAGAAAAGACGCAAGTAGAATTTGGTCTTTAATATGCGATCATGTTCGTAGAAATACTGAAATAAGAACAAAAATCAAAAGTCTAATTTTCTTTCTAATGGTGGTACTTTGGCCACTCTACGACTATTGGTCCAAAATATATTTCCAAAATAGGTCAAAAATTCGTTAAAAATCCCAACAATTTTTTTGTTACGGAGTTTTGTTTTGCATCAAATGAAAGGTCCGATTTTTGGAAAATTTAACCTATTTTGTGATATTTTGAATAGTCGTAAAGAGGTCAAAGTACCACCATTGGAAAGGTTATTTTTCAACCTTTCATTGGATATCAAACATTACGTCGTAGCACATATAGAAGGCCAGATATTATGATAGAATTTTTGGGGTTTTTAACAATATTTTTAAATATTTTGGGAATACCTCCTAAGCCAATAGTCATATAGAGGTCAAAGTACCATCATTGCAAAGGTTATTTTTTAAACTTTCATTTGTAAACCTTTAAAATAGATTAAAAACAACGAGTTCTCATGAAGTAAATCAAAATTCAACCTCAAACTCTTCGTTCGCATACTGTCAACGAGAGAAAATAGTGGTATACATTTTTACCGTTGACGACCATTGGGACATATAGGTCCCATGATTTTAACACTTTTACAGGTGTTAAAAAAAATTGTTTCTTGCGACACTTTTGTTTAGTAATTTGGAGTCGCTTAACACGAATCCGTTGGCGGATTAACGAATTTTCCAGCGGTTCAGGAGCGGTCGTCAAAGGGTTAATAGCAAAAGTGGTTTCAGTTTTACGAAAAATTTTATTTTTTACAAAAGTCGTTTTATGCTTTTTCTAGTTAAGCTCCAAGCATAATTTATGAAAAAATTGTATCAATATCTCTTTCCGATCAAAAGTTATCGCTATAAATCTATTTTCTCGACCCGATTTTCAACCGATAGAAAAAACATGGACCCAATCATAGCAAACTCTGAGATCTCTCTTCATCACTTTTTGTTGGGTGGAAAGTTTAGTTTGGAGATTATTTCCGTAAAACTTTTCTGCAAAGAATCATATCTGGCCATTGTGGCAGGTTTTTGAGATATTTGAGGTTATATACGCGCAAAAAGGCTTTTTGGTTTTATTTTCAGGTTATGTAGAGGAATCACAATGTTTTCTAAGCTTTTATACCAAACTAGCGGACCCGGCGAACTTAGTCTCGCCCCAATTTCACGCCTTCAGATAAACTCCAGAATGATAAAATACAGATAGCTCAAATTTCAATGTGATTTATTATAACAGAGTCTAAGTCAGTAGAGAGCATTTGGATAAACAATGTTTTTCGATTTGTTTGCCGGAGCAAAAACAAACAACGAAGACGGTTTGCCAACACGCGAACAGACAACGTACAGCTGACCGTGCGAAAAACAGGGAAATTCGAGATTAATCCGACAGACTTCTAGTGATTGGCCTTGCGATTTATTGATTGTCATCGCAAAAGCCAATCGAACAGGGAACTGAATACGCTTGAATTGGAATGGAAGATCAGTTGGAATAATTGGAATTCGTGGGATGAGGACTTCCTCTCCTTTAAATTTGCCCTTGATGATCGTCGCTTGGATCACATTGTTCATTACTTTCTTGACGGACAATCGCGTATCGTTACACAATTTTGGATGATTCAGATTCCACAGCATGATTATGATTGATCCCACCTTCAGCTGTAAATTATGCGGCGGAGTTCCTGGCACATCAAGCTAGTTCAAAAATTCCGTCGGATAGTTGGTCGCTTCATACTCGTCTCTCACGCTGTCAATGGATTTGTATGAATGCAGTTCTCCAGAGATTTGACTTTGAATAATGAAATTCAAGCTATCGACGTCCGTATTCTTCGCTGCTAGTATTGCCCGTTCACTAATCCAATCGAGATTTTTATAATTTTGTGCAATGCCGGGGAACACTTTGGTGATGAGTTCCTCTTTCGACGATGTGAACTCGCAAAAATTTGCCGGGAACGATATTAATCCAGTCGAAACATCAACCAGGAATTTGACCATTGCCAAGCGCCAGCAGTTGTCTCGAAAATTCAGCAGCCGATGGGTCGTTCTGCAACGTGACTCTCATGTGTGTGGTCAATTTTGAGGAGGATGCAACAGCTAACGCAATTTGAGATCTTGACCGAATTGTTGCCAGAATCAGCGAAATAACGAATGTCTTGCCTGTCCCACCGGGAGCATCGAAAAAGTCAATACCTCCTGTTCCATCGTCAACAACCTTCATCAGCGAATAGTACACGTTCTTCTGCTCGGCATTCAACAGCGGCACATTTGTTCGGACTCTTTAGGCCAGCTCATCTCGATCATAGTCTTGTTCCCGTTGCAATTCGCGATTGAATGCATCGTATATTGAACGATTTGGGCGCTAGCATTCCCAATGTCGACAGCAGACTGTCGCACATGAGAACGCACATGTCTTCGACCAAAATTAACGCTTCGTTGCGCATCTCGTCGTTAATTTCAAGATCGAAATTCGAAGTGCTCGTGCGAACTCTGTGCAAAATGTCATCAGCCATTTCATCCTTGTATTTGTCCCACAATGCAGTCGGGTTCGACGGATGACATGTGGCTATGCTGATTGCAAACAATGTACGAATTTGATTCGCTGGTGCAGAAACAGTTACATCGGTGACCGTTGAGTCCCAATGTGTATCGTTTTCGAGCAAATTCAAACTTTGGCAAGTCTCCCGAAAAGTGGCGCACAGCTCACCATCCACGGTACGCAGGGAATCGAAGGATGTAGGGCCTCTAATATTCACCAAAAGTAAGCGAAGATAGAAGCATTCATCTTGGCATGGATGAACTGTGTATATTCGTCCGAGGGCATCAGTCGAATAGACATCAGCGAATCCAGCAATAGCATCACCTTTCTTCCGGCGTTGAAACTTCTTCGATACAGCGTTCCATATATAAAAGCGTGGCATTTCCGAATAGAGTAAAGTCCTTACGAACGGATCGCTTTCACATGTCGAAAACAAATTTGTCAATGTTGTCAATTGTAACGGCATCTCTCGGGTTGTGGCATTGATTGTAGCATAGCGACATCTATTATTTATCTCATTAACTTCTCCACCCATAATTCACGCAAAACGTCTTTTATTGCAATGAAATTCACAATTATCCAAAATTTTCATGCTACACAACGAATTTTCTACCTTTACATCGTCAAAAATCATGAAATCATGCGATAAAAAGCAAAATTTAAAAAAAAATGTTTAATTTTTTGCGTTTTACCAGAATTTTCCGAGTTTTCCACTAAGAATTTTATATTTTTCCATTCGAAAAGCCATTCCGGAACAATTGCGCACAAAATCCCATACAAAAAAAAATCAGTTTTCGATTATTCCAATTTCCCGACTTTCCCGGACGGTTTTCCCAAAATTTTCTTTCGTAAAAACCTTCTCCTGGCAATTACAAACAACTGAAAAAAAATTTGAGCCAAATCGGCCCAGCCGTTCTCATTTGATGAATTACTATACATTTTTCACACCATTTTTATATATATAGATGTATCCTTGATGACAACTCTTTTGAATCGATATGAGCTGTGGAATGGACATCTATGATTTTTCGTTTAAGTAACGTCAATTATCTCAATATCCTGAATGGTACAGCACTTCAGAAGGTCCCACAACCCCATAATCAGCTGTATATTTCGAGAAAAGTTTCTAATTTGCGGGCCTGTATAAATTTAAAATGTTTTTTTATTGTTTCTTTCGATTGAACACTTTCGAAAAATGTGCCTTCAGCATTGGCACAAAATTTGCTCAAAATTTTAGAATTTTTCGAAAATCATGGTACCACGTCTAATATTTTATTAATGGCAATACAAAAATACGCTAGGCACCAATTTGGTCGAAACACCAAGACCGATCGACCAAAGCATCTTTTTCTTGTTTTATCATATTTTTGCGAATGAAAACAACAATCGAAATAATAAAAGACAAAAACAAAAAATTAAAAGCATTAAGACACAGTCACACGCACCGACTGTGTTGTTATTGTTGTGCCGTTCAATATAAAGTATGTTTATTGCAATAAACTAGCTGTCTGTCTGTCTGTCGGTCCGTCTGTCCCTCTATTCGTCTGTTGTTCGTATGTGTGTATGTCTATCTCCCTGCTTGTCTGACGCGCAAAGTGGTTTTCCGAACCGGCAGTGCAACATATTAGTTCATCTTAATGTCGTTGACTCAAAGCTCTCTGCAGGAACTGTTGCTGCTGCGCCTGCGTTAACGTTCGCGTTTGCGTCTGCGCATCAGAGATACACACAACGAAGTAGCAACGTTATTATGTGCCATTCGAATATTCACTGTTTTTATTTCTTAACCAGATTCATATTCAAAAATTATTGTTTAAAGTGAATTAAAAAAAATAACCGAATATCCTGAAGCACGCGAACATTCAAAATATTCGAATTCGACAAAGGGGTTTATAAGAGGCAGTCAATTTGGAGATGTCTTAATTCGCATTCGTGCTGTTAAAGCCAGGATCAGTCAAGGACGCTATAGAGGAATTTAAGTCAAAGTAAAGCTAATTTCATTAGATATAGGTTATATGGATAAAATGGGCATTTCCGCCTATTTTGCCCCGAGCAAAATATTCTTACGTTATGTAACAGTTCATGAGATGCATCAAGAGTGTGAAGAGAGAACAAATGAGTTTCTAATCATTTTGGAAAACTGAACTTTAACTAAGTAGCTTGAAGGAATTGATGCTACACAAGAGCTTAAAGCTGCATTGTCTGAATGCGTTGGTATTACTTTACGTCTACATACTCTAAACATAATGGTTTTTGTTGCTCAATGAGTGCGAGTGACATTCATGTTGTAAGATTGCACACAATGCATACTCGTAGCACACTCTTTGGAGCATATTTTGTCAATAAGGCAGGCGCCGAGCTACACGTTGTTGACTGCTTTTAGCTGCACTTCTCAACAGCGTTAACTTCGCAGTGATCCTGTGTGATTTAAATGAATGTGCGTCTGTCTGTCTTTCTGTCTAAGATTGGCAAGAGAGTGAAACCAGATGCAAACAATTGCGGACAGGTTGCCCGCCGATACACGCAGGCAAGCGAACAAATGCGAGTTCATTTTTTTAGATTTTTTGCTAAATAAATAAGAAAACGCGTTTGTTTTTCTATTTTGTCGTAAATTTTTGAAAACCTTTGAAGTATTCTTTGACTTACTTTAAGAACACATTGTATGGGTACCATGTTGACACCGTTCGACCAAAATCCAAATTAGTCAACAAATATTCCTCTTTAGAGGAAAAACTTAAAAAAATACGGTAAGTTTGTGGAAAGAGTGCGTGAAGAATTGTCCACCATGGAACAATGACACGATGCAATACATTTTGATAAAGGATTTGAAGATTGGGAAAGTTTGGACATGATTTGATTCTCACGCCTTAAATGAGAAGAAAAATGTCACTGATCGTGAAATTTGGACGAAAAACATATCTACGATGATTACTACATATATTTCGGGATTTTAAAAAATAGACAAACGTTTTTTTCCAATTTTTTCCTTTTTTATTGTTGAAAAAATCTTAAATCGTCAGTGAAATTCTTTGATTTTAAGCCTCAACTCAAGTGTTATGCAAAAAACCACGTGAAACCACTTCCGCTCACGTTTTTTAAATAATCCGAACACAGATTCGTAAAGTTGAGCTAACGTTGGATATGGGATGGGCTTCTGTTTTATAAATATGTCGGCCGTGGTCGAACGAGTTTGCTTGCGTGGACCAGGAGATGCCAAATTTACGGATCGCAAGGTTTGTGGTTCGAATCCAACATCGAACACCCAAAATTTTTTCAATTGAAATGAAATTTTCTCTGCCTCTGCCAGAAAATCACAAACCAAGGTTGAAAATAAAAGCTATGTAAAGCTACTAAATGCGCATCACAATTTGCTCATAAGAAGCTCGATCAAAGTCCTTTCAAGGGCTGAAAATCGTTCATTTCGTTTTTGCGATGTTTTTCTGTGATGCTATACCTTTATGTCACTTAATTTTGACTCCATCCAATTACTCATCTACCTCTATTCTCATAACTCATCTCATCTCATCTCATCTCATCTCATCTCTCATCTCATCTCATCTCAACTCATCTCATTTCATCTCATCTCATCTCATTTCATCTCATCTCATCTCATCTCAACTCATCTCATCTCATCTCATCTCATCTCATCTCATCTCATCTCATCTCAACTCATCTCATCACATCTCATCTCATCTCATCTCATTTCATCTCATCACATCTCATCTTATCTCATCTCATTTCATCTCATCTCATCTCATCTCATCTCATCTCAACTCATCTCATCTCATCTCATCTCATCTCATCTCATCTCATTTCATCTCATCTCATCTCATCTCATCTCATCTCATCTCATCTCATCTCATCTCATCTCATCTCATCTCATCTCATCTCATCTCATCTCATCTCATCTCATCTCATCTCATCTCATCTCATCTCATCTCATCTCTTCTCATCTCATCTCATCTCATCTCATCTCATCTCATCTCATCGCATCTCATCTCATCGCATCTCATCTCATCGCATCTCATCTCATCTCATTTCATCTCTTCATATTTCCTCACATTTGTTATGATTTCATCTTATCTGATCTTTACCCAAAACATTACCTCTCTCAATGCTGCTCATTTGAACTCAACTGTTCTCACCTCTCTATTGTTCGTATATTATTTCATCTAATTGCAATCTGAAAATCAATCATCAAAAATAACTTTTCATCAGAAAAAATCATTTAAAATAAAAAAAACACACACATACACACAGTCTTCTTAAACCACAAGAAGCACCTTCAATTCTTCCAAAGCAATCATTCCGAATGCTGTGAAGTTATGCTTCAAAATAAAATAATGATGCGCTGCCGTTGTAAGCTTTTGGGGCCAAGAAAGTGTCACACGTTGCTGATGCTGCTGCTTCTGCTGCTGCTTGTCAATAACAATGAGTTTTAATTGTTGGCATTGCTCATCGATTACCGCATCATTGCTTCAACGCATTGAAAATGTGTAGGAAAGTAAACAATAATTATTGATTTTTTTTTTTAATTTTTGTTGTTTTCTTAACTGTTACTGTTTTAAGGTGTCTGTTTCTTTGTTTGTTTGTTTGCTTGTTTGCTAAGCTAGCATTCGAATCATTGTTGTTATTGTTGTTGTAGCTTTTGTTGTTTGTTTATGACATACTTGGCTAAGATATGGCAACATTTGGGTTTTATTTCCAAGTTATTTGAAAAGCAGGTTGTTGTTGTTTGGATGATATAAGTCAACAACAAAGCCATTTAGAAAATTATAAAGGTACACTGAGAGAAAAAGTTGTTGGTAATGCTGCGGTAGTAATTAGCAGCAACTCACAAGGATGCATTGGCTGTGAATTGGGTTAAAAAAAAAACTTGCATCAGCTTCAAGTTAAGACATGTTGATGTGGAGATGCGCTTTTGAAGTTTTATTGCAGATATACTTTACAATTGTGTGTGTGTGTGTTTTTTTTTTTTATAAAGATGTTTGCTACGGGGCATTGCATCCCGTGCATACAGGGAACAACCGATTTTGTACCACTTGCTGCGTCCAAGGTCCAAGATTTATAATTCTTAAATATATTCAACGAGTTGTAAGACACAGTCTCTATGGCACGCCACAGTTTTGGACTTACATGTTTCCAAGTTTTTTTTATTTTTTTTGTTGTTTCGAAGTAAAGTCACAGATAAGACACTGCTCCTTCGAACCATGCCATAGTTTGTCAATCCGCACCGTCTTAAACATATTTTCATGTAAACCTGTTGTGAATTATAAGCATGCCAATATAAGTTGAAGTGAGAAAAATTTGCTTGGACAAATTCTATTTTGTGCAGTTATTTTTTTCTAATTTTAAGACTATGTGATGTGCGGCCATTAAAAAATACCTTTTTTAAAATATTTTTTTTAAAACCTTTCAAGATGGTGCATCCACATGGCTTGTCAGTTAACATGAATGAAGCATGTTCAATGTTTCTTTTTTGTTGAAAATAAGAGTTTGCTGATAAGCTTTAAAGCATAAAGTGAGGCCTTAGTTGTTGGTTTTATTGTTGTTGTTGTTTTTGATGCTGTTGCAACATCATAGCTCGTGTTTATCACACCAGTTATGCCAATTTTTGCAATTTTTTTGCTTTGCACTTTATTTAGTGCATTATTGTCTTCATTACACACATGTATATGACTATTTATACAAATCCCTAGATGTATACATGTGTGTGCGTGTGTCGACAATTTATGTCTGTCTATCTGATTTCTACACAAAAAGAGACACAATAGCTTCTTTTGTTGTGACAACCACAACCAACCATCAAGACTTATAATCTTAGGTTCAACGCAATGTTGTAGAACTTACTTCTCTAGAACAATAACTCTATTGTTGGAGAAGATAGAAGTCGTTCTTATATTTTAACTGAAACTTAATAAAATCAAATAAATTGAAATACATACATATTGACAATTATTAAAAATAACATTAAAAATGCGAATTGTAATGGAGACAATTGTGCATTTTGATCATGAGCACAAATGAGACGCCATTGATATCAAGAAGTACAATCAATGACTGAACCGCAAGTAAAGATTTGGTGCAACGTGAGTATGAATTTTCATAAATTATTTTTTTTTGGATTTGCCTGGTAGCAAAAATAGGAATGTTTAAAAAAAAGCATTCAATTGTTTTTACTCTTTGAAATAAGCAACACGATTTATTTTTAATTAAAAACAAAAAAAAAAAAAAAACAAAAACAAGACCCAGAATTGAAACCTAAATAATTCTTAAATGTTCTCAAATATGTTAAAACGAGAGCAATTTGATAAGCTGGAGACTTGTGAATTAAATTTGCGCGTTATAGCCCGAACGCAATGTGCGCGACGAGCGGCGAGCAGCACTTCTCCAATCTGTCGTTGTAGAGAGCGACTTGAGTATAGTACACGCGACAGCAGCAAGTATACAAAAAACAATGGCTGCCTTCAGCCGACTCAACAGTTGCCGTTTAGAATAACAACACAGTCAGAGCTGAAAAAGAAATCCATTCAATTTGTTTTTATTTTCAAAAAAGTGAATGAGTGAATAACGAAATAAGAATCCATTAAATGAATGCAAAACTCATTCATAAATAAAAATGTTATTTCACATTCAAATTTAAAAATTTATTAATTATTCGTTTTATTTATATCTTTTAAAGAATAAAAAATCGATAATAAATAAGAAATCAGTAATGAATAACAAATGAATAATGAATAACAAATGCATAATGAATAAAAAAGTTAATAATGAACAAAATATGAATAATGGGTAAAAAAATAATTGAAAATTTTTTGGGAATTGCATTCCTTGTGTGTAGTTGTCATACGAATAAAAAATTGTAAAAATTGACAACAAAAAACATTAATTGAAATGAATAATCAATCAAGTTTTTAAAATTAAATGTGAATTAAAATTTTATTTATAAATCAATTTTGCATTAATTTGTGGATTGTTATGTCGTTATTCAGTTGTACTTAAAATTCTGAATAAGAATGCAGATTTTACAGCTCTGAATACAGTTCAAGCAAAGCATCCCTCACTGAGGTATCGCTGCCATAAATTTTACAACAGATCAGTTTGCTGAATGTGACCGGTAATAACAAATGTAAACAACGGCAGAAACTTGCTCTTGGTGCCTGTCAAATTAAAATTAAATTGAAGCCGACGGCAACGTCGCGCGACAATGTTGAGCGACAAGCCTCCAAAATACGTCCCATAAGAAATACATGTAAAAAAAAGTGACAATTGGCGCTGCCGCTCGTCGCGCGTATTGTGTTCGGGCTATTATACAAGCCATCTTGTAGCGCAGGTAACACGAGTTCAATCCTTGACAGCGGCATGTTCATTGTTTATTTTGCAGCAACTTCGCTGTATACAACTTTTTACAAAATAATGATCGTGATGTACTATCCTACTATACTTTGCTAGCCGAAAAAGCTCATAAATGCATATGATTTTTTTTTTCTTATAAACCAACGCTGAGGGGATGCCCCCTATAAATGCGAAAGCATTGGTTGATTCGGAAGAAGGGTGATAGTTAGTTGGAGGGTGGGAAGATGAAGTAGTGTCGGTGAAGATTATTTTAAATATATAGTTTTAAATAGTTTTACTAGCTCAAAACTGCTGGGGAACACGCTCGCAGAGAGATTGTTCCACAATTTTATTGTACGACCGAAGAACGAATTATCTCGGTAATGCGAGGTTCTATTGGGTATCACGTCAACGAGTGGACCTGGGAAACACACGAGCTGATGACGTCAGGTCAAGTATCTCCGTTGAACACTGCCCATGCTAGTACCTGTACAAAAGACTTAGGCAACCAACATTGCGTCGATGCCCAAGGGATTTGAGGGAAGATGAAATGTTTTCATCCCAGATCAGATATATCGCACGTCATTGAATTTGGTCCAGAAGCTCCAAATAAGATCTTGAAGCTCCAACAAATTGCAATCACCAGTGGGTAGGTTTTCCAACATTTTGCAAAGTTCTCTCTGGCGGATCTACATACGGGCTGAAAGGGCTTTAGTCCCCTCTTTGGTGAATTTTTTGTATGGGTAAAAAATTAAAATAAGTTCTAAAAGCTGTTTCAACCCCCACCCCCCCCCCACTTGGGCTACAAAACTGCTATCTTAACCACCCTCTGGCGAGTCCCATATCCGCCATTGCTGGTGATTGGTTTTCAAACTTTAAATTAATTTCTTTTTCAAACTTTAAACAGCTTTTTAAACTTGGAATATTCAATAAAAAAAATTGTATCTTTTGTGTCAAAATGTTAAATGTGTCAAAAAGACAAAAATCGAATCCTTCATTATTGTGGGCATATTTTTTCAGACTCAAAACTTTGCATTTAATCAGTCTCGCTTATCAAGCGCCTTAATACGGAACTGTCCCCATCTCTAAGAAATACACTAACACGCAGACACACACACACACACACACACATACACACGTTCATGTGTAATAATAAATATTTTTTGTTAATTGTTTTCTAGGTAAGCAAACTTGCAACATTAAGATGCCGTTTATTTTTTTCTTGGTTATTGTTGTTGCGGATTAGAGCATATTTTAGTGGTTTTGTTTTTGCTCTTCGATTTGCTTGCAACACTCAAGCTGCTGTTGCTGCTGCGGCTGGCTGGCTCTAAGCACAGATTGCTAGTCAGCCAGTCGAGCCGGCTGAGCTGGGCACTAGTCGCAAGTCGTAGGAATGTCTACGTTTGCGAAAAATGTGGTTCTCAGTGCAGTGCAAAAATAAGCCTGCAACAAAAGCAACAACAACAACAAAACCAACAACAACAGCAACAAAACAAGATATGCATACATATAAATAAAATTGGTTGTCTTGAATTCACCTGTTGCAGAATCAGGATTTTAATAATTTTTATTTTGTTTTCTGGCGCTACACGCTGCGCATGCGCACTTTGCACTGTGTGCATGATTAAGCAACAATGCATAGCAGCAAATATAGCAGCAAAGAGATTGAAATTAAACTTTTTTAAAGATCTAACTGTTGCGATTGTTCTTCTAGAATATCTGTATTTATGTTTTGACACTTTTTTTTATGTTTTGACCTGATTTGAACTTTTATATGTTCAACTTTATTTCGAAAATTGATAAATGGGCCTTAAAACTTGTGATTTTTTTTATTTTCCTACAAAAGTAAGCGTTATAGTTATCGAAAGAAAGCTTATGCTACAACCTGTAGAGCGAGCTAGATGTTTGCTATTTTTTTGCTCATTTTTCGACCCAGAGCAGATGTAAAAATTTTAATTTTTTACTCATTTTCACATTCAAATTACATCCAATTATCTTGCTTGCGGATAGTCTACACTTTGTATATCCGTAAGTAAGGGCGTCCACAGGGGGTGCAGGGAGGGGCACTTGCCCCCCTGGATTGTAAAATTTTTATATATATTTTTCTGTCCGATGTGTATATGTTACATTTTCATATCATCATCTTCACATACGTGCACACCAATGCATATCTTTGTCACCCCCTGTGGACGTCTATGTTTGTTTTCACAAAAATACATCTATTTTTAATTGATCACTTTATATTCATTCTTATGGTGGCTTGACATCATTTTGTCAAAATTTAGACAAAGTAGGTTGGACTGGGTATGGTAGAAACGGTGGACGGTTGAAACAAAGCGAATATCTTGCCACCGTGCATGATGAGGTTGGGGGTACAAGGGGAGAACGAAGCGAGCGACAAGTAGAAGTACGAATTTTTATGTTGTTTCGCTCTTCGCGCAGTTTGGTTGTATAAAGGAGGCTCCATTGTGTTTTTAAAGGGAAAAGTAAGTATTTTCTGTTCGTACATTTTGCAATAATTATGGTTTTCAAAAGAGTACTGAGAGTTTTATGTCGTTTAAATGAAGTTTGTAGAATAAGGCTGTAGGTTAAGTTTTTATGAAAATTTATTATCATAAAAATTGCTGTGATACCTGGTTGGTGGTTGGGGACGGTTGAAAAAAAATGAGTTAATATTTAATGCTGTTGAATTTTGAGAACTGTAATGGTAAGTAGTACACAAACACTAAACAAAATAAAAATAACCGACACCAACATCGGATTATTATATAATTTAAGTTATACTTAAGGAAACCTTTGAAGACTGAAGAAGTATCGTGAACGACTTGAATATTAATAAAAAAATATTTTTGATGTTCAACTGTGCCATTATGAGGTGTACAATATTTTACGACGATGCATAAAATATGTTAATTCATTATATTTTGTATAATTTCAATGTGTTTCAATTGACCCCAGGCACTGTTTCAACCGACCTGACATGGGGACGGTTGAAACAAATTAAATTTTTTAAAATTTGATTTGATTTTACACACAAACATTTCCCATTAGTAATATGGTCTTCTATTTAATATATTTCCGTCATCGCTCGCTTACCTAATTCCAATGCAATGGACGATAAAGGCTAAAATGTTTCAACCGTACCCAGTCTAGAAGATTAAAAAAAAAAGATTTTTCAATAGGCTTGGTCTTTTATTCAGGACATATTTTTTAAAATAAGGTAAAAAAACTTACGACCGTGGCGTAGTTGGTTAAAGTGCGTGGCCGCTATGTCAATGAACTTTGGAGACCCAGGTTCGAACCCCAGCAGCGACAGAAAATTATTTGAATTAAAATAATTTGTCTGTACGGCCGCCACCTCTCTGCAGACAATGGCAAACCTCAGAGAGTTATCAAATGCCATGTAAAGCTTCTTGAGAATAAGAACATTGCGTTCATCGCCGTTCGGAGTCGGCGTTAAACATGTAGGTCCCTTTCTCGGTCAATTGTGTACAAACTTAATAACACGCACAACACAATTGATCATAAGAAGCTAGGTCAAAGTCCTTTCAAGGGCTGAAATGGCCAGTTATTTATTTTATTTATTTTTAAAAACAACTTACAAATAAAAATCACATTGTTTACATAGTTTTGTACTTCACAGTTATTTGTACTTTACAAATAGTTTAAAAACATAAAATAAAATAAATATTATTTAAAAAACAACTTATTTTTTAAAATTAAGTTTTTTTTAGGTCTTCATGTTGTATGAATTCAAAAAAATTGATTGCACTCCATATCATAACTAATTCTAATACACAATTCTGCTTTTACTAGCTTTGTCCTTTTTTTAACCCTGTCGTTTCCCCAAACCGATTCCATAATAGAAAAAATCCGCTCCACAAACACATTGCTCACTGGAATACTCAAAGTTTTTGAAACAACTTTTCTAACACAGAAACAAAAATAACATAGGGTGACCCGAATGAATGATGTTATTGTGATGTGTGATTTTTTCTGGTATATTTTATCAAATGTTAATAACGAATACATACTTCCAATTGTGTTTTTGACCAAAATTTATTAAACCTATGAAAAAACCGGAGATTTTTTTCAAGAAACCGCAGACCGGAGACCGGAGAAATGATTAAAAAACCGGAGTCTCCGGGTGAAAACCCTGTAAGTGGCAAGCCTATAACCCATGGTTACAATAGCTGAATAGCTATATCAAAAAATCGGGTGAGATATCTTTTTTCAAAGACCAGATAAAAGCTCATATTTCTCCTATTTTACGTTCGAATTAACTGAACTACTGTTCACAATGCACTGTGTGAACTACGAGGTAAAAATTGTTGCTTGGTTCAATACAATTGGTGCACTCACTGCCTGTGCGTAAGACCAACAAAAGCTCAGTTAAAACTAACGAGTTTTTGCGCTAAAAACAAGTGTCTGGCAACACTGTGAATGAACCTCATAACTTGGCAAAGTTATTGTTTTCAAAGCGACTTGATGTGTTGATATTTGCTATAGACACACACACAAACACACACAAGCACAAACACTAGTGCACTTACACCTGCTCACATCACCGAGCACTGACAACGAATGCGTGTTTTTTGTTTTTTTGGTTTTGCAGAACTTTTAAATATATTTGAAGCTGATTAAAGTACGTTTATGATTAATTTAAAGCGCCTCAGTGTGGACACAAACAACAACAACAACAACAACAACAACAACTAGAGTAACCAGCAACAGGATAAAATAGGTTGCTCTAACTGCATGTTGCTGCAGCTAAATGCACTGCTGCAGCATCAACATTGCGTTGTTCATGCGTAAACGTGTTTTTGTTGTTGTTATATTTTTTATTTATTTTTGTTGTTTTTTTTTTGTTTTTTGTTTTTGTTATTTCCTCATCATCGGCGTCAGTTGCAGTTGATTTGATTATTTTTCTCAATTTATCTAACTTGCAACTAGTCGCAAATGCATTTGTTTTTATTATGTTTGCAACTCAAATTTGCAATTAAGTAACTTGTATGGCACCGCAGCGGCAGCGACAGCGACAGCAGCAGGTTGACACACGCAGACAGACGGTTCGAGAGACCGGTCAGTTGAACCGACCATGCGACCACAACAACAAAGTTGCATGCATTGCAAGTGATGCAAAAACAATATTTATCTAAAAAAAATATACATACCTACATATATATTCGAGTATGCAAATTATGGTCGGTCAGAATCGACTGGTGACAAGAGCTGATCAAGTTTTAAGTAGAATTTTCAACAAATGAATGAATTCAAAGAAGTTAAAGATCAACTTAAACTAGCCTGAATATAAAGAGGAAATGTAAGAGAAAAAAAATATTTGTACATATCGTTGATTAAGGAGGGTCTGCCTAAATTTATGACTCGGAGAAATTCAAACGTAGCACAGTGTCAGGCCAAAAATAGAAGAAATCGTTGAATATTGATAAACTTTGGTGCTGAGCTCAAAAATGACATCTTTGCAAGCCTTTTCACTGAATTGAATAAAAAAGAATATTACACGGAGAGAAATAATATTCTTATATTAAACAAATATTTTGCTTGACCTAAGAAAATTTAAAATTAAGCCTCATTTGCTGAAATCAAGTACAAAAAATTCAAATTATAAAAAATATTGAAAAATTTTGAGCTTTAGGCCAAAATTGAGCTTTAGGCCAAGTATGTTGACAACAAGAGACAACATGAAGACAATGAAGGCAACAACCAAAAAAAACAACAACAACGGCTCTGTATAGAGCAAATCACACAGCAGACTAGACAGACTGTTTCGTTGGCTGCTGCACCAACTCATCAGCAGTCTTGCATGACTTTTCACTGTGATCCACTCAAGCTACTTAGGCCCTACTTATACTGTCAATATGCCAAAAAAGTTACCCGGAAGTTTGTGTTTGGCAGAGAGGACGCCTTTACATCTACTTCGATGCCCCCTGTGTCAAGGTTAACCTTCTACTATCAAGCTATTAAGCTAACTTATATTGGCATGCTTATAATTCACAACATGTTTCCATCAAAATATGTTTATGATGGTGCGGTTGGACAAACTATGGCAGGGTTCGAAGGCGCAGTGTCTTATCTGTTACTTTATTTGAAAACATGTAAGCGTCTACAAGATATATTTGGTATATTCGAGCAGTTTCTAATGATCGGTTAACTTTGCTGAAGGATTTTCATTATAATAAAAAAAATCAAGTTTCTAATATCAAGCAAAACATTCTAGTATTAAGATAATTGTATACTTGAATCAAGCAAATTATTCTAGTTTTCAGAAAATTGTTGCTTGAATCAAGCAACTGTTTTCTCACTTCAAGCTAATATTGAATATAGAAAAACTATTCTTGAGTAGTGGCCGTGGCGCAGTTGGTGGAGTGCGTGCTCCATACGCCTGAGAACCCTGGTTCAATTTCCATCTGACACAGAAAGTTTTTTCAATTGAATTAATTTTTCTGTTAGGTTGTCACCTCTCTGGAGACAATGACAAGCCTCAGAGAGTAAATAATGCCATGTAAAGCTTCGTTAGAACATGCACATTAGCCGTTCGGAGTCGGCATAAAACTAGTAGGACCAGTTCTCGATCAATTGTGTACAAACATTTAATAACACGCACAACACAATTTGATCATAAGAAGTACTCGGTCAAAGTCCTTTCAAGGGCTGAAATGGCCAGTTTATTTTTCTTATTATTCCTGAGTTTTAAGCAAATGCTCTTCGAATTAAGCATTTTTTTTCATAATATCATGCAAAATAATGCTGATTGCGTATTTGCTTGATTCAAGCATACAATGCTTGATTTTGAGAAGACCATAAACGTGTACAAATTGTACATGAATTTGAATTTTTTTGATTGAAATTAATTTTTCTGATCGGTCGTCATCTCACTTCAGACAATGTCAAACCTTAAAGAGTGAACAATGAAAATAATGAGTGTTTTATATGCGTTATTGATGGATTTCAATAGATACAATAGGTACAGCAGCTAAAGGATCACTTTGGGTTCTTAGTACTCGGCCTAGACAGCTGTTGGCTAACCTTGTAAGAGTTGTAGCTCTGCTCTCAAAGGCTTGTTGTAGTTTGCAGGCAGCAACATTTTATTGCCGGTTGCCTTAGATCTTATTTTGCTGCTGCTGCTTCATAAAGACGCGGCACACGAAAAGACAAACAATCACGAAAAACAATGAAATTCTAGAAGTCCATGAAAGCAAAACACAACAATTACTTGATGATGACACATATGGAGCACACATGGGCGGCACATGTGACTCTGGAACTCTGAACCGTTGTAGTATTTGCGACTCACTCGTGGCCATTCAACGTGATGCTGCTGCTGTTGCTGTTGTTGTTGTCGCATCACACTGCATATCAAAAGGCAAGTCATGTTAATGTCGAATATATACAAACACACTCATTCTTGTATTCCCCGGAAAAGCAAGGAAATGCGTACCAAATATAACAGCAGAGAGCATAACAAAGGCCAGCAATTCTTTTATTGTTTTAAGTTTTATTTGTTTTCTTTAAGTTTTTTGCGTTACTCATTGTTTTGTCGAGTTAATATGGCCGATTATATATGGCAATAATAAGCAGTCATAAGAAACATATACATTAGGCGTCCACAGGGGAAAGGGGGTGCAAGTGCCCCTTGAAAAATTTCATATATTTTTATTTCCTATGTGTATATGTTACATTTTCATGTAATCATTTTCATATTCGTACACACCATTGCATACCTTCGTCCTCATCCCTGGAAACATTCCTGCGGACGCCTTTGCATAAGTACTCGGCGGCACACAGTCGTTTCAAAGAGGAATTAAGGCCCCTATTAGGTACGACAACTCAACTTAAGTTGACGTGATTTAAGACACCTCAACTGAACTTTTTTGCCATATTACGCATAACATACATTTTCAGTTGAGCTGTGGTGTAAAATTGCTGTTTCTATTGGAGCATGATTACACCGAAATTTTGACACTTTCGTTGAAATGAATCAGCTGTTCGCATTAATTTCAATTTTTGTGTATATGTATATTATTCACAAGTAATAAAGCAAGGAAATAATAGTATTTTGCTTTTATCTATTTTTTTTTTTTAACACAGCGCTCCTTGGACTAACACATAAAAGAGCTTTTTTAACTATTGGTTGAAGTGCTTTTTAAACGATTTTTTTAGTTGCATTTACATAAGAAGCGCATAACAAAATGTGTATAAAAATATGAGCTCCACAACTCTGAACTCTGAAAAGCGCATTCTCAAAGTAAGCGCATAAAATGAGCTATTTCTACTAAAATAATATATACATGATATGGATAATAATATATGCATATACATAACATATGTATTTATACTTTATTTTACTCACGTATTTTATCCATTTTCACTCAATTAACAAAAAATAATAAACAAATAAAAGGTTTGTATGAAAAAGACGCTATACAACTAGCTCAAAGCAGATGTAAGTTTTTGACAGTTTTTACACTCGACACATAGTTGCATTGTTAAACCTAATACCACAAAAAATACATACACATCTCTGAGATACATACTTGTCAGTCGATAGACACATATGTACCTCAAATGTGTAATAGACAATACAAATTTACAAATTACACACTCAACTTAAGTTGAGTTGTCGTACCTAATATATAAAATAATTTTTTCATGTTCTAATTTTTGTTCGTTTTTTTTAATTTTAGTTTAGAAATGTTTCAATAACATATTTAAAAAAAAATCTAAGATAAGTCTTCTCAATTTTTGTGGACGAGCAGTGAATGTCGGCAAAATTTTTCTTCTCAAAAAAAGCCATGACTTTAAGCCGAATTCCGGTAGGAACAGCTCCGACATAATTGCTTGTATTCACTAAAATCTCTTTATATACAATATTGTGATGTATCTTAAATACATACATTTCTTAAATGACATATATATTTTTTTATTATTGTGTTTTTTTTTTAATAATTTTATTAAGACCATGATTTTTTCCCAGATTTCCCAGGTTCCTAGCTATAAAAATCTTAAATTGTAGGCTTTTAGCAAGCATTTAAAAGAAAATTGGCTGCTACAAGCTGCTAACCTGGGTTTAACGAACAAAAGAGTGAAAGCATATTTATACCCAGCGTACTGCGCACATTTTCATAAAGAATATGTAATATTTTTGTTTTCTTCTTTTTTTTCTTATTTTAATTATAAAGGAAATTCCTTAATGTCATATAATAAGAAAAAAAATGTATATCTTTAATTAAGAAGATTAAAATAAAATTGTGTACTCGCCAGGTATTGAACCAGGTATTTTAACATGTGCTCTAATAGGGCTAATTGCAACTTATATATAAAATTTAATCGATCTACGACGAGTCGTTCCTGAGTTTTAGATGCTATGCTAATGTTGTGTGGGAGGTGGGCGTGGAAATTTATTTTTAAACATACACATATATTTCATATTCTTCTAAAGTTTTGATATAGCTTCAATAAAAAGAAAAATATCGTTTTAAATTTTTGTGTTATATGGGAGGTAGGCGTGTTTGTAGGCGGATTTGCAAAATTTTTTGTAAGTGCTCTTCAACTTATGTATATATCAAATTTTATTGGTATACGACTACTCCATCTTAATGCTATGCAAATATCGTATAAAAAGTATAGGAGGTTGGCGTGGCAATTTTTTTTAATCTACATATACATATATTTCAGATCCTTGAGTGAGTTGTTTTGATATAACTTCAATACGAAAAAAAATATAGCTTTTTAAAATTTTGTGTTATATGAGAGGTAGGCGTGTTTGTGGGCGGATTTCAAAAATTTCTAACAAACTTCTAACAGAGGCAATTCTAACTTATGTACCGAATTTTATTGCTCTACGACGACTCCTTCTATTTTTTTCCAAACTTTGTATGGGATTAAACCACTGTGCGGCATTGCAACGCAGGCCAGATTGAAAACTTTTGAATTTAACTTTTCTTGAGAGTGTTACTCAAGCATTCATAAGGCTTAAGACCGGACGATCTGGAAACAATCGTTTTTATGCTGTATTAAGTACAGGTCTTAGGATAAATGCTCTCGAACGGTTTTGATCTTTACAAAAAACTAGTAAGAAATGATCTTCGACTGGGCCGAAGTTAAAATACCCCCACGGCCGAACCAAAGTATATTCAAAGTCTTAAGCAATCAATAAAATGTTTATCTGTAAAAACGTTTCCGTTATATTTTTAACAGAACATATTTCATAGGCGTGGTTTTATCCGATTTGGCTCATTTACGAACTTGACCTTCATTTTTTAGATAAAAGCTTAAATATTGAATTTCGTGAAGATAGCTTTAAAATTACGGCTGTAATCGTGATCACAGACAGACGGACAGACGGACATGGCTTAATCAACTCGGGTGGTAATGCTTATCCAGAATATATATACTTTTCTATACCTACCACGCCTCCTTATGGGCGTTACAAACGAAGTGACAAAATTAATATACCCCCATTTACGTTTTTTAAACGTGGGGGTATAAAAAGAAACATCCGTATCACTATACCCTCTATGCATAGTAAACATGTTGTGAATTATAAGCATGCCAAGATAAGTGGAAGTTGGAAAAATTTGCTTGATTCAAGTAAACAATTTGCTGAAAACTAAATTCAAGTCTTGCTCCAGCTGCCAGAATTAAGTATTTTACACTTGTTTCAACATTGTTTTCATTTTACTCATTTTTAGAAATAAATGCTCATTATAACTCTTTAACCTCTTTTGAGAGGAATATTTTGTCATTCCTAGAACGGACAAAGATTTCATTAAGAGTTCATTGCTTGGTAAGAGAAAGTATGAGGACCTCACTGGAAGCAGAGTCCCAACATGTTTGATGTGTATTTATCGATATATTATCAACTCTATCGACGAGTATCTATGTCGATTATTGAGTGTAGTCTTGCAAAGCATCTAAATAAAAACACTATCAATAAGTGAGTGCGCTAAGCATACAAACAATTATACAGACCAAGCATATATCTATCTATATAGTTACTTAGTGTGCACAACAACACACACACTAATGAGCACTAGTTGAAACAAAAGAAAAATTCACACCACTGACAGATACCAGATGGTGAACGATGCGTAGCTGCTGTTAAATTATGGCCAGCATTTTTGTTTTTTTTTTAAGATTTACTTGTTATTGTGTTCTTAAATTGTTTATTGTCAGTTTTTACTTACATACACAAACGGTACACTTCAGCGAAAGAATTCATATTACACCAGTGCTTACCGGTAATGGCTGAATGTTGCAACAAGACAGCTTGCATCGAAAAATGCTTCAACTCGCTGTTTATTTCCTGTTATCATGTTGTTCTCACCAAATTCCATCAATTCAGATCAGATCAACTAACATTTGGGTGATTTTCGGAACTTCAAGTCCTTACCGATCACAACGTTCGAAAATACACAACGTCTTACACGAGTCACACTTTCCCTTTCCTATGAGCTCCAAAGAAATCGAAAGAAGTGCGTAACCCATGGACCTTGTAATATTGACAATAAATGATATAAAATCGTATTAAGGCGGAGGGAAACGTGTAAAGTGTGCCACAAAGAACAAAGCGTAGAGAAGAAACAACTAAATATAACAAACAAATAAACATCAGGAACCAACCCAGCAGGCAGACTCACCTAGTTGTGTAAATAAAAACGTTTCAGTGAAAAAATAAGACAAATTAAGTTTGAGAGATGAAGTCAAGTTAATATCATAAAGCAAACATTAGCTTCATCAGGCAAAAAAAAAACCCAAAACAACAAAACAATAAAACGTTAAGAAAACCACATCAATTAATGCAGTAACTAAGACAAAAAAAAAAGCACAAAAAAAAAGAAAAACATCAAGTAAAATAAATATTAATTTATTAAAGATAGAGTTGCAGGCGGGTGAGAAGAGGAGCCGCATGTGTTAGGTTAGCAGCCGGTGAATTATTTATATCTTATTTATAGAATCGGAAGAGGAGACCTATAGAATCATTGATAGGAGCTATGATGTTATTTTCTGCAACGGATGGTTTGGAAAACTTTTGACCTAGGATAAGAAATGGGCCTACGCAGAAACAGGAGCTGTTCCGAGACAGTTCGGACGGATAATACTCGGTGACGATTGGGCACTTTTTACATATTTTGCCAACTTTTTACGATTTTATCGAACCATTTCTCATTAAAGTGGGTATTGAACATTTATTCAATACTAGCGGACCCGGCGAACTTAGTCTCGCCCCAATTTAACGCCTTCAGATAAACTCCAGAAAGATAGTAAAATACAGATAGCTCAAATTTCAATGTGATTTATTTGAATAGAATCTAAGTCAGTAGAGAGCGGTTTGATAAGCAATGTTTTTCGATTTGTTTTCCGGCGCAAACACAAATAAAGAAGACGGTTTGCCAACACGCGAACAGACCACGTACAGCTGACCGTGCGAAAAACAGGGAAATTCGAAATCAGTCCCACAGACTTCTAACGATTGGCCTTGGGATTTATTGATTGTCGTCGCAAAAGCCAATCTAACTGGGAACTGAATACGCTTGAATTGGAATGGAAGATCAGTTTGAATAGTTGGAATTCGTGGGATAAGGACTTCCTTTCCTTTGAATTTGCCCTTGATGATCGTCGCTTGAATCACATTGTTCATCAGTTTCTTGACGGACAACCGCGTACCGTTGCACAATTTTGGATGATTCAGATTCCGCAGCATGATTATAATTGATCCCACCTTCAGCTGTAAATTATGCGGTGGACAAAAATTCTATCGGATAGTTGATCGGATCGTTGCGTCCGTGGCGTAGTTGGTTAAAGTGCGTGGCTGCTATGTCAACGAACCTGGAGACCCAGGTTCGAACCCCAGCAGCGACAGAAAATTATTTGAATTAAAATAATTTTTCTGTACGGCCACCCACTCTCTGCAGACAATGGCAAACCTCAGAGAGGTTTAAAATGCCATGTAAAGCTTCTTGAGAATAAGAACATTTCGTTCATCGCCGTTCGGAGTCGGCGTTAAACATGTAGGTCCGGTTCTCGGTCAATTGTGTACAAACATAATAACACGCACAACACAATTGATCATAAGAAGCTAGGTCAGAGTCCTTTCAAGGGCTGAAATGGCCAGTTATTTATTTTATATGTTTTAGTTGGTCGCTTCATACTCGTCTGTCACGCTGTCAACGGATTTGTATGAATGCAGTTATCCAGAGATTTGACTTTGAATAATGAAATTTAAGCTATCGACGTCCTTATTCTTCGCTGCTAGTATTGCCCGTTCACTAATCCAATCGAGATTTTTATAATTTTGTGCAACGCTGGGGAACACTTTGGTGATGAGTTCCTCCTTCGACGATGTGAACTCGCAAAATGTGCCGGAACGATAACAGGAATTTGACCATTGCCAAGCGCCAGCAGTTGTCTCGAGAATTCAGCAGCCGATGGGTCGTTCTGCAACGTGACTCTCATGTTCGTGGTCAATTTCAACTGCTTGACATACCGCCACAAAGACGACGATTTCAGGCATGCATCGACAGCAGTAGATTTCGGGATGACGGAAAGCGTTTGACGAAAATCTCCGGAGAGCAATATCATAGCCCCACCAAATCGTCTTGAATCACATCGTAAATCCTTCATCGTTCGGTCAACTGCCTCCAGAGCTCGCTTATGCGCCATCGTGCATTCATCCCAAATGATGATTTTGCATTCTCGCATCAATTTCGCTGTCGTCGAATTCTTGGCCATTCTGCACGTTGGCATGTCAACCGTGAGAAGATTCATCGGGAGCTTCAAAGCGGAATGTGCAGTTCGACCGCCTTCCAACAATGTGGCAGCAATGCCAGCGGCTGGAACAGCCAACGCAATTTGAGATCTTGACCGAATTGTTGCCAGAATCAACGAAATGAGGAATGTCTTGCCTGTCCCACCGGGAGCATCGAGAAAGTAAATACCTCCTGTTCCATCGTCAACAACCTTCATCAATTACATCAAGAAAAATAGCTCATTTGGTCAACAGAAAATAACAACGTGAAAAGGACACCTGTCAAATTGCGCACAGCCTCAGTCAATGTATAACGCCATCTCTCGGATTGTGGCATCGATCGTAGCACAGTGACATCTGTATTTATCTCCTTAACTTCTCCACACAAAATTCACGCAAAACGTCTTTTATTGCAATGAAATTCACAATTATCCGAAATTTTCCAAGCTTCGCAACGAATTTTCCACCTTTACATCGTCAAAAATCATGAAATCATGAGATAAAAAGCAACATTTTTTGCGTTTTACCAGAATTTTCCGAGTTTTCCACTAAGAATTTTATATTTTTCCATCCGAAAAGCCATTCCGGAACAATTGCGCACAAAATCCCATAAAAAATCAATTTCCGATTTTTCCAGTTTCCCGACTTTCCCGAAGGTTTTCTCAAAATTTTCTTTCGTAAGAACTTTCTCCTGGCAACTACAAACAACTGAAAAGAGCCAAATCGGCCCAGCCGTTCTCAATTGATGCTATACATTTTTCACACCATTTTTATATATATAGATATGTATCAGGAAGCTGCGTTTAATGGGGACATACAGTGGCGGATTAAGGCATTTCGCCGCCCTAGGCTCAACGTTGGCGCCGCTTCTAAAATAAACAATTTTTTCTTACAATAGAACAAAATTATATAAATTTTATTTTTAATTTTTAACATACAATTAAAAAGTCATTTGTCCAAAATAAAGAAAATATTGAGTTCATTATTTGTTTGCAACAAATGGTTTTTTATTGCTTTTGCTCGTTGAAAATCATTTATAACGTCCTCATAACTTAGTTCTTGTACTAAATCTGCTTCAATTCATAATAAGATCAGTGCATTTAATCGCTACTCATTCATAGTTGCCCTTAATAAGTTTTCCATTCGTTTTAGTTTTGAAAATTACACTGTGCGACAGTCCAAAATACCTGGGAGATAATGCTTTTTTTCTTGAAGGTTTTGTCGAGTTAAAGAATTTTCTATACTTGAAATTTGCCGGACATCCCCAAAATCTGGACTCACGGTCAAAAAACCGATTTTTTCTACCTTTGTTCACTTATTGGCGTATAACTTACCTAATTGCCAACCGATTTTAAAAATTTAACCGGATCCTGAAAGGAAAAAATAAAACTAAAATGATTTCGGAGTATTGGTGATCATAACTAATGAATAAAATAAATAAATAACTGGCCATTTCAGCCCTTGAAAGGACTTTGACCTAGCTTCTTAGGATCAATTTGGTTGTGCGTGTATTAAGTTTGTACACAATTGACCGAGGAATGGACCTACAGGCTTAACGCCGACTCCGAACGGCGATGAACGAAATGTTCTTATTCTCAAGAAGCTTTACATGGCATTTTGATTACTCTCTGAGGTTTGCCATTGTCTGCAGAGAGGTGGCGGCCGTACAGAAAAATTATTTTAATTCAAATAATTTTCTGTCGATGCTGGGGTTCAAACCTGGGTCTCCAGGTTCGTTGACATAGCGGCCATCATAACTAATGATGCCGACTTAAAAAAAAAAAGATCAAGCAAATATTTTTGAGTTGTCATACCGAAAATGTATGTTTGGAGAAAAATCTCTTTTCATGAAAAGTTGAATAACTTTTTCAATTACTGACCAATTTGCAAAAACTAAACTGCATTAAAATTCCTTATAAATTTTTTCTATGAATCTGTACAGGACTAGTGTGGTCTCAATATAATTTAGTGTATAGAAAAATCGTCAAAGTTTAAAAAAGTCAAAAAGATTGAAAAAGTTGTATTTGCAGAGTAAATACACACAGCTTTCTCAAGTTGTCCCAAGCAGTATATACATCGTTAAAAAGGCTCAAGTATCATCTTTTAGGATCCGGTTAAATTTTTAAAATCGGTTGGCAATCAGGTAAGTTATGCGCCAATAAGTGGGCAAAGGCAGGTAAAATCGGTTTTTTGACAATAAGTCCAGATTTTGGGGGTGTCCGGCAAATTTCAAGTAGAGAACATTCTTTAACTCAACAAGGCCTACCAGAAAAATAGCATTATCTCCCAGGTATTTCAACTTCGTTCCATTTTGTCGCACTGTGTTATCGTTCTCGTGAACATTTTGTAGCAGGAATATTTAAATTAGGCCTGTGCGAAAAGCATCAATCACGAGTCAAGTCGAATAGTGAAACTCGACTCGAGTCGAATAGTTCGCATTTTCGATTGCCTCGAGTTTACGAATAACTCGTTGTATTTTTAGAATTTCCAGTTCTAGTGGGAGCTATTCGATCGTCACGAGTTTTTTTTTTAGCAACAAATCCTTCGAATAGCCTCCAATTCTTCTTATGCTGTACCTAAAATTCGGAAAGAAGCTTCAACAAATGCCAGTCTTTCAACTGTAAGACGTGTCATTAAGAGTGACTAAAATTTAAAAAGCAAAAAGCTTCAAAAAAATCCCCGATAAATGTACAACGTAAGGCGCAACGGTTGCAATTTTCTAAAATGCACATGACATGGAAGCGTAAATGGCAGTATTCTCAGATGAAAAAAGTTTCAGGATTTTCGAAAACATGAACTTTTTGGATAGCCATCATAGTCGTGAAGGTGGTGTCATGATCTGGGGTTCAATATCCTATTTCAGAACAATCGAACTGGAGTTTCAGTCCCAGATAATGCCCCAATTCACACTGCAAGAATCGTGAAGAGTTGGATAAAAGAGCAAAACGTGCACAATTGCTGGACTGATCATTATGGACTGAACATTATGGAAAATGTATGTTATGGGGATGGCTAGCCCGGAAAGTGTACGAGTCTAGTCGTCAGTACGGAGATAAAAGAAGCCTTATTTCTGCCGTTCAATCAGCGTGGACGAAAGTTTCTAAGAAAAGAGGATGTACTCATTATTAATGAAGGAATAAAAATACAGTTTCATAAAAAAAATGTTTTGTGTTTCTAGATTTTTATTTTTTATTAAATAAATAAAGTGAAACTATTGTAATGGCGCATAAATAAGCACATGTACCTAACCTTGAATAGAAGGTCAGGTACATCATCTCTAACCTTTAAAAGAAGCCCTAAAACTCACAAATTAAAGGCTTCTGGACTTTAAAAACGAATTTTAAAAAAATGGTGACAACATTGAGAGGTCAGATCAGGTGCGATGGATAGCAACATGTCTCCCTTTAAGAATTTCTATAAAGTTTGGTTGTGCTTTTTTTTGGGTCCAATTTCGTCACACTGCGTAGTTAATTGTCAATATAAGTGACCTAGTCTTCTTTTTGTCTTCTTGTACTCATTTTAATCACTCTTCACAAACACTGCTTTATTCTCTTAAGCACGAGAGTATTCAGTGATTCAAAACTCAATTACTCGGTGCCTCGCTGAGAGCCCTGTTAAAATTTTGTCTTCTATTTAACTCAATCAAATAACATAATAATAACAATAAAAGTCAAAAAACGTACCCAAAGTGAATTGGTGAAATTCGATTCGACTTGATTGTGATCCTAACAATTCCAATGAATAAGTAATCGACTGACTGTTCGCAGGTCGGCCTTTTAAAACACGCATAAAAATGACCCACAACCATGACAACATCTGGCAAAAAACGCTCTGTATTCAAGTTGTGTTGACCTTTTTATTCGAATCAGGGGAATTAGCAATGTGGACAGAGTATATTGATAGAACCTCTTTAAGGGGTTTGCATGTAAAGGCTGTAGAATTTTTCACACATGTTTTTTTTTTATTATTTATCTTTTTTTTTGTGTCTGCTTAAAGGCAGAATTGCTGGTCATGTGCACTTTAAGAATTTTGGAAATGACACAGGCATAAGTTATAAGCATGGCAAACGGAAGGTAGTAAATAAAGTGGATATCACGTTGGACAATTGTAACAAATGGCACTTTTTTGAAGCGAAGCTCTTTACGCATCGTTCTGCGATTTGCTGGAGGGAAATCTGAAAAAACGGCACTTTTTTCCGACACCGTTTTTCTTAGAATTGATATTTTTTTTTGCTTGCGTCTATTGCAATAAGAAAATGTCAAATTAAAAATAATTTTTTTTGTCCGCTACAGAAATTGAACTCATTCCCGTCGACTGATAGTTTAACGCCCTAATCATCAAACCAAAAGACCTCGGTAATAAACATCGTTCATTCAATATTAAGTATTAACTAAAGCAATGTTGTAGTATATCACAATAATCTATTTATAGGAATGTGTACTGGCTACATTTCCTTCATATCTTGCAATAACTATTAGCCAATACGCAATATTAACTAAGGATTCTGTATTGGTGGTTTTTTTTACTTACTACCAGAGGGGTATTCTTAAAAGTAAACAACCTGTAAGTTGATTAAATTGTAACAAATTAAATGATTTTTGTATATTATTCCCAATTAAATTATTCTGTATATTTTGTATAGGAGTTTTGAAATGCACTATGACAAGTCACAGAGGGTGAAGGGGGTAAAAAAAAAGCTGAAAATCGGCCACGTAGTTTAAGGACAACCTCTAAGTTACTTGGAACTATTTTAACCTGGAGATGTTTAAATGTGGTCTGTGTGTCTGCAAAATTAAAATAAATGTAATAATTTCTTTTAAAAAAATATTGAAAATGTGTCTTTGTTTTTAAAAATTCATAAGAAAATCCCCTTAAGCACAAACAAGCATACAAACAAGTTTTATGAGAGGTATATATATATATATATATTTATATCTTTATATATAAAATTCTTCTGTACATGGCTATGTCACCGTGTAAAATGGCTAACCGATTTTAATGAAATTTGGTGTGCGTGTGCGTCTGGGTCTGTAGATTGTTTAGTTCTAAGTTCGCCCCGGTAGATGGCGCTGTTGTTGCTGTGGCAGTGTTTAAAGGAGTATTTGACAATATAACTCAGAAACAAATTGAGAAATTGTCATGATTCTTTCACTACACCATTAGGTTTTATGCAAACAAAATTACAAAAATACAAAATAAATAAAAATAAAAAAAAATCTTAAATTTTTATGATTGATTTTTCGATCGTATAATAGGTTTTTAAATTTTAGCGATAGAAACTTTAAATAAACCCTGCATTTATGCACACCATATGAAATAACATTAAAAAAGACACTTTTGGTTTTCAATATTTTTTCAGCAACAAATATTCTTACCAAAGCTTTTGGCGAAATAAAGAAATTCCTAAAGTATGTTTGGCGATGACAAAAAAGGTCAAAAATTTGGGTATAAATCAGGGGCGGATTCAGAGGGGATTTGGGGGCTCAAACCCCCCCCCCCCCGAAATTCGAAAAGAACCTGTATTTATATGTGATGTACTGATGTTTATTATGTGGGCTAAGGGTACCAAAAAGAAAAACATTGATTTTTTATAATTTACTGAAAATATTCACACCCCTATGCTATAAAGTTTGTAGCTGTTTCTACACGTATTGCTAAAACACTGAGTTCTGTTCCAGTTTTTGTTTGTTTTTTGCGATATCGCGCCTGTAGCTGCAAACAGTCATACATTCAACCGCAACCTGCAATCACAAAAACACCGCATTTTTCAGATCAAAGATATGCAAACACCGCACAGCTTAAATTTAAAAAACTCACAGTTTCGAAAGTATCGGAAGTGTAGACATAAAATTCCTTTTTATACAGTAATGGAGAAAAATTCTGGTTTTTGTTGTTTTTATTCATTTTTATGTTGGTTAAAATTAATCGTGGTCAAAAGAGGTCAAAAAGAGGCGGAGTAGGCGTGGTCAAAACTAAGTACGCCATGACCAGATTTAGGATTCAAGTGTGCCGAATTTGAGTTAAATCCGTTCAGCAGTTAAGATTTGTTTTCGGGTCAAATAAACAGAGAAATTACTTTTATTTTTATAATTAACTTCACCCCAGCGTCACCTTGGGGCATTTAACACAAAAACATAATCCTGAGCACCACACAATCATATGCAATGAATATGGAGTGAAAAGTGGATAGCTTCAGTGGTTCAGCCGTGATGCTCTTACATACATACGCACCAACGTTTTTATATATTAGATCAGTGATGGGCAAATTTTCGGCTCCTAAAATACTCAAAGTGCAAACGAGTGCTTGACAAAGGGCACAACAACTTGCGGGGAAAGGGAAACGACAAAAATTTCTACATCCTTCCGTGCATGATGTTCATCGCACAAGAGTTGCGGAGAACCTAACATTGACAACAAATTTTCTTTCAGCAAAGACTGCAATAGGGTTACCAGCTCCCTCAACTAATGAATAAAAATTTCAACTGCAAATATCAAAAGATAATTATATACAATTATTTGTTTGAAAATTACAAATTTTACATTGACTTTACTTTTAAAAAATGTAACTAAATTTTCTTTTTTTTTAAATTACAATTTTTAAGCTAATTTTAATAGATTTTGCAAATGTTGAAACTGTTCTATATTCAAAGCATACAATTATGTGTAAGCGGCAACACTTTTCATTTTCGACGTCGCTCAACCAAGCACTGTGGTCAATAACATGTTTTTAAATCCTAAATTTTTAAATTTTGTTTGTATGAAAAATTTTGTTTAACTTTTGTTAGAGTTTTTCTATATTTTAAATATTTTTATTTGCAGTATTTTCATAATTTAATCATTCCTATATGCTTTGCGTAATTTTGCAGCAAAAATTGTATCTATGTTTGTCAGTACTTATATTTGCGAACAATTTTTTTCAAAAATGAATCTTAATAAGTGCAATATAAGGAATAGAATGTCTACATATCAAGTTTCACTATCAAAGCATGTACAACTCAGGAATAATAATGATTTCTAAAAAGTTTTAGTATAGTTGCCGACAGTAACCATACGAACTTATTTACCAAATTTTAGACTAATACTACCAAACCCGTCTTAACCCTGCAGTAGTCGTGTACCTAAATGTGACGAGAGTGGTCGCGCGGATTACATTGTATGTAATCCGTTTTTTAAAGTTTAAAATAACAGATGGCAATTTGAAAATGCTTAGTTTTTTGTTTTAATTTTTATCATTACTTTATTTTATATTATATTTATTAAAAAAAACAACATAAACATAATTCACATAATTCTTATAGTACGTAAAATCAATGAATATCGATTGCAGACAATTGTGAAATTCATAATTTTGCATGACTGGATTACATATGTAATCCGCGCGACTACTGCAGGGTTAAATAGAGCTAAAACTTTTTGCATTCTATTATTTACGGCAAAAACTTGAGGATTACCTATAATCAGCCATTAAAATTAAAAACTCGATATCTTAGAACGTTTGTAAGGTTAAAAACAGAGTAATTTTTCAAATTTTGTTTTCAAAATGACGCAAAAAAATATATGCGGTGTGATTGACTGCGGTGTTGCTCGAATCAAAAAGACTTCTTGAAAAAAGCAAATTTATAATTCTTTATTTAGAATGTTTGTCTATGTTTAAAATATAAATTGAAATCAGACAAATATTAAAAACATAATTATTTATATAAAAAAAAATTTGAATATACCACGTTTTTAAATCGAACTAAAAAGTATAAAATTATTTCTGCTAGAGTCGGGCTTTTTGTTATCATAAAAACGTGGAGCGCACACTGAACCAAATATTGTTCTTAAAATCAAAGAATCTCGTTCATAAAGCGAAATTCATTGATTTTTAAGAACTATTCATTGCCCCAAAGAACGAATTCTTTGGTTCAATGAATCGTTGTTCTTAATTTTAAGGAACAGTTCATTGTTCGTGTTCATTAAAATTTTGTTCCAGTTCTTGTGTTCTAATATCTAAAAAACCATTAGAGAATTTTATCTCAACTAGCGACCACTGGTGCGCGATGCTGCCCCCAGCAATCAGAGCTGCCAGATATTTTGAACCCCCCGTCCCCATTTGACATGTCTAAAATCCCCAAAATCCCCAAACTTCTTCGAAAATCCCCAAATTTCTTCGAAAATCCTCAAATTTGTATAATAAAAATTACAACTAGAGATCACTGGTCAAAACCTCTTAAAACAATAAAATAAACATTAAAATTTACCCAAAATAAACCACATATGCAACTGTTTTCTTTGCCTCTTAATTATATTTAATTTTCAATCATAAATGAGATTATGTGAACAAAATCAATAAAATATTTATTAAACTTTTCAAATGATCAACATTAAAACACAAAAATGTAAAGAACTACTAAGGAATGAAGGATTCTATTAAAAAAAACTGTATTTGAAAAATACAGTAATTTTTCACAACTTTTATATTTTTAGATATCGATGGCTTCATTCCAGAGTAAGCTAAGTTAGAAAGTGAATTTTGCAGGAGACGTGTTCAAAGTTTATTTTGAATTTCTTAAAAGCCGTATAAGATATAACAATTTTTTTACATCAATCCGAATTAAAAAAAAACAATCTCCTTGAAAACATGCTAAGTTGACCGGAAGGTGTATCTAGAATGATAACTTAAAACTTATTTAGAAAAGTACCTTCCAGTACATCTTCTATGTTACGACTTATCTTATCTTAATAATAAGAGCGACGGGCGATGTGTGCATATTTTAGAGCTAAAATCAAATAATTAATCTATATTATTTTACTATCAAATCCACTTTCAACAGATATTTCAAATCTGTATTCATATAAATATTTTTATTGTAACCCATTTCTACTAATCTATAAGCTACACCTTTATCTGATATACATTCTAATTAAAATTCTAGAAAATTATTATTCTTATAAAATTATCTGATAACAACTGTATATAAACTGGATACAAAGACAAGAAAGGTCCAACGTGGATTATCGATACAGAACAGATTCCTCTGAATAGACTAAAATACCGCCAAATTTTTTAAGTTTCAAGAACATAGGTACTACTACTCAGGTTTGAAAAATTACTCTTAAAATAGTAGGGTATCTAATCCTAGTTTAAAATTATATAAAGAGATATATAAAAATCTAGAATTAAGCCGTTAATTTTGTTTTTGAAATCCTTACAAAACAAAGAGAACTCGATTTGTTTTTATTAAAGAGAAAGAAGATAAGTAAAAAATTTAAATTGCTGATGAAGATGATCACTAGGAATAGTTTTGCATTAATTATTAAAAATTTGTAAATTTTGAGTTGTAACTGTTTTGTAGTTAGGGTACGATATCACCACTTGAAATTGATAAGTGTTAATTTCCATTACAAAATATTTATATAAAATTTTGGTTTTTTTAATAAAAACCCATTAAAAAAATTTAAAATAGATTTTTCTTGAAAATCCGACGTTACAAAAAGATATTCAATAACTACACAAATATAATTTTACAGTATGTTGTTAACTGTCTGAAAGACGTCCATTTCATTTAAATTTTTTTTTTTTAATTAATTTTTAAATAATTTTTGAGTTAACTGAATTTTTGCTCTTTCTCCTCTGAAATCCCCAAAAAATCCCCAATATAGGCATGGATATCCCCACCAAATCCTTCATCCCCAAACAAAAAAATTCGTCCCCAAAACTGATTTGAAATCCCCAAAATGGGGACAAATCCCCATATCTGGCAGCCCTGCCAGCAATTATAATAACATACCTCTATAAAGAAGAGGCAGAATTAAGTGAAATGTGAGCAGAAAATTGCAACAAAAAAACTTGTATGTATCTTATCTTGGATGCGAGCATTCAGCGCGAGCGGCTTGCGAAAGCTTTATATTTTTCTGACTTTAATTTTGTTGTTAACAGACGCTCTATTAAGAAGAGACAGAAGAGAGCGAAATGTGAGCAGCGAATAGTTTTTCTCTGAGTTTGATAACGTTGTTCTCAGCTGCTCTGTTATAAAAGAAAAACTAACATAACAACAACAATTATATGCAATTAAATGCAAACTTTAATAAGCTATAACTTAAAAAATATAAATTTTTAAGAAATAAAAAGTCCAGTTTGCACATCTGCAGGTCTAAGCCTATCAAACCATACTAAATTTATTAAAATTGGACTTGTACTTAAAAAGCCTTACGCCGGACAAAATTTGGGGTTGCGTAATATATATAAGATAAGAAAATGATTTTATTTGATAAAATATATATTGTTATTGTTTTAAAATTTCTAAGGACAGACTAACTTATTGTAACAGTTGTATGTGTCATTAATTAATCATTTTTCTTCATAACATATCAAAGAAATAACGTAAGAACAAAGATTCATTGAGATTCATTGAATCAAGGAACTCGTACTTTGGACCAATTTTAATGTATAATACATTGGGACAAAGAACTTTTTCTTTGTTATTAAGTACGTTTTTTGTTCTGTGCACGCATTATGTCGCGTGTTCTCGGGTTGGCAAACCATCTCGTTTGTTCATTTATGCGCCTCAAAGATCGACAAAGAACATTGTACATCAACTCGCATTGAGATAAAATTTGGTTGTTTTAGTATTAAAATTCAATACTTTTTTTATTCAATACGTTAGTTTTTTTACTCTTCTAAAAAATTAAGAGTTCATTGGTTCACTATCAGTTTTTCCTTTGTTAGTTTTTATGAAATCAATATCAAAACCGTTTAAATTTGCATTTTATATTATTAGTAAATTGGAGGAAACGGACAGTAAAACATTTGCAGGGCCCGCTAGTTTATATACATATACTAGCTTTTTTCCCGTTCGCTTTGCTGCACTTTATCTAGATAAGAAGCGGAAAATGTTGCATGCCTTCAGCGTTATTATTTCTAAACCATCTCGTACTCGAAACAAAGGGGTCGTTCATAAATTACGTGGCCGATTTTCAATTTTTTTTTTACCCTCCTCCGATACTCTTTGTAGTGCATTTCAAAAACACTCCCCTCCACCCCCATAAAGTACCGTAGTAAAAAATATTAATAAAAATAATTTTCTGTTTGTTTGACTACAATACAAATCTTAACGGCTGAACGGATTTAACTCAAATTCGGCTCACATATTACTTGAATCCTAACTTAGGTTATGGCATACTAAGTTTTGACCACGCCTCTTCCGCCCTTTAAAAGCAACGCAAATCTTACTACTAGCGTATTTTTTTCAAGCGAAAATGCTTGACTTATTAATTTTAAGGAAATCCTGTTATTTTGACACCAAAAATATTCACATATCTTTAAAATTGCACAAACTTCTGGTACAACTTCTTTTTTTTAATAACATCGTTTGCTTAGTAACAAAAAACAACAAAAAATCTCTTTTTATGAAAAGTTGAATAACTTTGTCAAGTACTGACCAATTTTCAAAAACTAAACTGCATTAAAATTCCTAATAAATTTTTTCTATGAATCTGTACAGGACTAGTGTGGTCTCAATATAATTTAGTGTATAGAAAAATCGTCAAAGTTTAAAAAAGTCAAAAAGATTGAAAAAGTTGTATTTGCAGAGTAAATACACACAGCTTTCTCAAGTTGTCCCAAGCAGTATATATATTGTTAGAAAGGTTCAAGTATCATATTTTTGGATCCGGTTAAATTTTTAAAATTGGTTGGCAATCAGGTAAGTTATACGCCAATAAGTTGGCAAAGGTATGTAAAATCGGTTTTTTGATACTCCAGTCCAGATTTTGGGGGTGTCCGGCAAATTTCAAGTATAGAAACCTCTTTAACTCGACAAGACCTACAAGAAAAATAGCATTTTCTCACAGGTATTTTGGACTGTCACACAGTGTAATCAATTTAGTTCAGCTTATATCCCATTATTTGGGTTTTTAAAAATATTAAAACGAGGACTAGAGGACCCAAGTAAAACTGGGTATATCAGCTAGTCTATTAATAAAAATAATTTTTTTCTGTGAACATTAAAACTACTGGGAAACTGTAACGGGCAGTGGAAAATGACAGTGGTGTCAAACTATGAGTCTAAGAAAAGTTTTTAATACACCTATTATGTTCCCATATAGTTGCAGGGTACAGCAACGCGCGCCAGGAAAAGGATAGTATGAAATAAAAAATTAATTGATTGAAAATATTTGAAAATAGAAAAAATGACTGTCGAAAAGCAAGCAAAGAAAAATTATGCCCTTACTACTCTTGCCAATAGGTAACAGTCAATTTATACGGTCAAACATGAAGATGTAAGGATGAAAACGGTTTGAAATGTTGGGTTGTATTAATTTAAATTTTTTCGAGTTTGATTTATTTTTGGTCACATTACTATATCTGAGACCCCCTCCCCCCATTCGTTACTTATCGTAGTACATTTTAAAACGTCTCTGGTAACGTAATTGGTAACGTAATTTATGAATGACCCCATAGTTACTGCGCAAATTTGAGCTCAATCGGCTCAGTAGTTTTTGAGTTTATAACAGTGTTCTCTGTTGTACATTTTTTGCATTTTTCATTTTCCAGTAGCAGGATATTACCAAGGAGTAACTTCATTCTTACTCCTATGTTCTTTGTCTTTTACTTCCATAGCTTTTCTGTGTCATAAATTTGGCTTGTATGGGTGGAGACACACCCCTTGTCCAATGCATGTCACCTTTTCTAGTAGAAGGACTTCACCAAATTCGTTCCAAAGCAATTCGATATCATAAATTTGGCCTGTGTGGCCAAATTCCCCCTTGTCTAATGTTCGCTCAAATATATAGTAATGGCCTCTTGGGGCCATCTACATATCAAGTTTCACTATCAAAACATGTACAACTCAGGAATAATAATGATTTCTAAAAAGTTTTAGTATAGTTGCCGACAGTAACCATACGAACTTATTTACCAAATTTTAGACTAATTCGACCAAACCCGTCTTAAATATAGCATTTTTATTGATTTGAGAGCGGTAAAGGGGGTATGGAAAAAAAGGGTATGGAAAATTTTTACTATGCCTATATTTTTCTCGCAAATGCAAACTAAAGTGAGACTTGCCAAATTATTCCAATATTCAATTTACAAGTGATCATAAGAAACTGGGTCAAAGTCCTTTCAAGGGCTGAAATGGCCAGTTATTTATTTTTTTGTTTTTTTATTCCATTTATTTCCAATTACCCTTGCAAATATTTCCCCATATACACCATATGTGCGCACCTGTATTTTTTCACACCTGTATTGTTGATAAGTTCACTAAAATGCCTATAATTCATGAACCAATACACATACAAAGCCCATTTATACAAAAAAACTTTCGTATTGACGTCACCTGTAATGGGAAATTTCCAGAAACAAAATCGGTTCACGCGTTACAGAGAACATCAATTTTATACACAATGCAACTTATTTTTATATATATAGATTTTTCAGTCTCTCGCAATTTTCAGTCGCTACACGCAAAGAAAAAATACGTTTATTGCCAGTTTGCCGCAAAGGAACTTCATTTGCCGTGCTTGAAAAAGTTATTTGCAAACGTTTCAACAGTTGTGAGTGGTTGCAAAAATATCGCTTTGGGAGCTTAGAGTTGTGCAGAATCACTTGTATCCAGTGTTGCCAGATGGTCCGATATATCGGATTTGTTACGATTTTTAGCATTGGATACGATGATCCGATATTTTGCCAAAATTTCACAAAATGTTACGATTTTAGGAAAAATAGATCCGACGTCCGATTTCACGTGGATGAAAATAAATCTTTTATTTGGATATGGCTAAATTTCTGATTAAAAAGGTAAAAAAACTAGTTAATTATTGTTGCAATATGAATGCACGAGTTTAATAATAATTTCTACAATTCTGTTAAGGTATAAGTAGTGACTACCTCAAATTCTGCAGAGCAAATTCTCTAATTTTGTATGTTTGTAGTATTACATTTCTTAAAGAAATGGATTATGTAGAAAATGTAATTTATTTAAATAAATAAACCTTAAATATGGATCATACATCTATATTGTATTTCATTTGTCTTCCTTCCGACAAACGCGACGAAAATCGGCGTCGGCGACTTAAATTATTATCTCAAAAATACATATTTTTATTTTACATATTTTTATCGGAAAAATTTATTACATACAACACTAATAATATCTAGCACCTTCTTGAAGAAATATTATGAACGCTCATATTAATATGCCAGCGGGTTCCAATGATTCTAACTATAATATGATTCGTATACTTTGCAAGGTTCAGTCAGGTATAAAAGTTTGTCATATTAATGCACAGAGTCTGCTTAATAAAATAGATGAGTTCAGGTATTTATTTGAGGGTTCAGGAGTTGATGTAATCTTCGTCTCAGAAACTTGGTTTGTACCAGATATGCACGACAATTTATTTAAGATACTTGGTTACAATCTTTTTCGTACGGACAGAGTTTAATAAAATAAAAAACAATACAGGCATTCAAACAAGCATGTTTTTTACTCAAAAAATTGAAACAGGGCCTTAATTTATTTCATTATGTTGAGCGGCAGTAAAAAACAGTTAAATTTAAAATATAACCGTTAGAACAATTTTGATGAAATAAAGAATGATAATACTCCTGACCAAGGTATAGCAGGAATATTTTGTTTACTTGTGTGTGAGGTTGTGTGGTTTTCCTCTAGTTGCTGTTTTGCTTGTTGATTTGTTTTTATATGCAATAATAAATTGCAGACTAAATGGCTGGAGCAATTTAGTTGGCATTTAGTATAAAGATTCTCCTGACTCAAGATTAAAAGATAGGCTATGAGAAGTTTCAAAACCTTTCGATAGAGGGGGCTTCAAGTAATAAAATATATTTGACTCCATAGTGCCTGATCGACTGGACCGATTTAAAAGAAACTTTGTATTAAAAACGAAACCAAATGAAGCTGAACCGAAGACTAACGAACAAACACGGAGATGAACGAAGGCAACCGAAGATGAACCGAAAGCTAAATCCTAAAAACGAAGCCAAACTTGACCGAAAATTAAATTCGCTGTAACTTTTTTTCCTACGAATGAAATCAAAAAGTTTCTTCACAAAAGTTTAATGATTTTTTACGAACTTTTATTTTCTTAAAAATAAAAATTGAAGTTTTGGGGTTACTGAGGAAATAAGACGAAAAGTTGAAATATCTGGTCAAAGATGGAATCGGATGTAAAAATGTTGTTAAAACGAATTATAGGCCTTGTTGAGATCTATGTAACGACATACTTTTTTTACGATCGGATAAAAACGGATGAAGTTATACAAAAAAGACCATTTAGGGCAGATTTCGGGGCCACATAAAAAAAAATTTGTATGCTACTAAAATCCCCTTAACATAAGCTTTCAAATGAGGGGCGGTCTTTTGAAATATTTTTTTTTTCCATATGGGGTGACCCACCTTAGTGTGCATCCTTAAACTTACATAGGGATTGCAGTGTCACAGCAGACACTGTCTTATTAGAATTAATAAAAAAAAAAAAAAAAATAAGAAGACCTCATATAAATATATAAAATAAAAACAAAAAAAGTAAATTATTTTTTTTTATGTATTTGGTGTACAAAAAAGTTTTAAAGTGTTTTTTTTTAAGTTTGTCGCTTTATTAAATTTGTTACAAACGCATTTTTCAAAGTATTGTCCATTTCTAGCCACTGATTTTTCCCATCTTTCTGGTAATTATTTAAAAAATACCTTTTCATTTATCGATATCAAAAACTATCGATATTTGTTTTTTATCCAAACCCCCCCCCCCCTTAGGTAAATCCTGGCTACGGGCCTGGTATACACCCAGTTTTTTTCAAAGCTCTGCTTCCAAAGCTGCTTCCACAGATCACACATATTTTTAATACTGCATTAACATCATCAACATTCCCAAAATCTTGGAAGATAGCTAAAGTAATTCCTATTCCTAAATCTGATAATGAATTTCGTCCTATTGCAATCCTGCCTTACTTGTCGAAAATCTTAGAGAATCTTATGGCTAAACAAATAAGAAAATATATATCAGAACACAATTTAATTACTGATCGTCAATCCGGCTTTAGGCCTAAGCGAAGCTGTATAACAGCACTAATTGACGTTTCTGAAGACATCCGTATAGCCCTTGACAATAATGAGGTTACATTTCTCACACTCTTGGACCACTCTAAGGCATTCGACTCTGGGAATCACAAAATTCTATGCACTAAGTTATCAAAAATATAACTTTATAAGTATAACTTTTCTTCCACAGGAGTTAAACTACTTGAATCATACCTTACCGGAAGATTTCAGGCAGTGTATCAGTCATGTAATGGTATTGACAAATTTTCTTGCCTACTTCCAGTAACAAGAGGTGTGCCTCAAGGCTCTATATTAGGTCCGCTTCTATTTATCATATGCCTTAATGACCTACCACCTGTTCTCCGCGACTGCAAAATACATATGTACGCAGATGACGTTCAGCTATACAGAAGTTGTAGTCGGGATCAAATTGAAGACTGCATAACTAAATTAAATGATAATCACAGTGACATATATAAATGGACAGTAAAAAATGGTTTATGTCTTAATCCTTTAAAATCTAAATGCCTTGTAGTTAAAACAACTGGACCTAAAAAATCTTCCCAGAGTTTTAATGAACTCAACTGAAATCGAGTACGTAACAACGGCAAAAAACTTGGGGATTGTGTTTGATAGTAAACTATCGTGGAAACACCATATAGCAACCACAGTTGGAAAAGTATATGGCATGTTGCGATCCTTATGGGCGACTCAATATTTTACACCATTCAAAATAAGAATGACACTTGCGAAAGCTTATCTCCTTCCAACATTGCTATATGGTCGTGAAATCTTTGCAAACTGTGACTCGGAGGGCAAGCAGAAGTTAAGAGTATTATTTAATAACATCGCTAGATGTTAGATTTTCAGTCTAAAAAGATTAGATCACGTATCTTCCCTAGCCATACAAATTTTCAAACCCTTCACCAACAGCTCAAATTCAAAACTCTTCTTTTGCTAAATAAATAAAAAAAAATAAATAAATAACTGGCCATTTCAGCCCTTGAAAGGACTTTGACCTAGCTTCTTATGATCAATTGTGTTGTGCGTGTTATTAAGTTTGTACACAATTGACCGAGAAATGGACCTACAGGCTTAACGCCGACTCCGAACGGCGATGAACGAAATGTTCTTATTCTCAAGAAGCTTTACATGGCATTTTGATTACTCTCTGAGGTTTGCCATTGTCTGCAGAGAGGTGGCGGCCGTGCAGAAAAATTATTTTAATTCAAATAATTTTCTGTCGCTGCTGGGGTTCGAACCTGGGTCTCCAGGTTCGTTGACATAGCGGCCACGCACGTTAACCAACTACGCCACGGACGCCACTCTTCTTTTGCTACACAGAATAATATATACCCATGAACCGTCGTATTTATACAACAGACTAAGATTTACGTATTCCAGCCGTTCTCACAAGCTAGTGCAATTTAGGCATTCGTCTCTCATGTCGGATCGTCAATTCTTCATTTACGCTATTAGACTTTGGAACTCGCTTCCACATCGCTTTCTTTGTACTCGTAATATTAATGTTTTCAAGAAGGATCTCTTAAATTATTTCCAAATGTAATAAATGTTTCCATGTATGATAAATAATCTATATTATGTCGTAATAACGTTTATTAAATTCTCAGCTCGTTGTGTAATGTTAGCTCATTTTCATTTTCATTTTCATTTTCATTTTATTTTTATAATTTGTCAACAATTGACAATTGTTTATTTTTGTAATTTTTATATCAATAATTTGTATTTTCCTTATTAAGTTTTAAGACATTAATAAGCTACATATACTTTAAGACACTATATTAAGCGAATTTATTTCATTTAATTTTAACTATTAATTAAAATTTTAACTTAAATTATAAAAAACCATATTGTACCATCACTATATTGTTAGGGCAGTATTATAAGATTTTATAATATTAATGTCCTAAGAGAAACATAAATACATAACTAATAATAATAATAAAAAAAAATCCGACGGGCTGAAAGCAAAAGTTATGATGCGAACTTTATTTTCCTGGCAACACTGCTTGTATCATATAACAGCTCCATTTGCTCTCAATTTGCAGAGTCTAGCTTTTAGTAGTGTCATTATATTGAGTTTGAGGTCTTTAAGTAATATGGGATGGGCCACGTTCCGGAGTTCGATTTCAAAGAAATTCTTAAAAAGTCACATCTCCAGTTTTGTAGTTTTGAAGTATTAAGCTTTTACGTTTTTTACACTAGAAGTGGAGATGTGACCATTTTACTTAAGGGTATTTTTAGCTTAATACAAAAATCAGAAACTAATTCACGGTTCCGAATCTGCCCTTATCTCAATTTTGGAATGTTGGCGTTTGTGACTTTCTGTCTTAGGAGGGCAGAATAGTGGAGGCCGTAGCCTAACGTATTACCATGTGGGATTCCGAGTGCAAAGCCGATCTGACATATAAAAGTATTTGAATGTTGATCACATACCGAGTATACATGCCCCATCGTACGAGTATTAAGCTTTAAGCAGGTGCCACGCTTCTTTGTCGAATTTGGTTTTTATAAAGCCTGTATTGGACTGATACTGATCGGCTTAGGAGTCAACCGTTTTTTTGAAAACCGTTTTATCGGTCAAGTTTTATATGTTTTTCAAAAAATATTCGGAAAACCGATTTTTAAACATCATTCGGGAAATTCTAAAAGCCCATTTTTTTGGGTTCTACTTCTCCATTGTCTACTCAGCCCAAAGTAACACCTATTGGCAAAAGTTATGCTTTGTCTTATCGCAATACTGACATCGTTGAAAGAGTTTATGCTGGATCCCAGGTAGACGAAGTCCTTAACAACCTCTAAGGAGATGTGTCAGTAGTGACGTGGTTTCCAAGGCGCTGGGACTGTTTATTTGTTGAGACATTGTTTAAAACTAGGTAGACCATCTTGAAACGTACAGGAAAGAAGCCGACTTGTTGCATTCTATTCCCGGTTTTCTAAGAGTCCAAACCCACTGTTTCAGAGGGTGGTGTGGTGCATGTGTCGTTTGTTGAGACAAGAGCATGTTTTTCTTTCTGTTTGCATGGTTTCGATACCTATTTGTTTTGATAAACATTTTGTGCCAGTGCATTTAAGCAACTGAGGGTTAATGATGCACTAATCTTCTTTGATGCCATGCCACAATCTCAAAAAAAAATTATACTAGTTCATTACAATAAAAATAATATGTCCTATGCTATTCCCTCAAGAGCAGACTTCACAGCAAACAATAGCTTAGCAGGCAGGGGTGGAAAAAAGAGCTCTGACCAGTATTAAGTGGGCTCAGCAAAGACTCGTACTAACTGAGAAACTATTATTTAATTCATCTTTTTGTAAAAATAACTTATTTCATGAAAAATTAACATGTTTAAAAAACACCAACACAGCCCAAAGTTTCCTATAAAATCCGATAGAATCGTATTTATTGTCGACTTTATGACCAAGCTACAAGCCCACTTTGTTCATCAATATCTAATGGTGCAACAATCCATAAAAGTTTGGGTCAAAGAGCATTCATTGAATAATAAATGCGCGCAATTTTACGCATAGTTCACGTACTTACAGTTACTTGCATTCCTGTTTGTTTTTTTTTTTGTTTTTTTTTTTAGAATTTCACTGCGTAACACAATCCAACTGCAATAAAATATAAAATTATCTAAATCGTCAAAAATAACGGCGATGAAAAAGCATTTGACACGACTCAGGGGAATTGTTGTAGCCATGCATATACTATGTAGCGAAAGTGTATTTTCGATATAGGCCTGTGTTTGTGTGTGTGTTTCAACCCAAAAGGACGCGCACCACTTTTGTCACCAGCCAGCAAGCACCACATGGAACAGTGTGCTACAAAATATGTACTTATAGACCATAAAGTATGCATTACGTGGCGCACCAGGGAAATCCTAAAATCAATTTGATATTTATGAGCTGAACTGGCCACTGATACTGTTTAACAACAACAACAACAACAACAACAACAACAAAAACAACAACAACAACAACAGCAAAAGCAATAACGGAAATTCCTACTTACATGTATGTCGGCATGATGTGGACAGGACATCACTAAAAATAGAAACACTGCTGTTATACAAGATCTAATTCCTAAAGAATCGATATGAAGATTGTCGGGTTGTTTTCCCTACGTTTTAACTAAAAAAAAAGAAAAATTACTTTTTTGACTTTTGCATGTCGGTGGGACTGTTAAAAATAACAGGTGCTAAGGAGTTTATGTTAAGGGGTTAGCCCACACTAGAAGCCGCAAAAATATGCTCTCTTTCATTTTTTTTTCAGAAATACTAAACCATAAATCGAGATTCCCAAAAAGAGTGTTGAGTATACAAACCAGTGACTGTATACAATCATTTTCTTTTTTTTTTTTTTAAGCGATTAATTTCAAAATTGCGGCTGTTTTGTTCTTCGTCTTTTCAGGGTCCACAGCTAGACAAACAGCCGTTGTAATTTTTGAATTATGAAAAGCCAATGCATTTTTTTTTTTCGATTATCATACCAGTTGAATGATTATTTTGTCGCTAACTATGCACCGAATGAAACTCATTCCGCCGATGATAATGACAACGATTGTAATTCAGAGTCTCCGAATGCTCGGTTTAATGCTGTAAGTGGAGTGCTAATGGACATAGCTCGCTGGATAAAGATAAAAACTTTTTAACAAAAACAAAAACCGACTTCAAAATCACTACAAAGTAAAAAATAATTTTAAATAATTTTTCCTTTTCATATCTTGGTCATATTTTAAAAGCTATTTATATGTATTATAATATTAGAAATCTTATCATTTTCATTTTTTCTATTTTGTTTTATTATCATCAATATACTAATTGCTTTATGTACATAAAAGCTTTGAAGTCGGCGCTTATCTTACTATGTCGAAATCTTTTTATTTTAATTTTTTCTAATTTGTTTTATCATAAAAATATTATTAACTTTATGAATATAAAAGCTTCTTAGCGATTTTTTTCTTTCAATTGGCAATTTTTGAGTACGCTGAATGTAGCCAATGTGTTCCATGCATTATTTGTGCAGCTGTTACACACTATGTCATATTCAATATGAGCTTTACAAGCTCACCCAAACCAGTTTAGTGAGAATTTTAATGTGTACAAAGCTTTTAAAATTACTACAGTGTCACGAAAGCACCAAATAGTGCACGGATGGTAAAAGATCATGATTGTGTGTCAAAGATGAGCGCCGACTTCAAAGCTTTTATGTTCATAAAGCAATTAATATATTGATGATAATAAAACAAAATAGAAAAAATGAAAATGATAAGATTTCCAATATTATAATACATATAAATAGCTTTTAAAATATGACCAAGATATGAATAGGAAAAATTATTTAAAATTATTTTTTACTTTGTAGTGATTTTGAAGTCGGTTTTTTTTTTGTTAAAAAGTTTTTATTTCTTCCTTTTTAGAGAATATGAAATATTTTATGTAATAGTATTTTTGAGGAATATTTCAAACATGAAAGTTTGTTCTTATAAAATTTATTTTATTAATTCCTGAAAGTTTGTTGAGTATTTTCAATTTCTGTTTCTTTACAATTTTTAGTGCCACGTCCTTTCTATAATCCCGCCCACTTTATTTACCGTACCTTATAATGATTCTAGCTAGCCCTGTGCCAAATTTCAGTTTCCAAGTATCAATATTAACCGTAATATAGTACTTTCCTGTGTACAATCCCGCTCACTTTTTTAATGATTCTACCTGCCTATCTACCTGCATACCAAATATTAATACGCTAGTGTCAATATTAACTAAGATATAGTATTTTTTTAATATGACACGCCCCTTTGTTGAATAACGCCCACTTTTTTGGCCGTAATTTGCAGTAACTGTACCTACCCATGTACTAAATTTCAGCACCCTAGTGTCAATATTATTCGATATATAGTGTGTTTCTAATATTGCCACACCCATTTGTTGAATAACGCCCACTTCATTTACAGTGATTTTTAAAAATTGTGTCTACCCCTGTACTAAATTTCAGTACCCTTGTGTCAATACTATTCGAGATGCAGTGTTTTTACAATATTGCCACACCCCTTTGTCAAATGACGCCCACTTTATTAACTGTAATTTGTAATAACTATGCCTACCCATGTGCTAAATTTCAGCACCCTAGTGTCAATATTATTCGATATTTAGTGTGTTTCTAATATTGCCACACCCCTTTGTCGAATAACGCCCACTTTCTTTACAGTAATTTTAAAAAAATTGTGTCTACCCCTGTACTAAATTTCAGTACCCTAGTGTCAATACTATTCGAGATACAGTGTTTTTCCAATATTGCCACACCCCTTTGTCAAACAACGCCCACTTTATTGACTGTAATTTGTAATAGCTATGCCTACCCACGCACTGAATTTCAGCACCCTAGTGTCAATATTATTCGATATATAGTGTGTTTCTAATATTGCCACACCCCTTTGTCGAATAACGCCCACTTTCTTTACAGTAGTTTTTTAAAATTGTGTCTACCCCTGTACTAAATTTCAGTACCCTAGTGTCAATACTATTTGAGATACAGTGTTTTTTTAATATGACCACACCCCTTTGTCATATAACGCCCACTTTATTGATCGTAATTTTTAATAATTGTGTCTACCTCAGTATTTTTACTGTAAATTTCAGTACCCTAGTGTCAATATTAACTGAAATACAGTGTTTTTCTTATATTGACACGCCCCTTTGTCGAATATCGCCCACTTTTTTAAAAAAGGACCTCCGCGTTCATGGTATCTATCTGTTGACAAAAAATTACGGAAATCGGGCAAGTGCTTTAGGAGTTATCGATGTACATACATTTAAAAAAAAAAAAAAAAAAAAAAAAAAAAAAGTGCGGACAAACCAACGAAATTGAGAACCTCCTCCTTTTTGAAGTCGGTTAAAAATAACGTCTAATGCATCTGGGGAAGATGGAATATCCATTAGGTTTCTTAGGCTCAGTTTGCCGCATGTTCTTAGTCCACTTGTCCATATAATAAATCACTGCTATACTATCTCGAGTTATCCTGAGATTTGGAAAGTGACAACAATTATTCCTACAGCGAACCTAATGCCTGCAACCCATGCGATTTTCGGCCAATAAGTGTATCATCCTCGGTGTTTAAAATATGTGAATCACTCATGGCGGAGCAGATATAATTTAAGTCTTTTTAACCTCATGTCTAATTTACAGTCTGGTTTTCAGCCTGGGCATAGCTGTTCCACTGCTGAAGTTGATAATTCCGGTCTAATATTTATTTATTTATTTATTAAGAGCTTAATACAAGCAGATACTTAACATTAATTTCTTAATTTTTTTTTTTTTTTTTTCATTTATTTGTAAGGTAGGGAATTTACATTTACGTGGGCTATAGTCTGCCCACAAGACGTAATAGAAAAAGATATCACAATTTATTTAAGAGGGAGGAAGGGGGTTTGAGTTAAGAAGGATATTTCGGAGTTCGGATCTGCTGAGATGGAAGTCGAATTCATTGATCAAATTGTTGGTCAGACGAAGCATCCTAGTTATAGGTTCGCCACATCCATAGACGGTGCGATGAAAGTTGAGATGGAAGAGAGGTACAGACCTTAGGTAGCGTGGGTGGGTATTAAGGTATATCAATTGGAGCAGTGTAGGGCAGTTAATGGTGCCGTCTAGTAGTTGATGTATGAAGAGGACATCGGCAACCACCCTGCGTTTTTCAAGAGATTGCATGTTAATCAACATCAAACGATCAGCATAAGGAGGTAGATTGAAGCTGTCGGAACCAGGGAGGCCGCGTAACGCAAATCGAAGGAATCTACGCTGTACAGCTTCAATACGCAACGATTGAGAAATATAGAGCGGTGACCAAACTTGGCTAGCATATTCGAGTATCGACCTCACAAAGGTTAGGTAGAGAGATTTTGTAACATATGGGTTAGAGAATTCCCTGGACCAATGTTTTACAAAACCAAGAGTAGAGTTGGCTCTACTAATGATATTATCGATATGGGATCGAAAATTAAGTTCTTTATCGCAAATTATACCCAAGTCTCGCAAAGAACTTACTAAGGGAATCGGCTCGCCAAATATGTAATAAGTTCGCGATGGAGATTGGGGTCTCTTACGCGAGTATGTCATAGCTTGGCATTTGTTGATGTTGAGTTCCCGGAAGTTTTTTTGGCACCAAGTAGAAAAACTGATTAGATCATCTTGAAGGCGGGTTGAGTCAGCATTAGTATATATGCGTTGATAGATTTTCATGTCATCAGCATAAACAGAAATATTTGATATACATCGGTTATTATTAAGACGAATAACAAAGGACCAAGGTGGCTGCCTTGAGGGACGCCAGAAGTTGCTGTAAAAAACTCGGATTTTGAAAATCTAAAGATGACATTATATCGACGTTCTTCAAGGTAAGATTTAATCCAAGCAATAAATGGGGGTTGAAAGCCGAAAGTTTTTAACTTACGAATGATGACTGTGTGCGAGATTTTATCGAATGCTTTGCTAAAGTCAGTTGAGACAACGTCAACTTCATAACCACTTTCCAAAGAACATAGAGTATTCGAGACAAATTCTGTGAGGTTGATAGTAGTGGATCTTCCCTTCAGAAAGCCATGTTGGTTAGGGGAGAAGATAGACTTACAGTGAAAAAACATAATGTCGTAGAGTATACTTTCAAATATTTTGGGTGTGCATGATAGTTTTGCAATGGGTCTATAGTTTGTGATATCATTTTTAGGCCCTTTTTTGTGCAGAGGTATAATGTACGAATTCTTCCAAAACTTAGGAAAAATTGATTGAGAGATAGAGAGCTGGAAAAGAGCTAAAAGGGGATGAGCTAAACTGTTTGAAAGTTTTTTTAAAACAATAGCAGGCGAGCCATCGGGTCCAGGAGAGTAATCGTCCTTTGAATTTCGTAATTTTTCGTTCACATTAGCTAGTGTAATATTAACCGAAACTAAAGACGTTTGGGCACAATTTTTTAAAGAAGAGAAGTATTCAGAGTCCAGTACATCATTATGATTGGTAAATGACTGACTGAAAAAACTTGCAAAAAGATATGCAATTATTTCAGGGTCGTCCGAAGATTTGTCTGACAATTTAAGGGTGGACGGGTAATTATCTGATTTTCTCTTGATATTAATGAACTGGTAGAACTTTTTTGGATCAGTGACAAGTTTGGTTTGGATATGGTTTAGATAGGATTCATAAAGAAGATCACAAAGATAAGAAAAATGGTTGTAAACGTTAAGGTATCTCGTGAAGTCAGCAGAAGATCTAGATATTAAATATGTACGCCAAAGTTTGTTTCTTTTATTCCGAAGTGAACGTAGCTCTTTATTATACCAGGGAGGCGAAGACGAAAAGCTCTTCTGCCTTGTAAAGGGAACAGATTGTGTGAAGCAGTTAAACATTATGCCATAGAAAAAGCCGAAAGCATTGTCGATATCTTCATTAGCATTTTCAATAACGTAAGGGAAATCAATGCCACCGAGAAGTGATTCTAGTTTTTCAAAATCCGTTTTCCGAAAGTTAAAACTGTACAAGTGCTCGGAGTGTGTGTTTATGTTAGTATTATTGTTGGAAAAGGTAATTGAAAGAGGTGGATGGTACTGATCCAGTGTTGAGAGTAGGTTATTGCTTGCAGAAACTGCACAGTTTTCAACTTCTGATGAAAAAACAAAGTCTAGTTGTCTACCCATATAGTTAGTTACTCCACTTAACTGGAAGAGTCCGGAGTCGGAGAGGCAACTAGTAAAGAGAATTTCTTTTTCAGATATTGGATTTGAGGGGAAGAAGTGACATTCATCATCTGATAAAACCCACTGAAGATTAGGGAGGTTAAAGTCACCCAAAAATATTACGGTATCAAATGGATCCATGAGATCTAAAATAGAATCTATAGCATCTGCTGCCAACTGATAGCCAGTCGTTGGTTGAGACGGGCGAATATAACAGCATATAACGTATAAATTACGCTTAGCGATACTGATTTTGGCACAAATAAATTCAAAGTTTGCAGTATGTGAATTCTGAACTAACGTTGAATCATAACGATTATTAATTGCCAAAAGGACACCGCGGTCAGAGGAATGATCGTCTTTGTCTAGTCCATCGTCTCTGAACACTACAAAATCGGACGCAAAAACTTCTTGATCCTTGAAATCTTGGGAGAGATTAGTTTCGGTGAGAGCAAATATACCTTAGGGAAGTTTCAGAGAGTTCAGGAATACTGAGGAAGTTTTTGTGCGTAGTCCTCTCACATTTTGGTAATAGAGAGACACAAATATTGGGCTGCGATCAGTAGGTTGGTTAGGAATAGTATTGTTGCTGTTCCTTACGTTACTTTTGAAGATATGAGACGTGTTTCGATCGGACGTGAGCACCATAGGTATCAAGATCCTCCTTTACTTGGTTAATTGTCAGGCCAAGCTGCTCATAAAAGCAATTATTCATTGCTCTGCTTGCTGGATTTCTCCAAAGCGTTTGACGCCGTCAGCCACTCTATTCTCTGCAAAAAGTTGGCTCTGCGGTCCGTCTTTTAAGAAACTACTTAGAAGGTAGGTCTCAAAGAGTTCGTGTGGATCAACATTTTTCTATGCTAAAAAGCACTACCAGTGGAGTACCTCTAGGCTCCGCACTTGGACCATTGTTGTTTACCATGTTCATTAACGATATTTTCAGCAAGTGCTACCACGTCACTATGCATGCATACCAGAGATCTGCATGAATGGATTCATTTGGGCTATGTTCACACGTCAGTCAAATGACTGAAGTTCATCACGATTTTTTACTCTCTTTTACTCCCTCTGAAAATTTTGACTGACGCCTACTCACACACGATATTCTGATTGATGCTCTGACGACGCCATTTGTTAATTTTCTGCTAACTACTATTTTGGGAATTTGTATCGTTCTGTAAACAGAAAGTAAACACAACACAATAAAAAAAACCCGATTTAAAATTCATTTTGTTCGCAAGGGTTACAGATTACATCCTTTTCTCTGCAAAAACTGCCTTTTTTACCAAAAAAACTACTAATTAACTACTTTTCTTGACATTATTTCCTACTAAACAACAAACAATTAAAATAATGCAACCATTTGACTGATTGATCCAGGTCTAGAGCTCAATCAAAATTTTGACTGACGAGAGAAGATTTTGGAGTTTATTTTCGCTCTGAGATAAAGTTCATTTTTTTACATAGGAAAGCAACAACAAATTATGACTGATTCAATCATTTGACTGACGTGTGAACATAGGCTTGCTGTTTCAAGTCCCTTTAATTTTTCAACTTCCTGTAAGTCGAGGCAGGCAAGCAACAAGTTTGCGCGAAAGCAATTATTTTGCCTACAAATCGTTTATTTTCAAGTCTGTTTACGAAGTTCGTGGAATTAACTTCGTGTCGTCAATGCAAACTTTGTTTCTCGAGTTAAGAAAACATTTGAAATTTAAAGCAGTTTTGACCACAGCAACGGCATTTGTATCATTTACTCTTTCGTGTATACGCAAAAAGACGAGGTGTTGCTCCACACTCGTCTGTACTACGCGGTCACACTGCTTTGGAGCATTAGATTGAAGTATGTTGGTTTGTTTTTGTTGTTGTTGTTTGTCACTTTGTATAGAAAAGTATTAGTAGACGCTGGTCAGTGGCTTTCTGCGGCAACGCAGTCGCATAGACTTTAAAACAGACTTGAAATTTAAAACAGACTTGAAAAGTAGAAAGCTTGGTTTTTCTACCAATTAATATAGGGTAGACTCAAGTCTGACTTATGATTCGTTTCTCAGAAGCTAGCCGTGCTTGTAGGGTAGAAACATATCAAGTTTCTACAAGTCGAGTCGAAACTTGATTATTTTCAAGTTACTTGACTTTCAATTAACTTGTTGCAGATCTCTGATGCATACGCAGATGATCTCCAATTGTACTTGTCCAGACCTTGAAGATCTATGTGCTAGACCAGGTCTCGTTGAAGATCTATGTGCTAGAGTCAATGAGGACTTAGCTTTGGTATTAAATGGGCTGATGAAAACTTGCTTACGCAGAACCCCTCAAAATCTTTTGTATTGCCTATATTTAAATATCAATATTTATTATCACGAAGACTTGCCTCCAATTCTACTAAATAACATTCAACTGAAACTTGTTAGAGAAGTCATTAATCTTGGTTTTCAAATAAACTCATCCCAGACCTGTGATGATCACCTCAACTCATGTGTAAAAAACGTGTACTTTATTCTTCGTAATCTCCGGATGACATCAGGTTTTGTGCCCATTGAAACGCGAAGAAAATTTGTACTGCAGCTGATTATGCCGATCATAACTTACTCTGAAGTCGTGTACTGCCAGCCTGATTCTCGGTCCCTACATAAGCTCTGGTCGCTTTTAATAATGCAGCTCGCTATGTTAGGTCCTGACTTACCAAGTTACCTAGAAGCTAGATATTGTATTTTCCTACACCGGATTGTCTATACACGTAGCAGAGCTGTAAAAGTTTTAATTCATTTTCACTTTTCATTATCCTGTATAAATGTTCAAAAGCTGAAATACTTTTTTGTAGCATTCAAAGTGTGAACTCTTAAGGCTTAAGCTTTTAGGCTGATTAACCCTCTGCAACTGACGTGCTCCAAATTTAACAATATTCCTGACGTCGGGTCTAACAGACCTCACTATTAAACTGATTTTTTACGAAGCAGTTTCTGACTGTAACTCTCTTGACCTTATTCCATATAACAGCAAATAATTATAAGGCTAACATAAGAATAAAATTTGAAATAGAATACTTTTTTTCTAAAGATAAAAACGAATTTTTTATCTTTGAATTTCACGTTTGTACGCACGAAGTTCTGATTTTCGGTTACTTCAGATATTACACCATTAGTTGATTTTAGAGCGGTTTATATCTCTGAGGATGATGAGGATGAAGGAATCATGAATCTTAAAACTTCAACCAAATCTGATTCGGATGGTCTCTCGCATATCCTTAAAAAAAGGATATTAAAAAACTGTTGTAAGTCCTTGGCAAAACCTCTTCAACTTATCTTTAATAAGTCTTTATCTACGGGGGTTTTTCTTCCTGACTGGAAAGTGTCATTTATATCCCCTGTTTTCAAAACTGGAAACAAAAATAATATTGAAAACTATAGACCAATATCCAAGCTAACGTCGGTATCAAAACTTTTTGAATCTATAATAAGAAGAAAAGTATATTTTGCTGTAAAATGCTTTATTTCTCCATCACAACATGGTTTTGTACCTGGTCATTCAACGGTAACGAACCTTACAATTTTTTCCGAATATTGTATATCGGCTTTCCAACAGGGATTTTAGGTTGATTCTATCTACCCAGACTTTTCGAAAGCCTTCGACAAAGTCTCTCACGACATTTTATTAAAAAAATTACCGAAAATTGGGTTTCACTCAAATTTATTAAAATGGTTTGGTTCATATCTTAGTAACAGGGTATGTCATGTCTATATTGAAAATAAAATTTCAAGACCATTTACAGTTTCCTCGGGTGTTCCTCAGGGAAGCATCTTGGGTCCGCTACTGTTCATATTATTTATTAATGACATTTCATCCAAAATAATAAATTCACAGTGTCTTTTATATGGGGATGATTTAAAAATATTTCGGAAAATAAATTATTTGTCAGATACCTCCTTACTGCAATCAGATTTAAATTCTTTAAATGTCTGGTGTTCGAGAAATGGTCTGCATCTTAATCACGACAAATGTTTGTTTACTACTTTTACTAAATCATCATGTCCATTAAAAACGACCTACTATTTATATAATTTTCCTTTGAAATGTGTTCATGAAATTAAAGATCTAGGTGTGGTTTTTGATTCGAAATTCACTTTCATTTGCCATCTTAATTATATTATTCCAAAAGCTTATTCACTTCTTGCCTTAGTACGGCGAAATGGTTCTAATTTTAAGCACCCTTTCACATTAAAATTACTCTACACTATTGTTCGTTCGAAGATGGAATATGCTTCATTTATATAGAACCCTTTCTATGCATCTCATACATTACGCCTAGAACGAGTCCAGAAAGCTTTTACTAGATTTGTTTTTAAAATAAATTATCCAAGAAATCCAGTTCCTTCTTACAACGAACGTTGTAGTGGCACAAATTTGAAAACTCTTCAGAATAGAAGGACCATTTTATCTTTGTTGTTTATTTTTGATATTATAGTTGGAACGATTGATTGCCCAAAACTACTTGAGTTTATAAATTTTAATGTTCCTTGTCGAACTTTACGTCATTTTGATATGTTTTATCTAGGAGTATGCAGAACCAACTATGCCATTTATTCACCTATTTATAGAGCAATGTTAAAGTTCAATAACTGTATGCTTTATTGCAATATCGATTTTTCTAATTCGAAATTCGATTTTTCTAATTTTTTTTTTTTTTTTAATTATTTTATAAATACTTTTGTTAAATAGGTATTAATATTATTGAATAGATTACTATATTAATTATCATATCACTGTTCATTGACTTGAAATAATAAAAATAATAAAAAAATAAAAAAAAAATAATTGCAAAACGTAAAGAATTCACACTGAATTGAAATTTCAGTGAATGCAGTGAATGCAGCGATGGCTTCAGCCACAAAGATTTGTTGTTGCGTCTGAAGTTGTTTTGTGTATGCGTGTGTGACTGTTGGGCATGACTGTGATGGGTTGCCATTGGCAACAAATTGTAGAGGTTAATTTTTATACATTTTGTTAATAATATTTATTGTTAATAAGCACTTTATTATTCCAGAAAATGTCAAAGGAAAGACAAAAGCATGTCACTAAGATCGGCCGTCGCAAACAAATGACAACATAAATGCAAAATGCTGTTTTATATTGAGTAGTATTTCATGGTAGTAAATAAAATGTCCAGTGTTTCAGGGTTGAAAAGAATAATGAAACTGAGTGCATTCATCAAATGTTTTAAGCCACCAAGAATGGGATTGATATTTCCATAAGTCCCTTTCCTTACAGAGCATTGGGTGTGCATTCTTTTATCTTCAAAGAATGATGAATTGTGCATCTGTAATTCATTGACTCAACAGAAGCATAAGATTGCAATCTGGTTGATGCAGCTTTTGCATGCATTAAGAGTGCATTTTGTGCATTCCGAAATTATTCAATCCTTTTACAGCTCTGACACGTAGTCCTATATATCTTTTTGAACATTAAAGTTTTGCAGATTAGTCGAAATTTGAACCTCGTGCTCCCTAAATATAAATTCCTTAACTCCAGTAGATTTCCACTGCTATTACGTCATGGAATTCATTACCTAATAGTGTTAAAAATATAGTAGTTCTAGTAGTAGAAGAAGTCATAGTAGTAGTAGTAGTTTTTTACTATTTTAGAAAATTCAAGTACTTAAAAATTTTTCCCGGCCATAATCTTTTGAGACATCATTTTTGAGATCATAAAGGACATTTAAAAAAAAAAAACAAAATCGATTTTTCGAAAATTCTACAGCGGCTTAACCTCTTAAGGCTGTTTTTGCAAAACTAGCAAAATGCAGAAAAATTAGAATTTATCTAGTGAGTTGAATTAGAAAAATTGCAAATCTTTCTAAATATTTTGAAAGCTAAATATCATTGGTACCTTTGACAACTGCTTAAACAGAACAATGGCGGAAACTATCACTGATATCTGGGCACCCTTTTCTTAAAAAGTATTGTTGAATGTAATATGTCATTGTTAAAAAAGTTGATGTAATTTTTCCTAAAACAAACTTCATTAACAATGCATTTCAACAAATGTTGCCTACGAGCATACAACAAAAGCAAGTTCATAGTCTTTACAGACGAACTTTTAAAAAAAATTAGCTTTTAATATTCATTCCATATTGAATGGAGGTTTCAATTTAATATGGTGCACACAGCTGGCCATAACACTATGTTGCCGGAATAATTCATAATAGAATAGGTACAAATCGCATGGAAATAAGTAGAAAGCAACAACAGCAAGATGAAAAGAACATCTAATGGCACCAAATAAAGGGAAATAAATAAAAAAAATAAAAAAGATATATATGTATGGACGCACACACAACGATATTCCAAAAGAGCCAAACGCTCACTCAGAAATATGTCGAAAAGCACAATATTGCAAAACGGACACGAGAAATTAAAAGGTACAAAGGGACTTTTTCGCATCTAAAATGAGTGACGTGCATTTCGAGCAGGAACAGAATGAGTTCGACGACGACAACGACGAGAACTATGAATCGGAACTGGCCTAGGAATAACATTAATGCATACAAAGGACTTTTGAGCTTTTTGTTTGCAAAAGAATTAAATAAAGAGAAGCAAGCGCCGTTCTAGGCTGCCCTCTGAACTTTTTGTTTGCATGCCTTTGACCAAACAATTGCTCAACGAACCAGCGTCTGTTGCTGTTGTTGCTGGTCCATTGATGCTGTTGACTCCCAAATGGGGACCATTCCAGTGCTTTTTGGTTGACCGTTTTTGCTTTGAAGAGCAGTGTGCATATGTGCGGCATCTTAAAAAAAACACAAAAAAAAAAAAAATTGAAAAAAAAGAATGCGCAGCACAACAAAAGCCAATACAATACAACAAACAACACACACGATTGCAATAATAAACTGCTACCGCCACTTAACATCCTTTGTGTGCGCTTTGCAATGGCGTGTGTGGGTGTGTGTGGTGTATGTGTGTCTTTGAAATGGAAATGTCCTTATTTTATAAATA